>JAYESA010000010.1:191147861-191472861 GCA_036927795.1 Iris macrosiphon
CCCCCACAATTCCCAAAGCCAAAGCCACCACCATTTTTGTGTGCTCGTGTCCGTGTGTCCAGCATCACCGTGTCAGCCGTGATGGCCTCGGGTCCGACCCCGGGTGTCCCACAGTATCCATTCATTTTCTGGGTTCGGTTACAACATTACAACCGATGTTGTGTCCGACACCATCTGGACACATCCACCCCTGTACAGTACTACATCAGATTTCCTGTGTCCACACCCGGACACGTCCACTGTGCATCGAGTCCCCGTGTCCAGCCCCAGACACGTCCCCCACAACAAACCCTCGTGTCCATCCCGGACACGTACCCAGACCCCGACACATCCAGAACCGACCCTAACCCTAACCTAGAGATCCGCCGAGGAAGCCGCCGCCGGACGCCGCCCAGATCCGCCGAGAAAGACGCCGACCGCCTCGGATCTCCTCGGGACGAAGCCGCCGACCGCCTCCTCGATCTGGCCGCCGCTGGAATCGAACGCCGCCGCCACTGGTTCGTCGTCGATCTCCGCCGACGTCTCCTCGAAGCCGCCTCCCCTCGAGCCGAGCACCGCCTCGAAGCCGCCTCCCCTCGAGCCGAGCACCGCCTTGAAGCCTCCCCCTCGAGCGCCGAGCCGCCTCCTCGAGTCCCACGCCGCCGCTGGAGCAGACGCCGAGTTCCGCCGAGTTCTACCGCGCTGGCGACGGAAAAACCCCGTGAGCCTCTTCCCTTTCCCCTTTTTCGATTCAGAGTTATTCATTTAGGGATTGATTAGTAGTTAGACATATAATTAGTTAGTTAAATATAATTAGTTAGTAATTAATTAATTATAATTAGTTTAGTTAATGATTTGATTAGTTAATAATTAATAAACAGTAATTAGTTATTAATCAGGAATTTATTTATTAACCAGTTAGTAAATATTAATTAATTAGTTTGGTAATTTCTTATAATTAGTTTAGTTAATTTGTAATTGATGTAGTAAATAAATGTAATTGGTTTAGTATATTTAATTAGCTAATTTTATGTAATTAGTTTATTTAGTTATAATTAAAAGGTTTTTGATATAATAAATCTTGGGGTTTATATTATTATTAAAAATATAGTTCCAATAATAAAATGAGTTCAAAAATTAGTTTATTTGGATCGGTGACCGATTTTTACCATAAATGAAAATGTATTGGCTTTTACGTAAATTCTAGATTTTTATAAATAAACCTTTAAATTGTAATTTTGTTCAAAAGGGAAGTTTTAACAATTATTGTTCAAAATGATTTCCAAATGATTTTTCATAAATTAAGGAGTTACCTTGATTTCGAACAATCGACCCTTTTCTCTTATTAGCTAACTTGTAAATCTTAACCTTAGCTAAACCCGGTGAATTTCTCTATGTATTGAGGACTCGGTATCCCTATCTCGATTTTCGTGCCGAGCTCCGATCTTGGACTTCTTTATATAGTTTCTAGCTAATTGGACTGCTCCGGACCCATTGGAACTAACTGCTGCTTCATTTGGGATCACCTTGAGAAGTGTGGCATGATGAACATTCTCTGGTTAGTCAAATATGTACAAAATATATTTGATTGATATATATATTCAAATATATATTTTGGTATAAATAGATATTATATACATCTATTAGTGTATATACACAAATACGTATTTTGTACAATTACTAAGAGACACTTGTATATATATTATATATACGTTTTATTGGTATACTTTGAGTGTATATGTATATTATATACATATCCCTACTAGATGACCCTAGTTGACTAGTGCCATACCTGACAGAGCCCCTGAGTTCATGTATTGTGATGTGTTAGTATAGCGCCTGATGCAAATGTTGTATTTGATATATTTTTAGGACTGTTGGTTCCTCCAGACGATACTCTGGAACAGGACATCAATAATTACCAGCTAAGGACCAAAGGCGAGTACATTCTCTGATTAGTTTCTAATTTATGATATCTCCTATGTTCACTGTATCTAGTGTAAATATCCATGTTCTTGACACATTGGTTACACGGATTGGTATACACGGATCTCGTCATGAGATGTTATTCCTTATTTATGGTGTAGCTTGTACAAGACTTGTTTCCTTGATATCTTGTGCATGTACAGACACTGATTCCCGGAGAGATTTGCTACCTTCCTAGGGAATCCTGTGCCATAGCGTACCATGATTGGATCTACTATACCAGTCGGGGGTTTGGGGAGTACTTTAGTGTAGATATGTGATCATACCCAACTTTATATGCACCATAGCTCACCCCACATCTCACGTCGGGTGCGGCCTGACCATTTATATGCTCCATAGCTGTTACGTGTGATTAGCCTGATCTCTACATGCACCATAGCTAACCAACGGTTAGCCTGACTTTATATGAACCATAGCTAATCACATATAACCAGCCTGATCAAGTTCCCAAGCCGATCACATGTTGAAGCTAGTATTCACACACTTAGTCATAGAACTCTTGCTCATTGACATATTGCTTCTTTTCCTGCATTTACTTACAGTATTTTCCAGTATTTCTTTCTTTGTACAATTCTCGTACCTATACATGCATCTGGTATGTTTCCATCTAGAACTGCTACATAGCTTATGTCATTTATATAGAACTGCTATTTAGAGATGTACTTTGCTCCTTCCTGACTGGAAATATTTTTCCAGACTGTGACCTTAGTAGACTGGCTCTGACATACTTGGGGATTGGAAGTAATGATTGCAGGTATGATTATTGTGTCATTAGACTTGTGTTGTATTCTTTTATTTCTTCATTTTCCTATCGTGCTGTAGTGGTGATTGAGTATTTCTAGATTTATTTTATGTTATCCACGTCTCCTTATGGAGTTGGATACTAGCGTGAGATTGTTTAGATAGTACTTGACCTAGACAGCGTTCTACCGCCGATGCTGCGGCGTAGGCTGGACGTACCCACGCTCTCGTGCCCCTAAACCGGGTGCGGGTCGTGACACGTTTTAGTGGTGGCCCATGCAGGTCAGACTTCGCGAGCTATGCGATGTCGTGGTAGTGCGACGTCTTAGTTGTACTACTGCGTACCTGCTATAGAATATAGGACATAGGATACTAGGATGAGAGAGGATACTCAATCACAAACTCTTGAGAGATTCCTGGGACGACCCCTTGAGAATCTTGTTAAAATTTCCAATTTAACTTTTCCTTGTTTCCGCCCGCTCTCGCTTGTTGTTACTGAACTTGATTCTTGTTGAGCAGTTTTTAAATTAAAATCTTGGTATCATTGTTGAGTTTGATTCTTGTTGACCAGTTGTTAACTTTAATTCCTGGTATCGTTGTTGAGTTGATTTCAAATTGAGATGAATTTTTTGGACTAGGATTTATGGTATTATCTGATGACATATATTGATGAGGACAGTGAGGAAGGTAAAACGTCTACTTTGGTTATGGAACCTAGAATTTATCGCAGCCATATTAGCTGTGGTGACGAGAACGTAGGAACCTGACTTGGATGTACATACTATAGTTATGAAGCTTAGAGTCTTTCGCAGCCATACCGGTTGGCGTGGCAAAGATTCTAGACGACATGATTATGGAGTGCATACCTTAGTTACGAAACCTATCGTTTATCGCATCTATGCTTACTGGCGTGGCGAGGATTCTGAGTGTCATGATTTCAGACAGACGTGTATGATTATCAGGTTGTATCCTAAATTGGTTCTTAAAATATCATCCCAAGACTTATCTATTTCTGTTATTCCAGGACTTTGTTCCACCGCTTCTTTCTTTACTAGCAGTAAAGATACCTTCTGTCCTCAATTCAGTCCTTGAGCTCCTATTCCTTGAGGATTTCTTGTTAAGTATGATAATTAGTGGCTTGTAATTTTGTTGTGTCTTGTATTAGTATTGACTGTGTTGCTAGTGAGTTGTAAGTGTTTCTTAGTTGGACATGTGAGCAGTAGGCTTTAATCTAGAGTTAGCCCTTAGTATAGTACCTTGTACCAATGATTCTAGGAGTAGTGTCATTAGAGACTGAGAGTTAAGGAGAGTATAGAGTATCAGTGATAGTTCTCAGAGTTAGTATCAGAGCAAATTACCCGTCCTGGATAATCATAATTATGTAATTGAGTGATCTATGTAAACGATTAAGTATCCTGGAATTGTGTTAAGGATTTATGGAGCATGATGTCCAATTGGATGATTGATATCGGAAATGTTAAAAGTAAAAAAATGTATATGTATAAAGGGTTTAATGAGATGTCATAAGTAGAGAAATATCAGGATTAGTAATGGAAGTTGTGAAGCGTATCACGGATTAGTTTAATAGGCTTTAAAGGATTGAAGGAAATACATATACAACCATCGAGATGAGGAACCATACACATACCCATGAGAGTAAAGAAACATGAGTGTTATAGAGGATACAGGTGATCATGAGTCTAATGAGCTTGATGAGATAATCCATTAATGCAGCTAGTGATATAATACCAAGAGTGCCGATGATTCTATATCAAGGATTATTGAAAATGGTGCTAGTAACAGTAAGCACTCGGTGTGATGATAATTAGATGATATACCAGTTGACATAAATTGAAATTATGAAAGAAAACACAGTTGATGGTAACTTTGATCATTGGAGGTAATAGTGCAGGTGATTCGGGCAGTACAAATTTAGTACACAGTTCTAGACAATATAGGTATTGAGTGCACCTTGAGTATCAGAGACCGTGAGCACTGATATGTACATTGAGGAGTTATAAATTAAAAGGTGGAAATGAATTTTAAATTTTCAGAATTTTTAAGGAGTTGAGATTCTATGTTGTTAAAATATTGAGGATTTAAATTTGATTCAATAAACATAGTTAAGGCTACAGAGATTTTAGAAGTGATTAAATTTTATTTCGATGTGAAGTATCTGATTTTGAGGAGGTATATGCATTTTATTTTAAGTTGATCGGGAAGTTAAACCTTGACGATTATTTTGAGGATTAATTTTTTGTAGATAAGAGATATGAATATTAATATATGATTAGTTGATATGGGTACCAGTGTACATGAATAGGAATTTGTTAGTGAATGTGCTAGAGTTAAGTGGTTGATAGCAGATACCGCAAGTAATATGTTAGCAGGTTCTTTCTTTTCTTTCCTAATGTTCTTTTCGTCTTTTGATTGATTGATTCCCTAGTAACGTGGTTTATATTCGTGATTTCTTGTTAGAACTTAGCTAGTAGTGCACCCTAACAGAGACTGAAATACCATGACAAA
Source organism: Iris macrosiphon (assembly GCA_036927795.1). Classification (NCBI taxonomy): domain Eukaryota; kingdom Viridiplantae; phylum Streptophyta; class Magnoliopsida; order Asparagales; family Iridaceae; genus Iris; species Iris macrosiphon. The sequence continues at coordinate 191,153,094 of JAYESA010000010.1, forward strand.
AGATACATGACCTTTATTTTCTTAAATTGCATGGCCGTAGGTAGAGTTTTCTTAAACCATGATCATTGGGTTTTGACCATAGCAAAGACCTATGACGAGATTATGACTGACAAAAAGAGACAAGAGGATTAAATTGTGGAGGAGCATTAAATTAAATAAAGAATTTAGGGGTTGTTATAACAGAGTTGATGGAATCATTGTTTTTGCAAAAATCGAGGTTTGATTGAAATTCGAGGACAAACATTAACTTAAAGGGAGAATTAAGAAATTCACAGAGCCAAGAATTTGAGGATTTATTAATTTTAAGGAGGTCTTGATATGATTGAATTGAAAAAAAAAAAAAAAAAAAATTTGAGAAATTTGAGAGATTATCATTTTATTTAGTTGATTGCAAGATAGAAATTTTATATATTATGAATGTTGCATTGAAGATTCTGGAAGCATCGCATCGTTGAGTATTTGAGGAAAAAGAAAATCAGGAAATAAAATCGTAAATGGAATAGTGTCGAATTCAATTCTTGGGATGAGGAGTTAGATTGGAATAAGCATCAATTGAATTTGAGTTAGATGATTGATGAGTGTTTAAAGTTAAATTTTGGGATGCAGATTTTTTAAGTTTTATAAATATGCATTGATTGGATTTCAATTAAAACGATTGGATAGTAAAATTTTGTATTTAGTTATTTACTCAAAATTTGAGGAGATTATGATACGACTGGAATTCAATTAAAAATATTGAGGATTTGAGTAGTAAAAATTTTACATTGGGATAATAAATTCAGAGGATGAGAAAAAAAAAATATATTAGTTCAAAATTCGGAAACATTATACATACGGATAAAGAAATATGGAATGAAATGAAGATCATGGTATATTGAGGTTGTGATTTAAATTAAATCTTGACCATGACAGTAACATTTGAAATTGAAGAAAATAATCGAGGTATAGTTGATGTTAAGATAAACAAACTCGAATTTGATGATAAGGATTTTGGACATGTAATAAATTTTGATTCAGAAATTCTAAGATCTAATCTAATAAAGTTTGTGGAATTTGGAACTTTTATAGATATTAGTTAATGATGAATCACAAGATTGAGAAAAGTAAAATGAACGAGGATAAAAAGAAAGGATTATTTTCAGATGATAGTAAAGACTATTTTTCCTAGAAATTAAGAAAGGCAATTAGATGTCTCTTGATTACATTCTGAAGGATGTATTTAAGTTTCTTAAATCAAATTGTCGACCGTATCTTTCGAATTAGCTATAACTTTCATGTCTATATCATTCATTATACTGGGTCTTCCTTGGTTTAGTTACTTTGAAAAGGTAACGTGCATTATTCAAATTATCTGCTTTTGTGATCGTGTCTACTTCCCAAACCTAAACTTTCTAGAGGATTCAAGGCCGAGCCATGATTCCTTCAAGTTATTCCTGTCTTAAACCATATTTTTTTTTCTTCATGTTTCCTTCTGTTTGGTAAATATTTTCCTTATAGAAATATTTTCTTCAATGATATATTCATCATTATGAACAACAAAATTTTTTCTATCCTAGTCATCCCTAAAATTTCGAGGACAAAATTTTTCTAAGGAGGATAGACTTGTAACCTCCGATTTCCAATTTCCAAAATAATTATATTTTAATTTATTTTAAAATATCAAGTTTTATAAAATATTTCTCCTTGAAATTTTTTATTTGATTTTGAACGATGTTTGATTTTAGAAGGTAATTTAAAAATCTTTATAAAAATCATTTTTCCTAAATGACGATGTATTACAAAATAAATAAATAAATAATAATATATATATTCCTCTAGTTTCAATGTTTATTGGCTTAAAATCATAAAATTATTTATTAAAGGACTAGTTGTTTCTTCAAAATAATTTTTATAATTAATGGAATAGTAAATAAATAAATTACGTAGCTTTCCTAAAATATTTTCTGAAATTATAATCTTTTCTTTTTAAATTTTACAAATGGCCATTTCCTATTAACTAGCCAGCACACCCTCATTTTTCCCACATGAGAAACTTTTTTAATTAATTCTGGGCCATTCATTATTGGGCCAACCCGCAACCCTTTATCCCACACCCTTTCTCCCTATTTAAGTCCCTCATCACATCTCCCTAGAAACCCTAATCTTCAAATTATTGGCTAGCCCCCACAATTCCCAAAGCCAAAGCCACCACCATTTTTGTGTGCTCGTGTCCGTGTGTCCAGCATCACCGTGTCAGCCGTGATGGCCTCGGGTCCGACCCCAGGTGTCCCACAGTATCCATTCATTTTCTGGGTTCGGTTACAACATTACAACCGATGTTGTGTCCGACACCATCTGGACACATCCACCCCTGTACAGTACTACATCAGATTTCCTGTGTCCACACCCGGACACGTCCACTGTGCATCGAGTCCCCGTGTCCAGCCCCGGACACGTCCCCCACAACAAACCCTCGTGTCCATCCCGGACACGTACCCAGACCCCGACACATCCAGAACCGACCCTAACCCTAACCTAGAGATCCGCCGAGGAAGCCGCCGCCGGACGCCGCCCAGATCCGCCGAGAAAGACGCCGACCGCCTCGGATCTCCTCGGGACGAAGCCGCCGACCGCCTCCTCGATCTGGCCGCCGCTGGAATCGAACGCCGCCGCCGCTGGTTCGTCGTCGATCTCCGCCGACGTCTCCTCGAAGCCGCCTCCCCTCGAGCCGAGCACCGCCTCGAAGCTGCCTCCCCTCGAGCCGAGCACCGCCTCGAAGCCGCCCCCTCGAGCGCCGAGCCGCCTCCTCGAGTCCCACGCCGCCGCTGGAGCAGACGCCGAGTTCCGCCGAGTTCCACCGCGCCGGCGACGGAAAAACCCCGTGAGCCTCTTCCCTTTCCCCTTTTTCGATTCAGAGTTATTCATTTAGGGATTGATTAGTAGTTAGACATATAATTAGTTAGTTAAATATAATTAGTTAGTAATTAATTAATTATAATTAGTTTAGTTAATGATTTGATTAGTTAATAATTAATAAACAGTAATTAGTTATTAATCAGGAATTTATTTATTAACCAGTTAGTAAATATTAATTAATTAGTTTGGTAATTTCTTATAATTAGTTTAGTTAATTTGTAATTGATGTAGTAAATAAATGTAATTGGTTTAGTATATGTAATTAGCTAATTTTATGTAATTAGTTTATTTAGTTATAATTAAAAGGTTTTTGATATAATAAATCTTGGGGTTTATATTATTATTAAAAATATAGTTCCAATAATAAAATGAGTTCAAAAATTAGTTTATTTGGATCGGTGACCGATTTTTACCATAAATGAAAATGTATTGGCTTTTACGTAAATTCTAGATTTTTATAAATAAACCTTTAAATTGTAATTTTGTTCAAAAGGGAAGTTTTAACAATTATTGTTCAAAATGATTTCCAAATGATTTTTCATAAATTAAGGAGTTACCTTGATTTCGAACAATCGACCCTTTTCTCTTATTAGCTAACTTGTAAATCTTAACCTTAGCTAAACCCGATGAATTTCTCTATGTATTGAGGACTCGGTATCCCTATCTCGATTTTCGTGCCGAGCTCCGATCTTGGACTTCTTTATATAGTTTCTAGCTAATTGGACTGCTCCGGACCCATTGGAACTAACTGCTGCTTCATTTGGGATCACCTTGAGAAGTGTGGCATGATGAACATTCTCTGGTTAGTCAAATATGTACAAAATATATTTGATTGATATATATATTCAAATATATATTTTGGTATAAATAGATATTATATACATCTATTAGTGTATATACACAAATACGTATTTTGTACAATTACTAAGAGACACTTGTATATATATTATATATACGTTTTATTGGTATACTTTGAGTGTATATGTATATTATATACATATCCCTACTAGATGACCCTAGTTGACTAGTGCCATACCTGACAGAGCCCCTGAGTTCATGTATTATGATGTGTTAGTATAGCGCCTGATGCAAATGTTGTATTTGATATATTTTTAGGACTGTTGGTTCCTCCAGACGATACTCTGGAACAGGACATCAATAATTACCAGCTAAGGACCAAAGGCGAGTACATTCTCTGATTAGTTTCTAATTTATGATATCTCCTATGTTCACTGTATCTAGTGTAAATATCCATGTTCTTGACACATTGGTTACACGGATTGGTATACACGGATCTCGTCATGAGATGTTATTCCTTATTTATGGTGTAGCTTGTACAAGACTTGTTTCCTTGATATCTTGTGCATGTACAGACACTGATTCCCGGGGAGATTTGCTACCTTCCTAGGGAATCCTGTGCCATAGCGTACCATGATTGGATCTACTATACCAGTCGGGGGTTTGGGGAGTACTTTAGTGTAGATATGTGATCATACCCAACTTTATATGCACCATAGCTCACCCCACATCTCACGTCGGGTGCGGCCTGACCATTTATATGCTCCATAGCTGTTACGTGTGATTAGCCTGATCTCTACATGCACCATAGCTAACCAACGGTTAGCCTGACTTTATATGAACCATAGCTAATCACATGTAACCAGCCTGATCAAGTTCCCAAGCCGATCACATGTTGAAGCTAGTATTCACACACTTAGTCATAGAACTCTTGCTCATTGACATATTGCTTCTTTTCCTGCATTTACTTACAGTATTTTCCAGTATTTCTTTCTTTGTACAATTCTCGTACCTATACATGCATCTGGTATGTTTCCATCTAGAACTGCTACATAGCTTATGTCATTTATATAGAACTGCTATTTAGAGATGTACTTTGCTCCTTCCTGACTGGAAATATTTTTCCAGACTGTGACCTTAGTAGACTGGCTCTGACATACTTGGGGATTGGAAGTAATGATTGCAGGTATGATTATTGTGTCATTAGACTTGTGTTGTATTCTTTTATTTCTTCATTTTCCTATCGTGCTGTAGTGGTGATTGAGTATTTCTAGATTTATTTTATGTTATCCACGTCTCCTTATGGAGTTGGATACTAGCGTGAGATTGTTTAGATAGTACTTGACCTAGACAGCGTTCTACCGCCGATGCTGCGGCGTAGGCTGGACGTACCCACGCTCTCGTGCCTCTAAACCGGGTGCGGATCGTGACATCCTCTGCCCTCTGAGCGTCCCCTACGATCTGCTCGAAAGTTGCCTCACGGTCGCTCATAGTCAAAGACTTGACCGCAATGACCAAGCCCTTGAGAAACTTTTTCGCCTTTGCTGCCTCACTCAAGCCCTCCACGAATCTGCCCAGACTGCAGAACTCCGCTGCATACTCGTCCACCATCATGCTCCCCTGGACGAGGACCTCGAACTGGCTCTTCAAAGCACTGAGCGCCACATCTGGGAAAAACTTCTCCTTAAAAAGCCTCTTGAAAGCCTCCCAAGTAAGCCCTGGTTCCGCGATCCTCGTATCAGTGTGATACCACGTCAAAGCGAGGTCGAACATCTGACTGCCCACTGCCTCTATCTGCATGCTGTCTGGAATCTTTGCCAGCCAAAAAATTCCCTCAATCTGCTCTATCTAGTCATCCGCGTACAGGATCCTTTCTGTACCACGGAACTCCTTGGACCGTATTCTCTGGAATCAATGATGCTTCCCGGCCTCGGATGCTGAGTCTGATCTGCCTGTGGCTGGATCTGAGCCACTCTGTCTACTGCCATCATGGCCACCTAGTGGGCATTCTCAATACCCAGCCTTATCACATCCACCTGGCGGTGCTGCGCGTCCATCATCTCCCTGAAGAACGCAAACAACTGCGCGGCGTCTACTGGTGCATGAGGTGGTGGAGGCACCACCGGAACGACTGGGGTAGTCCTCAGATCGACAGGTGGAGGAGGATCTCCGAGAGAAACAGATGCTCCCTCAACCGCAGGAGTGGTGAGTGGAGCGGTAGCAGCTACCTGAATACGAGCTGGACGAGAGGTGGCAGACCTCTCGGTGGCAACTACTGGAACGGTGCAATGGGATCGTGTCTTCGGAGGCATCCTGAACACCGATCAAAAGAAGTCAATACAGCACAAGATACGATATCATCAAAGAAGGACAGTAACATTTCAAAAGAAAGTGATTTCAGAATAAGTAGATTGGAATTGTTCCTAGTCGTGATTGAGTACACTCTCATCCTAAATCCTATATCCTAGAGAAGGCTCGTAGCAGTACAACTAAATCATTGTACTACCACGACATCGTGCTAATTGCGAAGCTCGAGACCTGCGTGGGCCGCCACCAAAAATGTGTCATGATCCGCACTCGAAAAATCGGACATGAGTCATGGGTACGTCCAGCGTACGCCGTAGCATCGGCGGTAGAACACTGTCTACGTCTACTATCTAGCTAGCAATCTCATACAACAATATAAGTACCTGTCAAGATCTCAACTCCAAACAGAGGAGCAATATGATAAAGATAACACAATACTCAATCACGATCTAAGCACGATAAGATAACACAGAAGTCTAACAACAACAAAGTCTAAACAACTACTACTAAAACAACAACAACAATAATAATAATACAACAACATCCTGAATTATATACAATACAAGGTCTCAACCAAAAGCCAGGGGCAAATCCGGTACCAAAAGCTAATAAATATACTGAGGTCCCAGTGATCCTGGCTACCAACCCAAAAATTACTCCTGAACTAGGGGATCCCTGTCTGCACCATCGACAGGCTGAGGTCCATAAAATGTCGGACACCAATCTTCCAGATCCTCTGTAAAATATATCCAGTCAGGATTAGAGCAAGTACACCTCTAACAGCAGTTCTAGTTAAATGATAAAAACTATAAGACAGTTGTAGCAAGTAGCACAAGGTGAAGGAAATAAAGTATGAACAAGAAAATATATATATCTATCAATTGGTGCATAAAGGTAAAGATGTATGAAAATCAAAAGCAAGATAGTAATGACTGCAAGATACAAGAAATCTAAACTAAGAGCGAGTATGTGCACAAGAACATGAAGTGAGTCCAGCAAGAATAAATGTAATGAGTCCAGTCCAGAAAGTATAAGTGAGACCAGTCAAGAAATACAATTGAGTCCAGACTAGAAAGAATGAACTCGTGTCTTTGAAATACCTGTTTCGACATGTAAACGGCTAGGGGTAAGTACGGCTCACCGCACATTAGGTGTGCGGCTACTATCGTTCCAGATTAGACACGAGGGGGTGATTCCAGTGATTCTAGTTGGGAATGTTTACATGTCTACTCGAGTATTTCTCCGCCCCGATTAGTACAAGTGAATCCAAGACCCGACATGCAAATAAAGTATGAGTCCAGCCAGAAACATGAGTGATGCCTGTAGTGAGTCACGATGTGATGCCAGTAGGTGATGCTAGTAGGTGATTCCAGAATAGAGGCCAGAAATATAAAATTTACGTGTCGCAAGTAAATGAATCCAGAAAAACTAGTCAATGTCGTGCCAGAAAAAATTAGATAATACTATACTAGAAGCTGAATCATAATAATCATCAGATAATAAAAACTATCAGAGAATGTACTCGCCTGACATCCTGAACAACTAGCGAGGATCGAGGTCCGAACTGGCGTCGCGAAGACCTAATACAAAAAGCAAGGTTAAATAGGGTTCCAAAGAGTTAAACAGATATAAAATAGCTAAAAACAAGCTTCTAGGGTTGTTCTAGGTCAAACCGGTGAAATCTGGGTCAAAAAGTCAACTTTGGGTCCAAAAAGTCAACTCTGGGCCAAAACTAGGTCAAAGGTTGACTTTGGCGCTCAAACGGGTCAACTACGGTCAACTCTAGGTCAAACTATGGTGCCCCTAAAATTCTAGGTCAAAACTAGGCCATTAAGCTAATAAACCCTCAAACTCCCCTCCTTGAGATACCAGGATACCCTCGGTATCCGATACCTCAACCTACGCTACACACTCCACCTATACCCACTATTATATATACTAGCACGTTATATATATATAAAATCATCTCTAACCTCATTCCTAGGCAAAAACTCAATACCTTGCCCCAATGCCCAATACCTTGAGTATCTCAAGGTATTGAGATACCTTGCATAACCCTCTCTAACTCTAACTAACTATATATAATATATATATATATACTACTATATATATATATATATATATATATATATATATATATATATATATATATATATATAAAATCTAATATTAGGTTATACCCAAATATCATCTCCGATACCTCAACTAACCTTACCCTCAAGGTATTGAAACTCAATACCTCGCCCTACTCTCTTATCTCACTATCTAATACCTATATATATATATATATATATATATATATATATATATATATATATATATATATATATATATATACCTACTTAACTACTGCTGCAGCGAAGCCCCGGCTGCTGCCATGCTCATGTTGCTGCTGCTGCTGGCATGTTGTTGCTTGCTGCTGTTGATGCTCTACTTTGCTGCTTTTGCTGCAGCAATGCCTGCAGCTGCTGCTGCCCTTGCTGCACTAGCTGCTGCTGATAGCTGCCTCCCTTTTGTTGCTGCAGCTGCCCTTCACATCCCTCTCACTGCTCTCCCTCTATCTATCCCTCTCTACCTCTATCACTCCATACACACACCTCGACACACACTTAGATACATATATATATATACACACAAACATATATATATATATATATATATATATATATATATATATATATATATATATATATATATATATATATATATATAAATACACACACACACACACACACACACACACACACACATATATATATATATATATATATATATATATATATATATATATATATATATATATATAAACACACATACCTATATATATATAAACACACATATATATATATATATATAAACATTCTCTCTATATATATATATACAAACACATATATACATATATCTATATATATTCATATACCTACATATATATCTATCTATATAACCACACTCTCACACACAACACACACACTAACACTCAAACACACACAACACACAAACACACACACAACCACACCAAGACACGCACAACCACCCCCAACACATATAAATATCTACATATATATAAAATATAACTCGAGAACTCTAATACACACTCCCCGAAGCTAAACCAACCCGCACACAAGCCCAAAACCTAGAAACCAAGTCAAAATGGTCATTTGGTTATTTCGACAAACACGTGGAGTGAGGCTCGCGATACCTCGTGAAACGCACACCAAACCTACTCAAAATTAATCCAAAATTTACCCACGAGTTCTAATCGATGTCTAGAACCTCAAAAAAATACTAACTCTCTAATTCTAGGTCCGTGGCAAAATTCTACATGCATGTGGAACCCACGGCGACGAAAAACCCCTAAATGGCCCAAAAAGCCCAAAACTCTGCGACACGATCTCATGTGTCCAAACGGGGACACGCACTCACCCTCAAGACATCCAAGCACGTCTACCTAGGTCCGTCTAACCTAGGGCATCACCTAAAATTGGGTCAATCTCGGATTTCAACCAAAATTGACACAAAATCTAATGTCAAAGTCTCCAAACACATCCAAACAAGCTCCAACTTCCTCCCATGGGTAGACCTAAGGTCTAGGAAGGTTCTAAACTACTAATTACACTATATTAGAGTAATTACTAAGAGAAAAGTTAGAGTTTACCTCTTGGGAGTTGGAATCCCAAGGCCAAAGTCTCCAAAAATCTAGAAATCACCCACACCAAGCCTCTAAGCCAAGCTACTACACCAATTCTAAGCTCAACATACCTAGGTTAGGGAAAAGTAAGGGTTAGGATTTACATCTATGGAAGAAGTAGATGAAGGAAGAGAAGAAAGTGAAGAACTTACTTGAAATTGAACAAATTAGAAGAAGGAAGAAGAAGAGAATGGAGTGAAGAGTGAAGAAGAAGAAGAAGAAGAAGAAGAAGAAGAAATAAAATGGAATGGGGGGGTGTTGGTCATGTTCGGCCAAGTAAAGGATTAGTAGGGTTAGGGTTTGGCATTTAGGTGAAATAATCAAAATGCCCCTAAATCAAGTCATCCTAATTGGGGTTTGGGTTCGGGGTTCCAAATACACTCTAACTAAATCATAATCACTCCAACTAACTAATTAAAATATAAATAACTACTCTAAACCAATAAATAAGTCTGACAAGGGTGTTGGTTGGGTCTGACAAGGGTCCACTATGGTCTGACATGGGTCCAGACTAGCCAAAATCCTAAAACAACCAATAAAAATAAATACATGCATCTAATTAAATATTAATACAAATATTTATGATCAATACACAATTTATGAAATTAAAATATATAAAAAAATATTCTGCCCTGGAAATAGGGTAGTGACATGGCAGGACGACTATCTCTTGGTCCGTGTTCCGTAAGGCCTTCGAGGAGGATTATCTTCCACCCGCCGTCCGCCGCGAAAAAGAAGACGAATTCACACATCTGCAACAAGAGGACATGACAGTGCGACAGTACGCCTCAGAGTTCAACAAGCTTAAATTTTTTGCTAAGTCGCACCTCTGTGATGCCAAGACTCGTGCACGAAGATTTGAGATAGGACTGCGGCCTTCTATTCGTGCCCACGTCGTCGTCCCCCAGTACCGTACCATGCGGGAGTCTCTAAACTACACCCTCTCCCTCGAACTGCAGTACCCCCCAGTTCACATCGGTGCTGTGCAAAATCTTAATCACAAGCGTCCTAGCAATACAGGGGGTAACAACGCGCCCAAGCGCTCCAATAACGGCGGTAATAAGGGTGCAAACCCAAGGAGGGTAGTGAGCTCATTTGTCACCGATATAATCGTGCCGGACACATCGCTCAAAACTGTCGAGTATTTAATAGATCATGCTTTAAGTGCGGTCGGTAGGGGCATATGGCAGCGAACGGTCAGGCGGGAGGACCAAACCAGCAGCAACAACAAAATCGTGCGCCTCAAGATCAGGAGCAAGCACCTTGAGCGAACGCAGAATGCTCAAGGCCGAGTCTATGATCTGACTCAGAATGAGGCACTCGCATCAAACACGACAGTGTCAGGAATATTACTTTTCAATAATGTACCTGCTCGAGTATTGTTTGATTCTGGCGTGTAGAAGCATAAAAAATATGATGGATAGCTATACGTAGCATGTTGATACAGGGCAGCGTAAAACAGAGGACCTCAGAGCCATTAACGTGCAACAGAGCTTTTTTGCTGAGCACAGCGTAAAGTATAAAGCTCAAGGACCATCCGCGTAATACAGTATGTCCAGACTACTTCAGCGTAAAAAGGGTGCTACATTGCCTTTATGGCGTAGAACTCATCCGCTTTCAATGCAGCATTGAAGTGTACGAGGAACGCTTCGTATTCTTCGAAAATGAACCTGTCAGATCATGCAATGAACCTGATGTCTGGACTCCTAACAAAGAGTACTGCACGACTACCCAGGCGACGACTATAATGATGGCGCGACACTGCAACCCAAGCTGTCATTTACTGCCATTTCCTTGGCGTAAACCGCTTTTACGCATACAAAGGAATACAATGCCTAGTTTTACACAGGTAGATGTGAGCTGTTTACGTTCCACAGAAGACAAACAGCCTGCCACGTCAAAAGCTGCTCTTCGTACAGGGCTCGAGGCACGTCTCTGCATTTAATGCGCAGAGCGGTGACAGGTTCTTGAGGCACGTCTTTACATTTAATGCGCAGAATACTGACAGATGCCCGAGGCACATCTCTGCATTTAATGCGCAGAAGGGTGGCAGACCTTCAAAACACGTCTCTGTATTTAATGTACAGGATAATGGCGGATCTCTGCATTTAATACAGGAGATTTGATTAAATGTTACCGAACTGTCGTTTAGTGACATCCCCTTTGCGTAAACTGCTTTTACGCATACAAGGGGATACGCTGTCCAGTTTTACATAGGCAGACGTGAGCTTCTTATGCTCCGCAGAAGACAAACAGACTGCCACGTTAGCAGTTACTCTTCGTACAGGATTCGAGGCGCGTATATGCATTTAATGCGCAGAATGATGGCAAATCTTCAATACATGCCTCTGTATTTAATACGCAGGATGGGGGCAGATCTCTGCATTTAATGCAAGAGATTTGATTATATCTCCAAAAGCTGTAAATTCGGCTAAGACGTCCACATCATCTCGGCTTCTACGTCCATATCATCTCGGCTAAGAGTACTGCACGACTACCCAGGCGACGGATATAATGATGGCGCGACACTACAACCCAGGCTATCATTTACTGCCATTTCCTTGGCGTAAATCGCTTTTACGCATATAAAGGAATACGATGCCTAGTTTTACACAGGCAGATGTGAGCTGTTTATGCTCCACAGAAGACAAACAGCCTGCCACGTCAAAAGCTGCTCTTCGTACAGGGCTCGAGGCACGTCTTTGCATTTAATGCGCAGAGCAGTGACAGGTTCTTGAGGCACGTCTTTGCATTTAATGCGCAGAATACTGACAGATGCCCGAGGCACGTCTCTGTATTTAATGCGCAGAAGGGTGGCAGACCTTCAAAACACGCCTCTGTATTTAATACACAGGATAATGGCGGATCTCTGCATTTAATGTAGAAGATTTGATTAAATGTCACCGAACCATCGTTTAGTGACATCCCCTTTGCGTAAACTGCTTTTACGCATACAAGGGGATACGCTGTCCAGTTTTACACAGGAAGACGTGAGCTTCTTATGCTCTGCAGAAGACAAACAGACTGCCATGTCAGCAGTTACTCTTCGTACAGGATTCGAGGCGCGTATATGCATTTAATGCGCAGAATAATGGCAAATCTTCAAGACACGCCTCTGCATTTAATGTGCAGGATGGGGACAGATCTCTGCATTTAATGCAAGAGATTTGATTATATCTTCAAAAGCTGTAAATTCGGCTAAGACATCCACATCATCTCGTTTTCTACGCCCACTCGGCTTCTACGCCCACTCGGCTTCTATGCCTACTTGGCTTCTACGTCATGGTGACAGTTATTGGCTTCTACGCCAACCTTTTTTACACAAAGGATAACTACCTACGTGGCTTCTACGTCGTGATCTTCGCAGCAGTTATACGTGTTGTCTCTTAGTTGGACACGCGTCACACGCTCACTCAAAAGGTTATCTATACGCAGGCAATGGTTATTGTAATCGTCGTGTAAAAGGGTGCTGTACTTTCCACTACTCAGTTTCTATACCGACTGAGTGGTCACTGTCACTAAAACTCTATAAATAGATACCTCTATCAACAGAGGAAAAGATCGAAGGGTCAAAAATTGGTTAAAAAATCCAGTATCAGATCCAAGGTCAACAAAAAGAGGAGAAATCGGGAGAGAAAACGGTCGAGAGAGAGAAGAATCCAAAGCTCAGGCAAAGAGAAGTGATCGACGACTTTGGCATTGGGCATCCACTCTCTTTAGCAACCTTTGAAGCTGCTTACTGTCTTCTACGGCACTTTTTCATCATCGTGTGGTCCAAGAGACAAAGTGATCGACCGCAGATCAGACTCCTATAGCAATATTTATCCAGATTAAATAAATTATACTCGACATCCTCGTATAGGATTAAATTGTACAATCTTGTTTGTAAACGTCGAAGAAGGGCGGGTTTTCGTATAAAACCTCATTTTCATACTTTCATTCGTTTATCATCAAACACAAGATGGCGACTCTGCTGGGGACATCTTTCTCTTCTAACGAGGAAGCAATTGCTCAACATGATGCGGTATCCGTGGAATCCGTGAAGAAGACACTGGTCGTCCAATTCGACTAGTCTGCCTACGAAGACATGCTTCGAACAGGGGGTAGTTCTCACTCTCTCTCTGTCCAAGACAACAGGAAGCTGCGTAAGGTCTGGATGCCCAAGACATCCTCTATCATTTCTGTCGACTCTCCGACCTCTTCGATTTCTCCGACCAACGAGGTTGTAGCATTGCTCCCTCTGCCTTGCGCGTAAAATTCAGTCGCCTGACTCTGAAAGGGCAGATAAAACTTCTGGCAATGCCTCAGCGCTAATCCAGAAGTATACTCCGTGCTCTGCGCATAAAATTTAGTCTCCCGTCCCTGGCGGAACAGACGAAACTTTGGACAATGCCTCAGCGCTAGTCCAGAAGCCTACGCCGCACTCTGCGCGTAGAAACCAGTCTCACGTCCCTGGCGGAACAGAAAAAATTTCTGACAATGCCTTACCGCCAAATCAGAAGTTCCAAAAGTGCTCCGCGCATAAAAATGCATCTGCCTTCATCGGAAAAGCAGATGATCCCTGCAATCTACGCAAGGGAAAGCAAGCGGCGGACTACTCAACTTTTCGGCCTTTACGCCAGCAAGGGAACAATCTGCCTGCCCTCCGGATTACGCGAGAGGCTGACGGCCGACTGAGGACATCCTCAGCTTTACGCCAACCAGAGCAGAGCTCCAAATTATGCCAGGAGAATCCCCTCAGCGTAAAGAAGGCTCAATTTGTGGAAAGACACCCTCCTCGGGGATTATCCGCTACCCAGATGGCCAACCTGTTGTATACAGGTGGCACAGGAAAAACTATGGTTCCCAACATCCGCATGCCCACTGATGTGAACAGAAGGAACAAGCCATCTTCTTCTTCTGTAAATCCTCCTGACCTGCATGGGTACCTGATCCAGAAATGCAAGGATAGGGGATCTTCCAACATGTCTATTATGCCTCCTAACAAGCACTATTGTAATAGTCATAGGATTGTAATTAATTGTTGTTGTTCTGAAGCAAATCGGTCAATTTTCGACCGGTTGATCTACTCTCCGTCTTTCCAGGAAGAAGAGCCCACACATGCATCGGTGAACATGGCTTCACACATACCTAGAGGAAGATCGGGCTCAAGACGTCATACCTCTAGAGCTCCGAGCCGAAGGAGATTCAACCATCTCCTTAGGAACACTGAAGCTGGGGTATTCTGAAACACCCGTTTGAGGTCGCGACAACCGACTTCGTACTCTTCTGATTCCGAAGCTGGGGGTCGCCAGTCTCCCGAATCAGATACTGAAAGTATAGAGTCAACTTCAACAGAGACCTATACTAATCCTTCAATGACACCAAGGGAGATGGAAGTTTATGCCATTGGAGATGAACACAAGGAAGCTTCCCCATCGGGGAGCGCTGAGCAGCGTTTACTGTACTGGAGATATCTCTGAAAGAAATACAATCCATGATGGAGAACATGCACCAGATGATGCTGACTCAACACACAGCTGCTTTGGCTCAAGCGTCGGTCCCTCCAACTCAGATACGTGTGGGGGTGGACTTACCACCATCCAACGCGATCCAAGAGCCTGCTCTAGATCAGGAGTCAGCAGTTCCTCCGCTTCCTCACTCGGAGAATGTATTACCTCCCGTCGGAGTTGCGATACAATCGATTCCTCATCACTCCGTGGTCCCGCTGCCGGCTGAAGATCCGATGCAGGCAGTATGGGAGTTGAAAGCCCAATTTGATACCCTGAAGCACAAAGATCAGCTCAAGAAATTGGGAATCAACCAACCTTACCCAGCTATCTGGGAAGAGGTCACTTTCCCTCCTAGATACAAACCACAGACTATGGCTTTGTTCGAGGGAAAAACATCATCGAGTCAGTACATGAACTACTTTAGTATGATGATGATGTTATTACAAGGGAACGACGCCCTCCTCACTCGGGTGTTCAAAGGCTGTCTCTCGGGGGTAGCTTATCAGTGGTACCGAAGTCTGGCGGACAACTGCATTACTTCCTTTGAAGATTTCAAGGCTTTATTCTTCACGCGATTCTACGAGAGAGGGATGGACATGTCTATGTCCTCTCTCATCGAAGTCAAGCAGAAGAAAAAAGAGAATGTTCGCACTTTCATCGAACGTTTTTGTCAAGCCACTTTGCAAATGCCTCCAGGAGTTCCAGACTCGGCATTGGTGGACATCTGCAGGAAGAACCTTCTTTCCGTGATCTCGGTGTTCACAGGACCATATCAGTTCCATGATTGGCCCTCGTTCATCATCTCAGCAGTAGTCGCGGAGGACAAAAGTCAGAAGGCACGCGATAATGGCATCATGATCTCGGCCTCTGATAAAGGCAAGAGGTCATCCTCCAACATCGACCATCCTCGTGGTACCAAGGGTAAAGAAGCTTTGGCGATCAACACATCCAGGCAAAAGACTGTGGCTACCACGCAGACGAAACCTGGGACTTCCAGGCCCATTGAAGTATACTCTTTCGACGACGACGATATTCCGAGCATATTCGAATGTCTCATCAAAAGCGGCAAGATTACCCTTCCTGAGGTGAGACGGCCCAACGAAGCCGGCAGTACCAATAACCCCAAGTATTGCGTCTTCCATAGGTACATACACCATCCCACAAAGACGTGTTATGTACTAAAGAGGAAGATTCAAGTGTTGATCGATGCTAAGGCCATCACTCTGCGCAACAGCGAGAAGACGGTCACAGCCAACATGATCTCTCTGCAATTTGGCAATCTGCCTCCCCAAGAAATCCCGGATGGTGTTACACCTATTTTCTGGACGACGATGAACATCGTTAATCTCCCTCCAGCTAGAGGTCAAAATCATGACCTGGTACCACTAACTACCCAGCGAGGCAAGATTATGTGGGTTCATCCAGATTTGGTGCCCGGGATAGAGAAAGAGACTCAAGCTGCTAAGGCTAAGTCTAAGAAGAACTCGAAGCGCAAACCATGTCACATGGTTGCGGCAGACTTGGCATCAGAAGACGAGGTCTTGGCTACTGGAACCCGTTCAGGGAAGGCTTACCTCAAGGACCATGGAGCAAGTCAGGAAGATGCACCGGCAGACGCTTCAGCTGCCAAGCCGTCAGAACCAGAGCCCGCCGTACCAGGGGCCGGTCCTTCGAGACCAACTTCGGCGGACAAAGGGAAGCAAAAAGAAGTGCGTTTCGACAAACCTGTGAAAAATATTCAAAACAAAGGTTTAGAGAAGCCGTACAACTTCGACATCCTGGCCCAATTGGCTAATACACCAGCCAGGTTGTCTATCTTCGAACTACTCAGGCTCTCTCAAGACACTCGTCAAGCCCTGAGTGAAGCGTTGATGCAGGCGGATGCATACTTGACCCAGCTCAAGTTCCCTGACGAAGAACCCGTGGCATGTCCTCAATGCCACAGTGTGATGGAGGTGGTCCCGAATATCACTTTCACTCAAGATGACATGCTGTTAAAATATAACAGGCATGACAAACCCCTCTATTACATCGGGTACGTCGGTTCCATGGAGGTCGACCGGATTCACATAGATCCGGGATGAACAATCAGCATCATTCCTCATAGTCTGCTCAAACCGCTGAGGATCCCTACCAGCGAATTGGCCTACACCACCACTACGATCGTGGGTTTCAACGCCAGAAAAAGTAAGCCGTTGGGAAAAATTTGCCTGAGGATCCAGATTGGCAACCTCAGATCGGTGGCTATATGTTATGTCATTGATTCAGAGGTGTCCTACAACATTCTGTTGGGCAGACCTTGGATCCACGACCACAACATCATTCCTTCAACTCTACATCAATGCTTTAAATATGTAGACGCCCAAGGAACAGTACAAATGGAGTTTGCTGACCTGAACCCGTTTAGAGGAGTAAAATCCTACTACTCCGATTCCGTGTTGTACTCTCAAGACTACACGGAAGAGGTGTCAGCCGAAGCAGAGAAGGAATCCCACCGGGAGCCAGAAGAACCCTCTGTCGAACAACCGCTGTCAATCAAGGTGAAAGGATGGACTACTCGTCCAAAAGCCATAGAGCCTATGGCGATCTACCTGAACAAAACCAGGTCAGGAAAAGGGGGTGATCCTCTAGTGATCACTTTGAACCAGAAGCCTCCATCCTTGGTCATTAACCTTCGGCGCAGCAGACAGTCGATTGATGTAAACACAACCGGGAACGAGGTTTCAGATGATAATAAAGATCCTCTTTTCCAGTATATTGACGCTCAAATTCTGAATCAGGAATCCTCTCCCCATGACGATATAGAACATATAGCACAAAAGTTCTTGGGAGCTATGGATTCCTATCATCCGTATATGTGGGAAGTAGCGTCATCATCCAATGTCACCATGACATATGGACCACATGAGGATTCTATCTTCATTGTCCCGCCTACTTGCAGCAGTCAGCGTTCAATAGTCTTCGGCCGTATGCGCAATAGACCGACTGTACGAGAAGATTCTCCCGACGACGACGTTGGTAAAATGCAGGTTCACAGATACAGCCCGCAAGCTCTGAAGATCATACAAAGTATGGGTTATGACTTGAAGCTGAAACCAGGTCTCAACTACGGGAAAGGCAGACGAATGCCGCTGCGAGGAGATCCTTACTACTAACGAACCAGTTTCGGGTTAGGGTATACCACCTCCCTTGCAGCTCCTGAGTCAAACAAGGATATCTTTTCTTCTTCTCAAAACGGCTCAGCGCCCTCCGACTCATCTCATGCTCTCGAACGAACATTATCAGTAAATATGGTAGTGACAGATTCCTTCGATATAGACGAACAAGAATCTAAACTGTTTGAGAATGACGCTTGGGCTCAGCAAATGGATACACAATGGGAGTTCCGCTTAGAGCATAGAGAACCTTCCATTGAAGATAAAGTTATCCAGATTGACGTTGGGGATGAACTTTCGCCAAAGCCGATATTTATCAGTAACAACCTCTTCGAAGCAGAAAGGGAAGAAGTTATCCAGCTGATAAAAGAATATATCGACGTCTTTGCGTAAAATTATGAGGATATGCCAGGTCTTGATCCAAAGGTGGCTACTCATAAGCTCAATATATTGCCCGATTCGAAGCCTGTGAAGCAGCACCAACGCCGGTTCCGCCCGGATATGATGGACGCCATCGAAGCTGAAGTCAAGAAATTGATAGCCTGTGGCTTCATCCGAGAAGAACAACATCCCGACTGGGTCGCCAATGTTGTCCCGGTCATGAAGAAAAATAAAAAAGTACGTATTTGCATCGATTATCGAGATCTGAATGCAGCCTGCCCCAAGGATGAGTTTCCTTTTCCCATCACAGACGTCATGATTGACAATACATGCGGTTTTGAACGAATGTCTTTCATGGACGGATTTTCAGGATATAATCAAATCAAGATGCATCCTGAGGACGAGAAGCATACTGCCTTTCGGATACCGTTGGGCGTATATTGCTATACGGTCATGCCCTTCGGATTGAAGAATGCCGGGGCTACTTACCAACGGGCTATGAGTAACATATTCCATGAGCATTTACGCAAGACAGTGGAGTGTTACGTGGACGATGTAGCTGTCAAAAGCCGCCTCAAGGATAATCACATCCAAGACTTGAAGACAGTATTTGAATTGATGCGCCAAGATCAACTCAAAATAAATCCTACAAAGTCCTTTCTGGGGGTATCTAGTGGCAAATTCCTGGGATTTGTCATTACCGCCAAAGGCATTCAAATGGACCCTGATAAAGTCAAGGCCATCTTAGAAATGCGACTGCCCCGTAATCTGAGAGAACTCAGGGGATTTCAAGGTCGTCTGGCTTATATCCGGAGATTCATATCCAACCTCTCTGGGAGATGTCAGCCCTTCTCTCGTCTCATGAAGAAAGGTGTATCCTTCGTATGGGACAAAGCCTGTCAGCAAGCGTTCGGTGATATCAAACGCTACCTCACTAGCCCGCCAGTTCTGGTGCCTCCAGTCATAGGAAGACCATTCGTGATGTATGTTCGAGCGATGGATCATTCTCTGGGGGCTCTTTTCGCACAAAAGAACGATATGGGCCATGAACAGGCTATCTACTACCTCAGCAGGATGATGGTCGAAGCCGAACACCGGTACAACCCAGTGGAGAAAGAATGCTTGGCTCTGATGTTCGCTATTCAGAAAATGTGGCACTATGTCACAGGCCAAACCATTCACATCATCTCCAGGGTCAATCCACTTCGGGTACTGATGAACAAGCCAAGCGTTCTTAATTCCCGACTTGCGACTTGGGCGATGTTATTAACACCATATGACATGGTGAACGTCCCTCAGAAGTCCGTCAAAGGCCAAGCATTGGCTGATTTCCTAGCTGCTCATCCGATCCCGGAGGCCTCCAAACTGTACTAGGACATTCCCGACGAAGTTGCAGAATGTAATTCCGCAATGGAAAGTGATGCATGGCAACTGTTCTTTGATGGTGCCTCTAGGATTGGTCCCAGGGGAAACATGGTTTCGGGAGTAGGAATTGTCCTGGTTACTCCTGATAAACTCATCATCTACCGAGCATATTCTCTTAGTGAGCCCTATTTTAACAATGTGGTAGAGTATAACGCTCTACTAATCAGGCTCCAAGTAGCTAAAGAATTGGACGTCGAATCTCTGAAAGCTTTCGGTGACTCTCTGCTGATCGTCAATCAAGTCAGAGGAATATATGAAGTCCGGAATCCGGACCTCATCCCTTATCACCAAGCAACGGTCGAGATAGCCATGACATTCAAAGGGTTCTTCCTGGAACATGTGCCCCAATCTCAGAATCTGGAAGCTGATGCCCTAGCCAGTCTAGCTGCAGATTTAGCTATTCCTATAAGAAGGCAGAATTCGGTAATCCTTCTTAGCAGAGATTTATTCTGTGTGAAAAACAACTTTCACATAGAATGCAGCTACACTGTGAACACAGATCCTCCCAGGAGAGACTGGAGAAGTCCTTTTATAGATTTCGTGGCATACAGAATCTTGTCGGAGGACCCTAAAGATGCAGTATCCGTCAAAAGACGATCATTACACTTCTATTTTGAGGCATCCTCACAGTGTCTATATCGCCGGACCTACGACGGACTGCTATTGAGATGTCTCTCAGATGATAAGGCACAGCGGATCATCCGTTAAGCTCACGACGGCGTATGCAGAGCGCATCAACCCGGTCCTAAGCTACAGGATCGCATCAGGAGAATGGGCTATTACTGGTCTACTATGATCACAGATGCAATAAAGTATGCAAGACAGTGCAGAGCCTGTCAGGTCCATGCAGACTTTATCCATCAACCTCCTGAACATCTACATCCTACGGTTGCGTCCTGGCCTTTCGAAGCATGGGGTATGGATATCATTGGTCCTATTCACTCGTCTTCTTCCAGAGGTCACCGGTTCATACTGGCCATCACGAATTATTTCTCCAAATGGGCAGAGGCGATCCCTCTTGCTGAGGTGAAGGTATCTAATGTGATCAGCTTCATCAAGCATCATGTCATTTATCGCTTTGGGATACCCCGAAGGATAATTCATGACAATGGACCTCAGTTCATCAGCCAAGCGTTTCACCGATTTTGCGATAAAAATCGAATACAAAATGTGGCCTCTACGGCATATAATCCTGCTGCTAATGGTTTGGCGGAAGCGTTCAACAAGACCATTATCAGGCTCTTAAAAAATTTTGTCTCTTCGAACAAGAGAGATTGGAATGAGAAGCTGGGAGAATGTCTATGGGCATACCGCACAACGGTACGAGCACCGACAGGTTGTACCCCATTCTCACTGGTTTACGGGAGTGAAGCAGTTCTCCCCATCGAAATCTAGATTTTGTCACTCAGGATAGCCGTAGCTAATGAGCTGACTCAAGAAAAGAACGACCTTTTAAGGCTTCAAGAGCTAGAAGGATTAGACGAGAAATGCCTCCAAGCTCAACAGCGTATCGCGTTCTACCAAGCACGCATTTCCAGAGCTTTTAATCGAAAAGTAAAGAAAATAGTGTTCAAAGTCGGCGAGCTAGTTTTAGCCGTAAGAAGGCCGATGATTCTTACTCACAGGAGTAAGGGCAAATTCTAGCCCAAATGGGAAGGCCCTTATGTGATCGAGACAACGTTCTCAAACGGCGCTTACAGGTTAGCCAAGCCTAATAGAGACCTGTTAATGGCTCCTATCAATGGCAAATTCCTGAAAAGGTACTATGCTTAACCTACTTTGCTCAAGTGAAATATGGTGAAAACCTCATTCTGACAAAACTACTTCCAAAACGAAACTAGTTGGATCGTATTCTATCATGTTCATATTACCTCTGAATAGATATGTTTAACTAATTTGGAACTTCAAGACCTATCACGTCCATACTACCTCTGATAGTGTTTTGTGTATAAATTTTAGCTAAAAGCATATTCTATCATGTCCATATAACCTCTGAAAAGATATATCCTGCTAAAACTTACCGAGAGTATATCACGTCCATATTACCTCTGATATCACTTTCGCCCAAATCTGTCATTTATATTCCAAAATGATGGGTCCACAAAGTCAGATGAAAGCCTCTTTATTATTTCCAAAAAAATAGCGAAAGTACATTGAAAAGCAAAAGCAAAAAAGTACATCATTTGGGGGGAGCGGTTAGATCGCGAATCTGCTGCGCCAGAGCAACCATTCTCTCATCCCGGGAGTTCAAGACGTAGGTGCAAGCCCGTTCCAACCTTGCCGCATTGTGGTTCAAAGCAGCTAGCTCAGACCGAGCCCGCACAAAACCTGAGTGGAAAGCACCCACACGCGTCAGATTCTGCTGAACAGTCGCCCGTCGCTCCTTCAGCACATCTCGGGCTGCCGACAAAGAGAGAGCCTTCGCCTCTACTCGAACGAGCTCATCCTTCAATATGCGGGCCTGCGCTGCCACTTCCTCATATTCGGCTTCGCACCGGGTCAACTCGGGAACGACATACTCCAATTGGACACGCTCACGATCCATCTCCTGCTGCTGAGCCTCGATGGACTTATTCAGAGACTCCATCTGCTCAGCAAGCTGCGCAGTCAGGGAGTCGTACCTAGCTTGAACGAGACCGTCAATGTTGCCTCGAGCTAGCTGCAAGTATTCTTTAATGGGTTGCTCCAAACCATTAACTATCTCCTCTAGCGTGTCAGCTACCCCAGTGTCGTTGAATTCTCGGATCGGCACTATAGAGGCCCGGGAGGACCTCCTCAGCGACGCAAAGCTCAAATTCTTCTCCAACACCATTGATATTAACATTTTTAAGGTGGTGTAGAAGATACCAGTGTACTGCTCGGTCAACGCAGCTACATCCGAATGGACGCTGGGAGTGGCCGCGATAGTGGCGAGTTCCCCTCCAAGAACAACCGCAGACGATGATGCCACGACCATCGTCTCAACAGGAGGTGCGACAAAAGAAGAAGCGCCAATACCGTACGAAGTGACCGACGTACTCAAAGGAGGCATTGTCGCAATGACAGGCTCGTCCTCCTCTTGAGATATCAGAATCTCTTCGACAGGCGAGCCGGCACCCGAAGATATTTCCTCTTCAAAATCAGGCACCTCCGTGTCGCCGCCAGGACCTGACACAGAGCCAAAGGGCGCATCTACACTGCCCTCCCCGAAGATGTCTTCCCCTGAAAAGAAGACAAAAGGAAGTTAATATCAACATAATATTAATTTTCCTAAAGAAGAGACATAAAAGACGATATTTACCCATGGCCAATGGTGTATATGTCGCGTCTGCGGCCAGTACAGCTAAATTATTTCTTAGTGATGCTAGGCAAGCTGTCATACCTGGAGAAGGGGGTGTGCTAACAGACATCGGCAGATACTCTTTCGAATCTTCGTCGAGATCCACTTGAGGTTCACCAGGCGGAATCTCGCTGGGTGCACCTACAGACACGGCAGGGGTCTCTCCCGATGTTGATCCGGATAAAGATATCCTCATTCAGCTCGGCGCCGAAGGCGATCTCGTTCCACTACCTGAAGCGATAGCAGCGACAGCAGCCTCCAACCGGAATTCTCCGGCACCACCAGCCGGAATATTAGAGGGTCCCTCTCTAAAAGGCGAGGAACCTCCAATCAAAGAATCATCCCCAACATGGGGAGATGCAGGCTCACTTCTAGGAGCCTCAATACCAGGAATCCGGAGAGGACGAGTAATCGTCTTCTTCTTCCTCTTGCGAGGGGAAGTCTTCTTCGGAGCAGGAGTCCTTCGCTTCCCAGAGATTACCAGAGGCCCTGCGGGCGGAGGTACTTCATCCCTCGATACCGCCATCAGAGGCTCATATGGATTGACGGACTCCTCACCCTCGTCAAAAGAAACCAAGGGACTTCGACTCTTCCCCCAGACTTGGAAGAGGGTACCCTAAAACTTCCATGCATATCAAAATCGTGATGGAAGGTGTTGGTTGCCACGTAGAACTGGGCATACGAATGGAGAATGCGCAGCTCCGTAGAGAGTGAAATGACGGGCACGGTAAAAGTTGCCTCAGTGCAACCCATGATGAAATATCGCCATCCTCTGGCTCCATCAATGAGTCCGCCCTTGGACCTGAAGTTAGTGACGGCATTGCCCACGTGCAACTGGTCGTACCCGAATTGCCTGGCAAACCGACTAGGCAGGTAGGGCTCGAAGAAGCAATGGTCTTCACTCCTGTACAGTAGATGGGAAGGTCTAATGCAGACCAACCAACTAAAAGACTCAGGAGAAAGAACGGTCTTTCCGTCGCCTACGTCCTGAAGTCTGATCCCCTGTTGATTGAGATATACAGGGGGAACAGTGCAGAAAAGCTTCCAGCTGTGACTGAAGTTCAGCGCCCGCCGACAGTCTATAACTGTGGTCACATTCCAGGAGAAATTCTTGTAGTTCAACAAGAAACTAGCCCCCGAGCTACTGCCAGAGCCAGGAGACATCACCCTGGGGTTATGAAGAATTAACCATCCCATCAAATACAGGTATGGTAATTCTACCTTGGGAAAGCTATCACGCCGAGTTTCATCGACGAGCAGCCCGTCAGTCATGGCCCTCAGGCCAGCTTGTATGCGGCACACCATGGCAGGGAGCAAGCCCAGTCTTGCCTCGAACACCAGACGCACTGCAGGCCATAGCACATTGCGGTGAATGGGGTCCGCAGATGTGATGTCGGGTACCACCAGTCGGAGCAGCCATATGGAGAGGAAGCCAGCCAGTTGAGCTTCCCTGGGCAGAGGCCTGTGGCAACGCCTCAAATAACTATAGGCCTTAGTGCCTACGGGATACTTTTCTATCCCTTCGTCGAGGATCCAGTCCGGAGCCCCAGCGTCTTCCATGATATCGTCGACTACCTGAGCATTAAGCACGCTCAGAGGATTCAAAGGCTGATCCTTGCCTTTCAATACCTTCTCCGACTTAGCAGTCCTGGACCGGTTAAAGAAGAGGTAGGACGTCCATTTATTGATGTGAGTCAAATCTGAGGGCTCACCATAAAAGGCAGTGCAAGCGAGGTAGTGGCACATCAGCTCCTGGTACACTTCTACTACCCGATGGTCTGAATCTCCCAACTCTCGGTTCATGGGAACATACTCTTCAAATGGAGTATCCCCCATCGGCAGTCTCGAGATCTCTGCCATCTCGTGGAGGGCCAATCCCAACTCCCCCAGTAGAGTGGCGAAAGTCCCGGTGAACGAGATATATCGCTCCATCAGTGCCAGAAATTAGTTGGGGTTGAGAGGTAACCCAATACTGGTGGCACTCACAGCTGCAAACAGACCAATGCTCTCTAACTCGGTCTGAAAATGCTTCAGGGCCCAATCAGCTAAGCGAGCCCATCGAAGATTTGTAGGGGTGATCCACCCACTTGTCCGAGGGTTCACCTTAGGGTATACTCCCCCGTGCCCTATGAAATCATTGCAGAAAGTCGGTAATTGGACCGGCTGGATCACTAAACTATCTTTACTGGGGAGACTGCCCGGGTACAGTCCCCTGAACGTCGTCATATTGTCGGAAGGGCGGCTGACAAAAGACCCCTGGTCAGCTCCTTTCAGATGAAATATCTTCCCCGGCCTGCCGTGAAGATCGGGAGTCAGCGTCCACGACATCCTCCTCGGATGTGTAGCATGGAAGAATGCCGAGATAGGATAGTCTCTCAGCATCTTGGGCAGATACAAAACCAAGCTCCCAACAGGGAAAACCCAGAGTTCTTTCTTGGGCTTCGTCTGGGACTGCTTGTCAATCATGTCCCCGAAGAGGAAAGCCGACTTTATGTATTGGTCCCCATCTATGTACGTCAGGGGCTCTCCGTTGATCAAGTTCAGCAGCATTCGCTCGCCCTGAGACGATATCAAAATTTCCCTTCCTTCAGGATACTGGGGCCCGGAGATAGAAAATGTCACGTGCTACAGATCCTCCAGATAGTTGGAGTGCAGCATCCCTGCGGCAGAACCCATCACATCGGCTAGCGGAGACGCATGCAAGTTAACTGCAAGAGTGCAAGAAAAACACATCAGTTCCTATAACTAGACATTACAGATCTTGCAGCATATGCCAAAAATCAACAGTCTGTGCTTTATGCCAAGACTGAGCTTTTACGCTGGGATCCCATTCCGAGGCGTAAAATTCAAGACTGGCAGTATACGCAAAGTTTTCGGCAGTCTGTGTTTTACGCCAGACTGCCAAAATTTGAGTTATTACGCCAGAATTTCTATCCCTGCATAACACTCAAATTATATAGTATACGCCAACTTTCGACAGTCAAAGCTTTTACGCCAGACTGCAAAAATATAGAGTTTTTGAGCTGACACATTAGAAATGTGGGCGTAAAAGATGAAACATCTATGTGCATCATCTTCCTCGAAGAGGCTATCAGCACAGAAGATGACCTATCGCGTTCACGTACAACGTGTGCGAAGAATTTTTAGTCGTTCTTTTTCGTCCCAAAAGCTCTACCTTTAAGGCCGGGTGCACTGCTCATCGGCGGGATACTTCGTTCAGAATAAAGTTCGCCTTGCCCGACCGAAGATGCTCTCGCTCGAGCAGAAGAACGAGAAGAAGAATCGACCTTCTTTCCCTTAGTGGAGGAGAGTTGTTTCGAGGCCATTACTGGAAACTTTGAAGGCTCGGAGAAGAAACGAAGAAGAACTCGAACAGTCGAAGGCTTTCTTTCGCAGAAGACGGATGAAAAGTTTTTTCTCTCAGAAACTTGGGGTATATATAGAGTTCGGATGGACTCCTCGAATCTCGAACCAAATCTCATAATTAATATTCGGTTATGATTGGGTACTACGTCAGCCTATTTACTCAGAGAAGGCGGACAGTCAGCGAATTCAAAAAGTTTTCGTACGAGGCAGATTCGTGGTTTTTACGCTAAGGAGCTTTCTACGCTCGACAGCTACAGATCTACGGTTTTACGCTCAGAGGCTATAAGTCTATGGTTTTACGCCCGAATGCTCTCATGCTCAGCAGCTTTTACGCTCGAGAGGCTACAAACCTATGACTTCACGCTCAGCAGCTACAAATCTATGATTTCACGCTCGGTGGCTTTTACGCTCAGAGGCAACAGATCCACAACTTCACGCTCGAAAGATTTCCTTTTCAGAAGCTATAAATCTACAGTTCTACGCCCGGATGCTCTCATGCTCAGCAGCTTTTACGCTCGAGAGGCTACGAACTTATGATTCTATGCTATGACTTTCCGCACATCTGAAAGATACGCAGGCCAGAGTACGCGTACATCTGAACGATTCTCAAGGCGGTCAATTACAAGAGTTTACACAGAAGATACTCCTTCTTGACCTCAAAATATCCTAAGTACCCAAAGCATACAGAGTTCAACATTGAAAATTACTCTTCTTCATGGGTCGATTCGAAGTTCATCCAGAATTTAGTCTGAATATTTCGTCTACAGTTCAAGATGTCGACTCAGTTTTTTTTTTTTGACAGCCATATCTCGCCCTGTTCCAAGGGATTTTCGAGAAATCATTCTTGAAGATGACGGTCTGAACAAGGATTCTGTTTATCAAAAGTGACAGTTCAGAATTCTACGCGGTTCCTCATTCCTAAACAGCAGGACAGTTCGAATACTCGAATGCTAAGCAGCTTTCTGCGCATCCTTAGTTATGCGTAAAAGACAGGACAGGACCTAACACTCTTTCTATCAGAGTCGGCATAAAGTATCAGACGTGTCGAAGCTACACATATTCAGACTTCACAGTAAAATATATGGCAAGATGATCATATGCACAGAAGAAGACGATTTTATTAAAATTAAAAGCATGATTACATATGAGGGAAATCCAGTCTACAAGGGTTTTTTTTCATTTTTTTAATTACATATGAGGGAAATCCCGTCTACAAAGGACTTCCTCATCGTCGTCTGAAGATCGCGCCCAGAATCTGTTCTGCCAGGTTCTCGCAAGGGCAAAATTCTTCATCCATCTTCTCCAGCAGTCAGTCGGTGATCGCAAACCGACTGACATATGATCAATGGCGGGAGGATACAAAACTGGGCCTGCTTAAATTATGCAGACCCATCCTCCAATACAGGAAAGCAGGGTAAATCTGCTTTCCTACGTCCAGCGCCATGACAGATTGAGTTGAGATATTTTACCCAACTCAATCTCGGACGGCAGCTAGTTTGTCTGCCCTCGTCCACGAGCAACGGGAGAAGATACAGCTTGCAAGCTGTGTGGTCTAATACGACCCTTCCTCTCTCCTGAAGAACCGTCATACAAAGTTGCTGATTATCCCGAGCAAAGGAGGCTATGATATCCTTCCATGATCCATCGTTGCAGAGGACATTTGCTCGAAGATGCCATCTTTTTTGGCTCCTTACATGGTGGAAGAACATGGTCTCCTTCTTCCTCAAATCGACCCGACGAACTTCGGCCATCATCTCTGTGTGGTGATGGAAATATGGGAAAAACAGGTTAACTCCTCAGCCTTTTTATAGGCGAAAGAGATCACACCGATCCCCATTAACTCTGCCATAAAGTCAGCCTTGAAAGAACGTGTCAGACTTGACCGTTTCAGAGCATTTCAAATTACGAGGAACGCTTCATGCTTCATTCAAAGCATTTCAAATTACGAGGAATTTAAAAGCTTTGAAGGGGGTCTTGTAGAAGCATGAAAAATACGCTGGATAGCTATACGTAGCATGTTGATGCAGGGCAGCGTAAAACAGAGGACCTCAGAGCCATCAACGTGCAACAGAGCTTTTCTGCTGAGCACAGCATAAACTACAAAGCTCAAGGACCATCTGCGTAATGCAGTATGTCCAGACTGCTTCAGCGTAAAAAGGGTGCTACATCGCCTTTATGGCGTAGAACTCATCCGCTTTCAATGCAGCATTGAAGTGTACGAGGAACGCTTCGTATTCTTCAAAAATGAACCTGTCAGATCATGCAATGAACCTGATGTCTGGACTCCTAACAAAGAGTACTGCACGACTACCCAGGCGACGACTATAATGATGGCACGACACTGCAACCCAAGCTGTCATTTATTGCCATTTCCTTGGCGTAAACCGCTTTTACGCATACAAAGGAATACAATGCCTAGTTTTACACAGGTAGATGTGAGCTGTTTACGCTCCACAGAAGATAAACAGCCTGCCACGTCAAAAGCTGCTCTTCGTACAGGGCTCGAGGCACGTCTCTGCATTTAATGCGCAGAGCGGTGACAGGTTCTTGAGGCACGTCTTTGCATTTAATGCGCAGAATACTGACAGATGCCCGAGGCACATCTCTGCATTTAATGCGCAGAAGGGTAGCAGACCTTCAAAACACGCCTCTGTATTTAATGTACAGGATAATGGCGGATCTCTGCATTTAATGCAGGAGATTTGATTAAATGTCACCGAACCGTCGTTTAGTGACATCCCCTTTGCGTAAACTGCTTTTACGCATACAAGGGGATACGCTGCCCAGTTTTACATAGGCAGACGTGAGCTTCTTACGCTCCGCAGAAGACAAACAGACTGCCACGTTAGCAGTTACTCTTCGTACAGGATTCGAGGCGCGTATATGCATTTAATGCGCAAAATGATGGCAAATCTTCAATACACGCCTCTGTATTTAATGCGCAGGATGGGGGCAGATCTCTGCATTTAATGCAAGAGATTTGATTATATCTCCAAAAGCTGTAAATTCGGCTAAGACGTCCACATCATCTTGGCTTCTACGCCCACTCGGCTTCTACGCCATGGTGACAGTTATTGGCTTCTACGCCAACCTCTTCTACACAAAGGATAACTACCTACATGGCTTCTACGCCGTGATCTTCGCAGCAGTTATACGCGTTATCCCTTAGTTGGACACGCGTCACACGCTCACTCAAAAGGTCATTTATACGCAGGCAATGGTTATTGTAACCATCGTGTAAAAGGGTGAGGTACTTTCCACTACTCGGTTTCCACACCGACTGAGTGGTCACTGTCACTAAAACTCTATAAATAGAGACCTCTATCAACAGAGGAAAAGGTCGAAGGGTCCGAAATTGGTCAAGAAATCCAGTATCAGATCCAAGGTCAACAAAAAGAGGAGAAATCGGGAGAGAAAACGATCGAGAGAGAGAAGAATCCAGAGCTCAAGCAAAGAGAAGTGATCGACGACTTTGGCATCGGGCATCCACTCTCTTTAACAACCTTCGAAGATGCTTACTGTCTTCTACGGCACTTCTTCATCATCGTGTGGTCCAAGGGACAAAGTGATCGATCGCAGATCAGACTCCTATAGCAATATTTACCCAGATTAAATAAATTGTACTCGACATCCTCGTATAGGATTAAATTGTACAATCTTGTTTGTAAACGCCGAAGAAGGGCGAGTTTTCGTATAAAACCTCATTTTTGTACTTTCATTCGTTTATCATCAAACACATGGCGCAACACATAATTTTATTACGACAAATTTTGCCGCCGAGAACACATTTCCTATAACACCGCTAGGCCTAAACCTTAGTATCCGTACTCCATCAGGCGTGGATTTGCCGGCATATTTAGTATGTCGTGAAGGTAATATTTGCATCGGAGGAAGAAAATTATCACTAGATGCGATAGTCTTAGACATTAGGGACTACGACATCATTCTGGGGATGGATTGGCTCGGCGCTTGCTCGGCTACCATTGATTGTGTGGAAAAGAAAGTCGTATTTCGTCTACCTGGCGAGATCAAATTTTGCTATGCGTGTAGTCCACGGTCGAGAGCGTTGAATGCCTGCATGGTGATCTATGCAATGTCTGCTCGGCGGATGATACATTCTGGTTGCGAAGGGTATTTAGCGTCCGTTCGAGACACACAGCGAGATTGCGCAAACGTTAAGTCTATTCCCATTATGGAGGATTTTCTTGATGTGTTCCCCGATGAGTTGCCTGGCATGCCGCCCGTTCGAGAGATAAGAGTTCACTATTGATACATTTCCAGAAATTCGGCCAATTTCCAAATCTCCGTATTGAATGGCCCCGACAGAACTAAAAGAGTTAAAGATTCAGTTGCAAGAATTGTTAGATCGTGGGTATATTCATCTGAGCGTGTCTCCGTGGGGTGCACCTGTATTATTTGTAAAGAAAAATGATGGCTCGTTGCGACTCTGTATCGACTATCGGGAATTGAATAAAGCCACTGTTCGAAACAAGTATCCCCTCCCCAAGATAGATGACCTCATCGATCAACTGCAAGGTGCAACGGTATTCTCGAAAATTGATCTTCGCTTGGGTTACCATCAACTTTGGATTAAACCGGACGATGTGACAAAATCAGCCTTTCGCACTCGTTACGGCCATTATGAGTTTTTGGTGATGCCGTTCGGATTAACTAATGCCCCTACCGCCTTTATGGACTTAATGAACCGTGTGTTCCGGTCGTATCTCGATAAATTTATAGTAGTGTTCATTGATGATATCTTAGTGTACTCGAAGAATGGGGCGGAACATGCAGAGCACTTGCGGACCGTGCTACAGACTCTTCGGGACAATAAGTTATATGCAAAACTGAGTAAGTACGAATTCTGACTGAGCAGTGTATCTTTTCTCGGGTACATCATTTCTGCGGGAGGCATTTTAGTCGATCCAAAGAAAATTGAAGCCATCGTCGAGTGGAAGCGGCCTGCCTCCGTCAGTGAGATTCGAAGCTTCCCCGGGCTAGCGGGCTACTACAGGCGTTTCGTGAAGGATTTTTCCAAATTAGCATTACCTCTGACTCGCCTCACACAGAAGGGAGTCGCATTTGAGTGGTCCGCCAACTGTGAAGCCTCGTTTGAAGAGTTAAAGTATCGCCTCACCTCTGCCCCGTTACTTACACTAACAGACGAGACCTCGGGATTCCAAATATTCAGTGACGCGTCAGGGCAGGGCTTGGGGTGTGTACTTATGCAGCAATATAGGGTGATAGCCTACGCATTCAGGCAACTAAAAAAGTATGAAAAAT
Source organism: Iris macrosiphon (assembly GCA_036927795.1). Classification (NCBI taxonomy): domain Eukaryota; kingdom Viridiplantae; phylum Streptophyta; class Magnoliopsida; order Asparagales; family Iridaceae; genus Iris; species Iris macrosiphon. The sequence goes on from JAYESA010000010.1 coordinate 191,185,203, forward strand.
TTTATCCTACGCATGATCTGGAGCTAGCAACGATTGTGTTTGGACTAAAATTATGGCGACGCTACCTTTATGGAGTGGCTTGCCAAATTTATACCGATCATAAAAGTTTAAAGTACCTATTCACCCAAACGGACCTCAACCTACGTCAGCGGCGTTGGCTAGAATTAATAAGGATTACGACTTGACGATAGACTACACACCTGGCAAGAAAAATGTTGTAGCGGATGCGCTGAGTCGAGTCTTTGCGGGATCCATGTCCGTTGATCGCAAGTTACAAAGGGACTTAGAGGAAATGGGCATCGAACTCCGAATCCGATATCGTGGTGCGTGGGTTGCTCAGATGCGATTTGTACCCAACCTGTTAGAGAGGGTCACATCTACTCAGAGGGACGACCCATTCCTAAGGAAAATGCGCGAGCAGATTCTAGCGGGGAAGGCGAAAGACTTTGTAGTAGATGAGAATGGAGTATTGCGAGTTAAAGGAAGGCTATGCGTCCCCAACGACTCAGAACTCAGAAAGGAGATCCTTGCGAAAGCTCACTATGCATTCTATACGATCCATCCCGGGAGCACGAAAATGTATAGAGACCTTCACACTATCTTTTGGTGGTATGGCATGAAAAAAGATGTGGCGCTCTTCGTGTAGCAATGCATAACTTGTCAGAGGGTGAAAGCAGAGCATCAGAGGCCGGGCGAAGAAATGCAGATCCTTGCTATCCCGGAATAGAAGTGGGAGCACATAAGCATGGACTTTATTGCTGGCCTGCCAAGGACGCAACGGGGGAATGATGCAATATGGGTCATCGTTGACCGGTTAACTAAGTCAGCACACTTTATTGCCATCAAAATTACTTTGAGCACCGATCGCCTCGCCCAGACCTACCTTGATGAGATAGTTCGGCTGCACGGAGTGCCAGTTTCCATAGTATCAGATCAGGACGGACGATTTCGATCATGTTTTTGGGAAAGCCTTCAGTCAGCGATGGGGACTAAGTTGAAGTTCAGCTCAGCCTACCATCCTCAAACAGATGGCCAAACAGAATGGGTGAATCAGGTACTAGAAGACATGCTGCGCATCTGCATAATTGATTCAAAGTCAAGTTGGGATATCTACCTACCGTTGGCCGAATTTGCATACAACAATAGTTATCAGTCCAGCATCCAAATGGCTCCGTACGAGAAACCAAATGGCTCCGTATGAGGCTTTGTATGGGCGGAAGTGTAGGACACCGATCTGCTGGGATAAAGTTGAGGAGCGACAAATCCTTGGGCCGGAACTGGTTGAACAAACAGTCCAAAAGGTTCGGTTGATCCGAGAGCGATTAAAGGTAGCACAGAGCCGGCAAAAGAGCTATATCGATATTCGTCGTCGACCCCTTAAGTTCTAAGAGGGTGACCACGTATTTTTAAAGGTCTCGCCCATGCTAGGAGTTATGAGATTCGGGGTAAAAGGAAAGTTAAGTCCGAGATTTGTTGGTCCGTTCAAAATTCTCAGGCGAGTCACTTCAGTTGTCTATCAAATTGTATTGCCACCAGCCTTGTCAGAAGTGCATGATATTTTTCATGTGTTACAGCTTAGAAAGTATGTGCATGACCCAAACCACGTGGTAGACTTTGGTCAGCTGGATCTGTAGGAGGACTTATCGTACGTCGAAGGGCCTGTTCAGATTTTAGATCAAAAAGAAAAGCAGTTACGGAATTGGGCAGTATCGCTAGTGCGCGTTCTTTGGCGAAACCACTCGGTCGAGGAATCAACCTGGGAACTCGAATCAGACATGAGGGAAAAGTTTTCATTATTATTCCTTAGGGGTAGGTTATATTCCTAAGTTTTGAGGACAGAACTTTTTATTAGATGGTTATGATATAGTGCCCCGTCCCCCCTACTTGGGGAGCGCGGCTAAGAAATATTTGGTATCGTCCGATCGGGACAGATTGAATCAAGATCCTTTCCTCGTTATGGATTGGTTTCTTCGGAATCAGGTCCCATATTCAACGGATCGTGCCTCAAGGAATGACTCAGCGGCAGAGTCGATAGGGGCATTTCTGTTGCATTGTTTTCCTTGCCCGTTTTCGATGCCGCTTGGTTGCCTTTTTGATGGTTTTGTGATTTGCGTTTTTCTTGAACAGTTTCAATAGATTTCATTGTCTTCATTCTTTGGATTTCACAATTTGTATCGAACCTTTGGAGATCGAAGCAGGAGATATTGATCAGCTGTTGGTGCATGCAGGTGATCGAGTAGGCGACGCGCAAGCGGAGTCTTGAAGATCTTCCCTTCACTCTCACAGTTCACCAACTTGTGAGTGGCTTTACTTCGATTAGCTCCCTTCTTCCAAGTCTTCGTTCTAAATAAAACTGACTCATTTGTGCATTCTGATCAAACGATACCAAACCGATAAAATTAAGTCAGAATAAAAATGAAGTAGACTTGAAACACTAATAATGCTTGTCACACATAAATCTATGCGATCATATTGATGCGTGCATGTCAGTTATACATATAGATATTTTGTGTCAGTTGTAGTTAGAATTCATTTATTTATAACTGTTCAATGTATGGTGTAAAGGGGAAATGTGATCATTATGCAAGTAGCCTAGACTATAGAAAATGCATGAAGTTCATTTACTTATATTGCTTGAATATGTGTTTCAATTGATAACTTAGTTTGTAGACGAGGCATGGTCTTGGACAACTTGTATACAAAGGGTGTCGTTCTATGAACGGTCGTCGGGGCATTGGGACCGCTTCGACCCGGGTAGAACAATTTGCTAGTGTAGTCCTAGCATTGGATGGATCTGTGCGTCCGCCAAGGGCTAGCTACCCGAGGCGGAATGACAGCCGACTCATCTCTGGTCCGACCAAGTGATTGCTATGTATATTTAAACTGTGCAGACTAACTATGTCTTCGTGGCAGGGAAGGTCATGGTAAGTTTTGTACAAGTGGTTCAGACGGTTCAGGTAAAGTCACCGAGCGATGGCACATTTTATTATGTTATTTTATTCTATCATATATAAAGAATTGAACTAAGACAAGATAGAAAGATCACATAAGAAAAATGTTGCATACTCATATGAACTCGTTATCGATTTTGGTAAGTTGGGTTAGCTCGTCCTCACCGGTACTTTTCTAAGTACTGACACTCGTTGTAGCAGGTTCCCCGAGCCGAGGCGACACGGCAAGGAGCTGATTTTCCAACCCTTCCTGGATCAAGACGCATTCGTGTTGTGACTTTTAGGAGCTCAAGTACATAATCAAGAAAGGAGCTCGCACTTCCTTTTGAAGCTCCTAGGCGATGGTGCTGACTCGCACCCAAGGTGTTTTGTGCTTTTGAAATACTAGTAAAGGATGTAATGTATGGATCGGCTATCTTATTTTGCGTCCAAGTTGTAAGCCCGTGCGGCATCTTTACTACTTTTGGGTCAAGAGTCTGTAAACAGATGTCCATTATCAATAAAGATAACTTTTCTATATCTCAAAGTGTGATATCTTATTGCGTACTCTATTGCATTGTTCTAAAGTATATCATTATGCCTAGGCCTTGTGCACGCGCGCCTTATGCATGCACGGCATCACGCCTAGGGGGTGATTATCGATTTAGCGAAAATCAGGGCATGACCTGAACCAGGTCATTTGGAGGTGTATTGAAGAAGTTATGACCATCTGAAGTAGCCTATCTATTCATATTCTGTATGCAGTCAGCTTGCATGAAAAAATTGATGATAGATAAACGAATCTTGGTAGAAGGAACGAATTTTTTCTTTGGACTTCTCCATGCAACGAATGTGATGTACCCAAGAGACATATCCTCCCTATAAATAGAGGGGATGGTGAAGGTTGAACACAACAAGTAACAAGAAGAACAATACACAACTTGTTATCCACCTCAAGTGAGTTTGTGAGAGAAAGTGATCCTCAAGTTAAGTTATACCAACTTGAGAGAATGTCCTTGTAATCTTTTATTTGATTATAGTGAAAACGCTGAAGAAGGGGCGGGCGGAGGACGTAGGCTCAAATTGAGCTGAACCTCGATAAATCTTGTGTGTGTTCTCTCTCTTAACTTCTCTTCTCTTCCATTTTATTTTATCTCATCACAAAGACGGAAAAGGTCTTATTTTTTCCAACATGGACCACCTCACCTCATATATGCGCATACCTTAATACAAAGCATAGCTATATATTGAGATACTAACTTGAATTTGTTTCTTTCAATGTGAAACTATCTTTTCTAGTTTGATGAAGCAAAACTCCAACAGATCTCACCACTATCATGTGGTCAGGCCGACCCACTGAATAATTTCAATTGCATTGCATCCCATTGTTATCACGAAAAATATTAAAAATATGAGAATAACACATTTAGCATACAAACTAGACTGACAAGGTTTTTCAGCATGATACTTTCTGTCCAAAACAACAGGACGGTCGAATTTTCCAGCATGCTTAGTGAGCACAAACTGGAATTTCTGTTGGAACGTATTTAGCAAATTTGGGTTGTTTTTTTTGATACGTTTTCAACGGTTCAGATTTGTTATAAGGGTGGCTTAATATTTAAGTAAGGGGTTCCTAATACTTATTAGGGTTTTTTTTAGTCCCCATGTATTGGAGACCGACAAGGTTTTCTTAAATATGCTCTTCTAAGGTTTTCTTAAATACGGTTTTGTGTTTTGTGTGTGGGTGGGTTGGTTAGCAGTCGGTCTCCGACAACCACAGTGATATTCTGACTTGTTCCCCAGATATTGGAGTAGAGTAGTGTCCATTCATTCATCTGCATCCGGCTAGCAATTGAAAACTGTTTCTCAGAACTGAAGGGAGTATGGCTATATCTTTGATTTTTATGAAGAAGGTTTGAGAGTGCTCGATTGGAAATATATCAGAAGCTGAAAAGTGAGAATTAATATATATAATTTGTGGTGTCCAGGCACGTTATATAGCAATATCACAGATCCATCCTATCAGATATGTTGTTCCACATATTCTGTTCCATATTATGTTTTCATTCAATTACATATGGATCTTAGCCGGTATAAAACAAAAATGGAACCCACATGTAATAGAGTGGAGACATAATATATGACAGAATATGTGGAACAACAAATCTGCTCTCGCAATAGCAAGCAGAGAAATCCGACATAACCTCATGTGTTCGATAATGATATAATTAAGATGATCAACAACTAGCTAGCTGGCTACTAATATTATTGGGAGGGAAACGTTGCGGAACTCGACAATGTTAGACGACCACTCGTTCGTTCGTGTTGCAGAATCTCATATATACTATGCTATGCTATGCTATGCTAGAGAATGAATAATAGAGGGAGGGAGGGTGGGTGGCCAAAAGTCATTATACGGGGGTTGCTAAAGTGTCATTATTGGAGACGAGGTAAGGATACACAACCCAAAAAAAAAAATACAGCAAAATAGCGACAGAAATTTTCGTCACTAAATAGTTATTTTTCGTCGCTAAACTATAATAACAACGGAACAACGACTGAAGATTTCCGTCGATACAGTAAATATCGTTGTCAAAATATCGTCGCTGATGAGTCACTGGAGTGACAGAACAATGATGAAAATAGCGACGGAAGTATAGATACGGAATAGCGACTGAAACGTTATGTCGCTATGACAGCGACGAATTAGCGACGAAACGTGGTCAAAGAAGAAGAGAACAAACAGGGCCGTCAGTCGGTGATTGGGTCGTCAGGGACGACAATCTGGACGGAGAGGATGACAGGAACGAACGATCACAAAGACATGATCTCGAACTTTTGTAATGGCAGCTAGGTTTAGTGATGAGACATCCTACTATGAAGAAAACCTAGTATCCTGATACCAAGTTTCTCTCATACACTATATGCTCCAAGATTAGCAAACAAAATTAAGGAGTGGCATGCCATTTCTTTACTACGAGTCATGTGTACCAGAAGAGCCTGACTGAACGATGGGATCATATTGACCACCTAACTACATCTACATTATGTATAATAACATACAATATATAGCTGACGTTTAATATTTGTAACCAAGGTAATTACATAATGAACACGGGAAATTATATCCCACCATTTAGTCTCAAAAAAAAAAAAGGAAAGAGAAAGAAAGAAAGAAAAAAGAAGAAGAAAAGATTAACCATTTTACAATTGCATATTTAATATCTATGATCCATCCACCATCCAAACCCAGTTTTGTTGGAAACGAAAGCGCAAAAACTGTTTCTCAAATCAGAGAGTACCTGCAAGAGAACCGAACAAAATGTACAAACCAAAAACGCCAAACACAAATCGCATATACAGAGATTTTTACGTGAAAAATCCAGATAGAAAAAACCACGGGACGATTGGAGTCCAGTTCTGAAGAACCTCCACTAATGGAATAAAGTGAATACACCCTCTACAAGCTCCTTCCGATCAAACACGAATCACCACAACACTTAGGAATAGAAAATAGATTACACAACGAAGATAGAAGACAATGAGAAATGATCTAAAATTGATCTCTTCCTCCGAAATGGCCTCCAATCCTTCTTTCTCCTTTCCAAAGTTGCAATGACACTCTTGCCTCATTTTTCTCTCCTTGTTTCATGTGTTAGGGTTAGAAAAAAATCTAACTTATACTCTCCAATCCCGCAACCAACCTAAATCGTAGGATATGATGGTGCATAAAAAATCTCAAAATTTTCATTCAGCCCGCCGACTGAACTCGGACCGAATTCGACCCGAGTCGGTGATTTGCGAGTAAACGAAACAGCAGCTCTCTGGAGCTTCTGGAGCACCCAGACCGAGTTCGGCCCGAACTCGGCCTAGGGGACCGAGTTCGGTTCGAACTCGGTAGGCTTGTTTCCAGCAGCACCCCACTCCCATGTTTGCTGCTCTCGACTTTCTCCGACTTCTCGAATGGCCCTCGTCGCCTCCCCAAGCTTCTCTGACACACAAACGACGCTCGTCGCACTCTGGGGTATTCTCCACATAGGTTGGGAACCCAACCCACTCCAACAAATCTCCTCCTTCACAACTATGTGGAGGGGGTCGTCATTCCGATGATCCACCTGCAGTACTCAAACTTTCTCCTTGGAATAATCTTTATGAACATGTCTGCTCCGTTGTCATCTGTATGAACCTTCTCAAGCGCCGCTTCCTTCTTATCAACTACATCCTGTATCCAATGATACCGAGTATTAATGTGCTTGGACCGGTTATGAAATGTCTGGTTCTTCACAAGGTGAATTGCACTATGTCTATCACAAAGCAAATGATACTTCTCTTGCTTTAGCCACATTTTCTGCAACAGCTTCTTCATCCACAACAACTCCTTACAAGTCCCCGTCATCTTAATGTACTCTGCCTCTATCTTCGACAAAGCAACACACTTCTGCAACAGCGACTGTCACGATACCGCTCCACCAGCAAACATCATCACATAACCCGAAGTCGATCACCTCGTGTCTACATCTCCAGCTATATCAGCATCGGTATACCCAACCAACTTCGGCTCGTCACCACCAAAAGAAAGTCTCCAATCGGTAGTGTTCCGAAGGTATCGTAGGATCCACTTTTCCTCACTCCAATGTATCCTTCCAGGATTGGAAAGATACATGCTAACTGTGCCAACTGCGTGAGGGATGTCTGGCATCGTACACACTGTAACGACCCGCTCCGCTCAACCAGGAGGGCCGATTCAAACGGCATAAGTGTAGCGAACCGACATGCCTTGCTCGGAGTGAAGACTCGTTCGATGTAAAGGCATTCATACTTGGATCATCAAATGGATTCAGACTTAGACTTTCTGAGGCATGCTCGGAGTCTCGCTCGACCGATGCGATTCATCGCTAAGGTAGGTGGCCCCGGTAAACCTGTCTCTACTTAGCTGCACACTAAAAAAATGAATGATACATGCTAGTTCTCAGGCGATAAACTTTGCATGCTAATAAAAGAGATGAACGCACATAGCTAAGGGGATAACCCCGCCTTATCATTTTTTAGAACATGGAGATCTTACTTGCTATTTGCGAAATCAGGCTTTTGGGTTGGAATGTAGCAGCTTCTTATATATATATATATATATATATATATATATATATATATATATATATGTGTCACAAAAGTAGTGTGAGTTCATACTGAGGAGTTTCACCGCACGGAACATGACACGGGATAGAGTAAAATCATGTTGCATACATAGACGAGGAAGGCTATCATGTAGTCGTTCCAAGTCAGGAGATGGAAAGAAAGGAGGGTACTCGGGATATGCAGATCACCAATGCAGTCTCTAATCAGGGAGCTGCGTAAAGAAGAAAGATCCGAGTGTAGTCCTTGGCAAAGATTAAACTGAGTTGTTTCTCGGCTAGGATTGGAAGTGGGGGGAGTAGTTGCATGGTCACGGAAAACTGGTTGCGCACTAGGTAGAGAGAGTCCTCAACACGATTGTTGAGGCATCTGCATCGTGTCGGCCAGGAAGACAATGCCAGTGTAGTCCTGATAATACGCCAGCTGATGGCTAGCGGGCGAGAGCGGGACATCCAGCAAGGCTTGCTACCGACCTGGATGGGTGCCTACTCGTCAGACGGTTCGGGAGGCCCAGCAAGGCTAGCAACCGAGTTAGGAAGACAACTGTCCATCGCAGATTCCTGTCCAATATGGCTAACAGAGCAAGTGACCTTCATATAGATAAGTCATGTTTGCATAGCGGCTATTAGCGTTCAGAAGAGGAGTAACGTGAAGGAGTACATTTGTACGATATTTTGCATAATTAAAATGGATGCACGGTAACACACATAGTTCGAGTAAATTGGGTTTTGTGGCAGAGACACGACATAACACTTGGACTTCATAAATGTTCTTAGTTATTCAGTAGATCATTGTTATATTGTTGCATATAACAGGAAAGGCCGTACGGTAAGAAATGGTAAGACGAACTCAGTTGTTCATTATTATGACACTCTTGGGCAGACACGAACATTACTTTCATTATATTGCTATATAACTGATCCTAAGGCAAAAGACTAGAAAGACAACAAAATCAGTCGGTGCGCATAACTAATGAACGTGCTTGTTTTGTGGCGTGGGCGAGAGGCCTCCCCATCAGTGCATTCAATGTACTGACACCTAACCAGTCTGCATGTAGGGTGCAGGGAAAACTCGTACGGATTCGGAGATCACTTAATGCAATAAGGCGCCGGACCGCACTTGGCGTCTTGGAGCGTAGCGCGCGGACCTGGAGCTCACATATACGAGACATAATGTATGGGAACATCATCATCCAGATCGTTTAAATCAGTTCTAAGACTAAGGGCATATTCATTGTAGAGAGAGAGAGAGAGAGAGAGAGAGCATGAGCGACTTGTAATATGGGTACGCCTTGAATATGGGTACGATCTAGACTTAGCGATATGCATAACTCGAACGCAGCTGCAAATAAAAATGTTCGGATTCACATGGATGAGTACGGCAACTGAAATATGTTAGCCTCAACCTAAACTTTCATAAAGGAAAGATTGTAACGTTCCCCGTGCTACCGAGATAGTTCTGTGCTAAGGCACAGTAAGAGACTGAGTTTAGGAATGCAATAGTTGAACGATATAATCATTCGATAAAAATGATTAAGCACTCGTGCGAAATAAAACGAGTAAACGAATAGGAAGTTAAGTTCGATTGGACCAAAGACGCGAAGGATTAGAGCGTACCCCAGGTGGGCAATTCAGCTCTGCGCTAAGGCGCAATAAAGATTGAGTCAGAGAACGTAGGCAATTTAGTGCGATTTACTTAGGGAGATTGGACGGTGACTCAGAGAGATATTAATGCGACAAGATTGGAAAGTTAGCTGAGATTCGAGCTTTTGGATTTAGGCGTAACGATGGGTTTCGATAGGCGACGTCAAGTAATCGGTCAGATGCATTGGGTTCGTATGGATAGAATGTAATAATTTGGGCAAGTCCACCCAAAGTCGAAGTTTTCAAGTGCCCATTGATTTATAAAATACCCTGTGCTTGAGTAATACAGCCATGCGCCAAACGCAGTAAAATTTGAGTCGGGAGTGCAACGATTAAGTTGAGTATAGTTCGATAGCATTGAACGATAGAGTTGTTCGATGAGAATTGGTTAAACATGTGCGTAACGCGTGGTGAGAAAATAAATGAATATAGTATTGAAATAGTCCTTGGAAGTTAGACAAGATGTACAGAGTTTGGGTTAGGAGTTGTGCGATAATACGAGTTTCGCTCAGGAAGTCTCGAGGACGAGACTTGTTTTGAGTGGTGTATAATGTAATGACCCGCTCCGCTCAACCCGGAGGGCCGATTCAAACGACATAAGTGTAGCGAACCGACCTGCCTTGCTCGGCGAGAAAACTCGTTCGATGCAAAGGCATTCATGCTTGGATCTTCAAATGGATTCAGACTTAGACTTTCTGAGGCGTGCTCGGAATCTCGCTCGACCGATGCGATTCATCGCTAAGGTGGGTGGCCCCGGTAAACCTGTCTCTACTTAGCTGCACAGTAAGAAAATGAATGATACATGCTAGTTCTCAGGCGATAACCTTTGCATGCTAATAAAAGAGATGAACGCACATAGCTAAGGGGATAACCCCGCCTTACCATTTTGTAGAACATGGAGATCTTACTTGCTATTTGCGAAATCAGGCTTTTGGGTTGGAATGTAGCAGCTTCTTATATATATATATATATATATATATATATATATATATATATATATATATATATATATATATATATATATATATATATATATATGCCACAAAAGTAGTGTGAGTTCATACTGAGGCGTTTTACCGTACGGAACATGACACGGGATAGAGTAAAATCATGTTGCATACATAGACGAGGAAGGCTATCATATAGTCGTTCCGAGTTAGGAGATGGAAAGAAAGGACGGTACTCGGGATATGCAGATCACCGAGGCAGTCTCTAATCAGGGAGCTGCGTAAAGAATAAAGATCTGAGTGTAGTCCTCGGCAAAGATTAAACCGAGTTGTTTCTCGGATAGGATTGGAAGTGGGGGAGTAGTTGCATGGTCACGGACAACTGGTTGCGCACCAGGTAGAGAGAGTCCTCGACACGATTGCTGAGACATCTGAATCGTGTCGGTCCGGGAGGACAGTGCCAGTGTAGTCCTGGTAATACGCTAGCTGATGACTAGCGGACAAGAGCGGGACATCCAGCAAGGCTTGTTACCGACCTGGTTGGGCTCCGACTCGTCAGACGGTTCGGGAGGCCCAGCAAGGCTAGCAACCGAGCTGGGAAGACAACCGCCCATCGCAGATTCATGTCCAATATGGCTAACAGAGCCAGTGACCTTCATATAGATAAGTCATGTCTGTATAGCGGCTATCCGCGTTCAGAAGAAGAGTAACGTGAAGGAGTACATTTGCACGATATTTTGCATAATTAAAATGGATGCACGGTAACACACATAGTTCGAGTAAATTGGGTTTTGTGGCAGAGACACGGCATAACACTTGGACTTCATAAATGTTCTTGGTTATTCAGTAGATCATTGTTATATTGTTGTATATAACAGGGAAGGTCGCACGGTAAGAAATGGTAAGACGAACTCAGTTGTTCATTATTATGACACTCTTGGGCAGACACGGACATTACTTTCATTATATTGCTATGTAATTGATCACAAGGCAAAAGACTAGAAATACAACAAAATCAGTCGGTGCACATAACTAATGAACGTGCTTGTTTTGTGGCTTGGGCGAGAGGCCTCCCCACCAGTGCATTCAATGTACTGACACCCAACCAGTCTGCATGTAGAGTGCAGGGGGAACTCGTACGAATTCAGAGATCGCTTAACATAATGAGGCGCTGGACCGCACTTGGCGTCTTGGAGCGTGGCGCGCGGACCTGGAGCTCACGTATACGAGACATAATGTATGGGAACATCATCATCCAGATCGTTTAAATCAGTTCTAAGCCTAAGGACATATTCATTGTAGAGAGAGAGAGAGAGAGAGAGAGCATGAGCGATTTGTAATCTCGACCTAGCGCCGCTTGTAATATTAACTTCATGTCAATAAAGTGCTTATTTTGGATTCATACTTGTGCTTATTCTATGTTTCCGCTATGACGACTCTGCGAACTAGTTATCAACGGCCATTTCGGTATTTGCCTCGCGCGGACGCAACTCCAGGCTCGCGCGGCATTGCGTCCCGATGGAAACGATCGTCCCGTGGGAGCGTTGGTGCGATGATTCGCGCCCAGCGGGGACGGCCGATTCCTGCGGGAGATCGGGGCATGACACACACCATAGCATATATAAGACTTCCCACAGCTGAGGCATATGGAACCCGCTCCATATCTTCCTTCTCGTCCTCGGTAGATGGACAATGCTCCTCAGTGAACTTAAAGTGAGCCGCAAGGGGGTTACTTACTTTCTTCGACCCGTCCATCCCGAAATGCTGAACTACCCGGTGAATGTACTTCTTTTGGGACAAGTGTAGCAGCTTGGACTCTATCTCTCGGCTGATTTACATCCCGAGAATAGACTTCGTTGCGCCCAAATCCTTCATAGAGAAGGTCGCGCCCAGTTGGCGCTTCAATTCGGTTATCCTAGTGGCATTCCGAACCACCAGTAGCTTATCATCAACATAAAGCGGTAAAATAATGAAATCATCCTCGGCAAAGTACCTCACAAGCACACAATGGTCCGGCATCGTCCGTGCATAACCATGCTCTCCTATAAATGACTCAAACTTCCTGTACCACTGTCTCGGAGCCTGCTTCAGACCATAGAAGCTCTTCCTCAACAGGCAGACCAAGTGTGACTTACCCTTCTCACAGAATCCCTCTGGCTGCTCCATGTACAACTCCTCCTCAAGATCACCGTGGAGGAATGTCGTCATCACGTCCATCTGCTCGACCTACAAGTCAAAACTGGCTGTCAATGCTAGCACCACACGAATAGACGACTGCTTGACGACTAACGAAAATATCTCATCGTACTCTACGCCCATCCGCTGACTGTAGCCTTTAACTACCAGCCTCGCTTATCGAGGGCGAGTAGCATCATCGGTCTGCTTCACTCTGAACACCCATCGAATTTTCAAAGCCTTCTTGCCCTTTGGCAATCGTACCAGATCATAACTATAGTTGGCATGTAAGGAACTCATCTCCTCCTGCATAGCCTCCTTCCACTCCTGCTTGTTTTCGTCTTCCATAGCCTCTGCAAAGCTTTCGAGCTCTCCCGTTAGTCAGTAGCACATACTCACCCAATGAGTATCTCGTAGATGGTCGACGCTCTATATTGCTCCTCCTCAATGGAACCAATGGTGTTGGTTGTATATCAACAACCTCCTCCCCTTCAGGAACTGCCTCCTCGGCATGCTCATCCTCTTGAGGGTCATCCTGACCACCATCAGCAGGTCGATGATCAAGGTTGGGAGCAACTCCATGTACTGGATCCCCCATAACTGGATCCTCTACGATGTCCTCTGGAAACTGCTCGAAGCGAAATGACTCTAATTCAGACAATTCCTCAGCCTCAGAAGGTATCTCGGAATCCTGAGTGTTGGTCATGGTCTGATCCTCGACGTACCACGTCCCTGCTTCTTTAGAGCTTTCTTTCCTCTTGGTCGTAGAGTCTATAGCCAAACTTATCCCGACCGTAGCCGACAAAGACGCATCGCCTCGTCTTTGGCTCAAGTTTGAATCTTTCGTCCTTCGGTACATGCATGAATACCTTACAACCAAACACTCGTAGGTGATTGTATTACGACTCTTTGTCGTACCATACTTTGTCAGGCACATCACCCTGCAAAGAAGCACTAGGAGATAAATTAATAATATAAGCAGCTGTGTAAAGAGCCTCACCCCAATAGTTGCCCGACAAGTTTGGTTCTGACAGCAAATACCGTACCCTCTCCATCAATGTCATGTTCATTCGCTCCGCTACACCATTGAGCTGATGTGTCTTTGACGGAGTCTTTTGGTGTCGTATCCATTGCTCTCTGCAATAAACATCAAAGGACCAATGTACTCGCCGCCGTTGTCGGACCGAATACATAGCAGCTTCTTGCCCGTCTCCCATTCAACAGATGCTTGAAACTCTTTGAAAGTGGGCAACACATGATCCTTGGTCTTTATGGCATAGACCCAAACCTTCTTGAAACAATCATCAATAAATGTTACAAAATAAGAAGCACCACCAATGGACTTTACCTTCATAGGACCGCAGACATCCGAGTGAATCAACTTGAGCAACGTCGACTTTCTTGAACTTAGGTGACTTTGGAAAAATACCATATTTTGCTTTTCCGCCAAACAGTGCGTACATATCTCCAACTTTATAGAGTTTAGCCCCGGAATCACCTTCTTGTTCACCAAGTGGCTCATCCCCTTCTCGTTGATATGGCTGAGCCGCTTGTGCCACAACTCGGTAGACGCATCAGTAGTTGCGTTCACCTCGTTTGCCCCATGTGCGCTCCCTTCCATATAGTATAGTCTGGACCTCTTGATTCCTTTGGAAATCACTATCGAATCTCTAGAAAACTTCCACTGCTGTTCCCAAAGAGATTGAAGAAACCCTCGTCATCCAATCTTCCAATCGACACCAGATTGAAATGGATATCGGAGATATGACGGACATCTTTGAGAACAAGAACTGCACCCGTCTTTGTCCTCAAATGCACATCTCCAATGGCAACCTCCTTCAACACATCTCCATTACCCATCTTTAACACTCCACAGTCGCATGTTGTGTAAGTAGCAAATAGTGCCCTGTTGTGAGATACGTGTGCTGAAAGCACCTAAGTCCACAAGCCAAGAGTTGTCATTGCAGGCGAGGTTCATGACAACCTCATCACCTACAATGATCACATCGCCTCCATTACCGAGGCCGCCGCTATAGTGTTCTCGCCTTATCGTCCTTCTTGTCGCATTTTCTCTCTCTTACAAGCGAATTAGTTTCGCTTAATATGGCCCTTCTTGCCACAATGGTAACACTATGAGTCCTCGTACCGACCCTTGGAACTTCACATGCTTTTGTCTATGTCACCGCCTGGACCCTGCTTTTACACTTCCACGGTTCTGAAACAAGCGCATCTGAGTAAAATTTGGATGAAGTGTCCTGAGAACGTCTCTGCATCTCTTTATTCAGTACACCGCTCTTGGCAAACTCCAGACTGACCACGCCTTTCGGAGCAGAAGCGATCATAGACACTCGTACGGTCTACCACGAGTCTGACAATGTACACAACAACCATAGTCCCTGAACCTCATCGTCGAACTTGACTCCTATCGATGATAGCTGGTCAACCACGTCCTGGAACTCACTCTAGTGATCCGTAATGGACGTCCCATCTTTGTACCGCAGACCCATCATCATCCGGATCAGGAACAATTTATTTACCTCCGTCTTCTTCGCATACAGAGATTCCAGCTTATCCCACAGTGTCCTCGCGTGCTCAATACTGACAACGTGGTTGTACACGTTCTAGTCAACGAACTGCCTCATATATCCACACTTGTATATCTCGAACTTTCAATCATCTTCGGATTTGTCATTGGGCCTCTCGGAAGCAAATACTGGTAGATGCATCTTCTTAACAAACAATAGATCTTTCATCTTGCTCCGCCAGTAGTGATAGTTGATACCGTTCAGGTTTACCATGCGCACCGACTTCGCGTCCATCTCTCCTCCCTGGTTTGCCTGTCAACCCTGACACCCTTATAAAATTTCAGAACCTGGCTCTGATACCACTTTGTTGGGAACGAAAGCGCGAAAACCGTTTCTCAAACTAGAGAGTACCTGCGAGAGAACCGAGCAAAACGCACAAGCCAAAAACGCTAAACACAAATCGCAGACACAGAAATTTTTACGTAAAAAATTCAGATAAAAAAAACCACAGGATGATCGAAATTCAACCCTGAAAAACCTCCACTAATGGAATAAAGAGAATACACCCTCACAAGCTCCTCCCGATTCAACACGGAACACCACAACACTCAGGAATAGAAAATAGATTACACCACGAAGATAGAAGACAATGAGAAATTATTCAAAATTGATCTCTTCCTCCGAAATGACCTTTAATCCTTCTTTCTCCTTCCCAAAGTTGCAATGGCACTCTTGTCTCATTTCTCTCTCCTTGTTTTGTGTGTTAGGGTTAGAAAAAACCTAACTTATACTCCACAATCCCGCAACCAACCTGAATCGTAGGATACGATCCAATGGTGTATAAAACACCTCAAAATTTGCGTTCAACCCGTCGGCCTAACTCGGATTGAATTCGGCCCGAGTCGGTGATTTGCGAGTAAACGAAACAACAGCTCTCTGGAACTTCTGGAGCACCAGACCAAGTTCGGCCCGAACTCGGCCTGGGAGACCGAGTTCGGCCCAAACTCAGTAGGCTTGTTTCCAGCAGCCCCCCACTCCCCTGTTTGCTGCTCCTGAGCTTCTCCGACTTCTCGAATGACTATCGTCGCCTCCCCGAGCTTCTCTGACACAAAAATGACGTTCGTCACACTCCGAAATGTTCTCCACGTAGATTGAAAATTCTATCCACTCCAACAAGTTTTTCAGCCAGAAATACGGCAAACTTTGAACCAAAAGAGTCTGGACTGGATGATGGGATCATACTGGCCACCTAACTACAGCATATTAACTTCGGTATTGTAGCATACAAGACAGATGACCATTAAAATCTGCAGCCATTTTATAATCGAATATATAACATCTGAAATCCAGCCTAACACAGTTATACAGCCAGCACCATACATGTGCAGCCAAAAGTTGAAACAAATACAAACATCTTGAATGTTACAGTAATATATACTGTAATGAAAACTGAAACCCATTCTGGGTATTAAAAACGGTCATAAGTGGTATGGTATGCTTCATAAGTTCTCATCATTTATATCAGGTGCACTTTTATTAAGATAGGAGATAATTTGCAACTAAGAAAATAAGGGCGTCCAATGCCATGAGGTTCCAGCTTATGCAGGGTAGATGTACGCAGACTTGCTCCCATATATATGGAGAGGTGGTTTCCATGACTCGAACATGCAACCTCCACAAGCCTCACCATCATGCCAGGCAATGCCCTCAATTGGCACTGCAACTAATTTTCAAAATCCTATACTAAGACGGGACTAATTTATACTTCACATCATCCATTCAATTATGGATCTAAATCAATAAAGCCAGCCAGAAGTAGTTTCATACTAGTTAGTAAAAAACTTGAACACAGACCAAGAATCTCATATCTAAGACACTCAACCAGAATCAACAAGTCTATTATGAACATAACAGAATAACTTAAAAGGGAAAGGAGTTTGTTACACCAAACTTCCAATCCTAGAAAGAACATAAGAATGAAGCTCATCTAAATCGTCTCAAGCTTTTAGAAAAAAAAATGTTTTATAGTTATGATCTCGGAAGCATGGACACTCGAGTATTGGTGTCATGTCATGTTGTGTGGGACATGTATCTGACACATGGACAGTAAAAATACAGTAGGATACGCAAAATCGATGTTGGGTATTTGTCTCCGAGTCCAAATCGTGTTGTGTCCTGCTACATAGGATATGATCAGATCACTGATCACTTAAACTACTACTACTATTTGAAAGTCCCTAATCTAACCAAGAGTAGTCTGAGTTCATATTATAGCCTGAAGTTTTCACAAAAAGTTCTTCGTCTATATTAAGATATAATCACATGACTACCTCTACAACAATGAAGTGCCAAAGCAAACTTGAAGTCCTCATCAAATTAAATATGAAGTCTTGAAGTCATTTACCAAACAAGGCGAGGAATACTTCAACTCAATAGTATAGATTCTAAGAAAAGCCCACAAGAGAGTCGGACTATAAGTGAAACTGTACATTAGTTTCACATATTAGTTTAGTGTTAGAAGTGATAAGAATGTTTTAGTTGCGCACATTCCATGAACCATAGAAAACACAATAAAGTCAATAACAAACTTCTGATCAGCCGCATCCGAAGTGAAGTTCGGCAAAGGGAAAAGTGGTTCAATATCCTAGTTTCTTGTAAAAAGTGAGCCGTCAGCAGATACCTTTGCAACCAACTGAAAGGGAAATGATACAACAAATTACACAATGAACTTATCAGTACATTTTAAACTCATCAAAAATACCTGAAAGGGTGCATGAATATGCTTGGAACTGGTTTCACATGACCGTGATCATGCAAAACATAATCGAGGTATTAGCTAATAAATTTTCTTTTGAAGTGCATTCTTTCTAGAACTTTTCGGAACCTAGTTACTATTCAAAACATGAATAAATATAGATATTATTAAGATCTAATATAAATAGTATGCATGTAGATATGTATTTCTGTATAGATAGCCATGTCCATTTTTATACCTGAATCATACCCATATCCTGAATACGTAGTGTCTGTCTATGCAACCCACCCATTACTTCTTGCACATTTAACTTTATTGCTTATTGGGGAATAATGACATTTTGTGAATTCTAAGTATTTATAATTGATGATAAGGGAAGTGATTTACCTGAACTTGTATGGCAAACAAAGTCCACATTTCCAGTTCAAGTTGCTTACATAATATTATCCACTATGGCACTCAACTATGTTGCACGGACGCGGCTTGGGATACCCGACACATTTTTCATACAATATATATATATATACCAAACTCAAGTGACCCTAGTGGTCAATGAGGAGAGGTATAAGTCTGAGGGGCAGCTGGGTGGCGGGCGGTCTCAGGATCGAGCCACGGCCCCGATGATGCTATATATATATATATATATATATATATATATATATATATATATATATCTTATCTCAAGTGGCAAGGAGGTGGAGACATAAGTCCCCAAGCTGGACGATTTCTATCCCGGAGAGGCATAATTTACGAGGAATTTCCAAGACATACCCATGTAAATTCCTGCAGGGAGTTGGTGGGCCGTGGGCCACCTAGCTCGTGGATATATCAATTCGCAACCGCGGTTGCAGTGGTCATGTCAGGTATGAAGGTGATGACCGGTCGACATGGCGTGGAGGACAGGCGGGATGCCGCTGAGTTGGATGTTGTGAAGGACGATGAGGATGCAAAGTGCGGTTGTGAGAAAATGAGTGTGTGTGGGTTGTAATGAGAAAGTGTTTGGGTTGTAATGAGAAAGTGTGCATATACGTCAGGTGTTTGTAAGCTAAAGTCACGTGCTTCAAGCCGAGCAATTGAGTAAAATTTACCTTCTGAGTTTTAACCATATATATTGGATAAGTGAATATAATGCATCTTTGAGACAGGTATTTGATTTCTATGAAATTAATAACACAACACAAATTATTTTAAGTTTTAACTTTATATTTGATTTTTATCCTTATTTTAAGCAAAAATACTAAAATGTGTTCGACACGTGTCCTTGTTTGGATAGTGTTTGTTCCCGATTTCAAATAAAAATATGATGACACGTAATGACACGTGCCCTTACGTGCCCTTATTCAGAGAGTCCATGCCCAATTTTAAATGAAATATGGGGACACATAAAAAATGAGTGTTCGACACATGTCTGGAGAGAGTGAGAGTGTCGGTATCCGATACGTGTCCGACACGGGACACATTACTAAGATGAGAGTGTCCGTGCTACATACGTGCTCAATAAACAACGGTCATATGTATACAAAAAGTGAATTGAATCTCATATATCAGGTAGTTTTCATACCTCAAATTTTTCTAAAAAAAAAGTGTTCATACCTCAGAGAATGATGTTCGACATCTTCCACAACAGCGTTTCAGAAAAGTTTGCCCATCCCCTACAAGTTCAGTAGCATATTTTGGCATTGATTGTGTCCAACTGAGCACCTATATAGCAAACTACCGGTATGAGTAACCCGAAAAAGTACATGACAAAACAATAGTAAGGATATTATATAGGTGCACCTCTTTTACTATGAAATCAGTCTCTAGAAGGCCTTGCAAAACAGGGAACCCTTTCAACCGATGGAATAAAACTGGAACTGCATGAGCTCAAGGCCTAGATGCTTATGGACCTGACACAAACTATTAGGCATGCTAATACTGTTCATAAGCTAAGCATATATTATACTGTAGTAACTGTATGGTAGTAGAAAGATCAAACGCAATATGTATTTTACATGATTTAAGTTACAATACCATGTTCATCCAAACTGTAGTAAATGTATGGTAGTAGAAACACTGTCAATGCCCTCTAAAAGCATTTTATTCTTCCTAAGAAAACTTAAAGCATTCTTCTTGCCACCAAACTTAAAGCATTCTTCTTGCCACTTATTATTTCTTTTTGCCATGATATAAGTTACAATACCATGTTCACCCATGGCAACTGAATACAATTTCACTTGAAAGTTCCTCCGGACAGCTTCCCTAGCAAATATATCTTTACATAGAAGCAACACATTGAAATGACTATCATGTAAAAAAATTGTTGAAAAACCACTAACTAGAAATACAATCTTTGATCCAATTGCTATAACTAATGCACACGCCGAGAAAACTGTAATACCTAGCAATTTGGAAGAAAATTTGTTGCCACCCATAGCTTCTACTATGAACTCCCTCTTGTTTCTTCTTTTTCTGCATGGAGGCTTCCGACAAGAGAAGAGTAAACAGAATCATCCGGGACAAGCCCTGCTTCCAACATCTCATCGTATAACCGGAATGCCTCATCTGACTTCCCATCTTTTGACAAGCCAGAGATTAATGCGGTATACGTCACAATGCTAGGTGGCACCCCCTTCTCCTTCATCTCCTCGAACAACTTCACTGCGACCCCCACCTTCCCTTTGACACAATGGCCATGAATCAACGAAGTAAAAGTGTACACATCAGCCAGCCTCCCTTTCTTCTCCATCTCCTTCCGAAACCTCTCGGCCTCCCGGATGCTCCCTTTCCTGACATACCCATCGATCATCACATTGTAAGTGAACGCTCCCGGTACCATCCCTTTACTCACCATCTCTCGAAATAGCCTCCTTGCCTCCACCATATCCCCTCCCTTGCAATGCACGTCAATCGACGTGGTGTAGTTCACGACATTCGGCGCCACCCCTCGCTTGGCCATGGTATCGAGAAGCCCCTTGGCCTCCGTGGCCCTACCGGCCTTGAACAATCCGTAAGCTAACGAGTTATAGCTGTAAGCGTCCAGCTCGAGCCCTTTCGCCTCCATGACCTGCCGCAGGCGGATCGCCTTCTGCACCATCCCATTCTTGCAGTACCCGTCGACCAGCGTGTTGAACATGACGAGATTCAGCTCGACGCCCCTCTGCTGCATCTCCCTCAACAGGACCTCGGCGCCCATCATCTGCCCAATCTTCGCCATCCCGTTGATAAGAGCCCCGTAAGTCCATTCGTTAGGCTCGAGGCCCTTCTCGATGCACTCATCGTGGAGGGCCAGGGCTCGCTTCAACTCGCCCGCCTTACAGTACCCACCAATCATAGCAGTGTAAAAGTACACATCGCCCTCGAGTCCTCTATCCCTAGCCTCGGCAAACACCGCCTCCGCGAGGGACACGGATCCGGATGCAAAATAGGCCTTGACGAGTATGCTATAAGTCCTAATCGTCGGCTCGACCCCCCGCTTGCGAATCAGCTCTCTTATGGAGCCGACAGAGTCGTAATCGCCGTTCCGGGCGTAAGCCAGGAGCAGGGAATCATAGGGGGCAACGTTGAGACGAATCCCCTTCTGGTGCATTTCGTCGAGCAGTTGGCGGGCGGTGGGAACGTCCCCGTCCTTGCAAAGCGCATCGACGATGAGGGAGGCGGAGTAGACGGAGATGGGGACGGCGTCGAGCATGCGGCGGAAGAAGGCTAGAGCGGAGGAGGTGGAGGAGGGAGATTGGTGTCGGCGGAGGAGGGAGTGTAGGTGGACGAAGCAGGAGCGGGGGTCGACGCGGCGGAAGGTGGTGAGGATGTGGTCGAAGGCGAGGGCGGCGGCGGCGGGGAGGGCGGAGTCGGAGCAGACGCGGAAGAGAATGTCGAAGGCAAGTGGCGGCGGGACGCGGTGGGCGCTGCAGGAGGAATGGAGGGAGGAAGCGAGGGAAGAGAAAGGGGAGGAGGCGGCGGTGGGGAGGAGGAGGGAGCGGAGGTGGAGCTTGGCTTCGGCGAACTTCTTGAGGTGGAGGAGGCGGCAGAAGCGGTCGAAGGGGCTCGGGGAGAAAAGCGCCGACAGGGATGGAGGCGGGGCAGAGGACGAGGAGACACGGACACATACCATGGTGGCGTCGGGCGATGGACTTTGCATACACAAGTAGTGTAATAATGAGGAGAATTAAGGAGAAATTTTTGGTTACCCCACCGCACCCCACCCCACCTCCACTTTCTTTACCATACTTAAGGGTGCACCCCACAGTTTTTACATTATGTACAAGATCGTCCACTTTTGACTGAAACGTCTAAGACTAACGACCAAATACTTTGACCTAAAATTTTGGACGAAAATACCCTCCCCATGTATTGTCTTCTGTTCCCCCACCCCCTATTGCTGCCCTCTGTCGCTCGCCCCCACCGCACGCCTCCGCCACCGCATCCCCCCTTCGTCAAACCCACCCCCCACCCTTCCCAGCCACCGCCTCCCTCCCCGCGCTCACCCCGACCTCGCCCCCCACCCCTCCCTCCCCCGTCGTCGACCCCCCCCCCCTCCCCACCTCCGCCCCCACGTCCCCTTTCTCGCCCCCACTCCCTCCCCCGCTACCATTGTTATTGTTGCAGCTGCTGCTACCCGCAGTATCACGCCCCGATCTCCCGCTGGAATCGGTCGTCCCCGCTAGGCACAAATCACCGCGTCAGCGCTCCCGCGGGACAATCGTTTCCATCGGGACGTGATGCCTGGAGTTGCGCTCGCGCAAGGCAAATACCTGAAAGGTCGTTGATAACTAGTTCACCAATTCGATATAGCAAAAACATAAAATAAACACAAGTATGAATACAAAAAAGCTCTTTATTGATAATGAATATACAAGCGGTGCTAGGCAGAGATTACAAGTCGCTAAAGCTCTCTCTCTCTCTCTCTCTCTCAAAACAATAAGGACGTGCCAAGCGGCTTACAACTTGGAATGATACATAGACGATGTTCCAACATTATGTCATGTATAAGTGCTTCAGCTCCGGACGCAACACTCCAAGGCTCCAGAGCGAACTCTACGCCTTAGCGCGCATGAGGGGACATTCCGCACCGAACGAGCACTACTAGAATAGGCGGGATTAGCGACGTTTTTTAGCGACTCCATGTAAAAACGTCGCTAATTTAGCGACTCCATGTGAAAACGTCGCTAGACGTCGCTAATTGGCGACATTTAGCGACGTTTAGCGACTTTTATTCAGTTTTTAAAAGATTAGTCACTATAAGTTCAATTTAGGTCGCTAAACGTCGTTAATATATTTTATTTAGCGACGTGTCGTGACGTTTTTTAGCGACGTATATAATTTGGACATTTAGCGACGTCATTAGCGACTTTTAAGACGTCGCTACATTAGCGACGTCGTTATTGGCGTCGCTAATACGTCGCTAAATTCTAAATTAGCGACGTCATTATTGGCGTCGCTAAAACGTCGCTAAATTTTTTACTTAGGGCTGATTCCTCTCATTTCTTTCGATCTCTCCCTCTCCCTCTCCCTCTCCCTCTCCCAAATTTGGCAAGAAAGCTCCGACTCCTCCTTCCTCCCTCCGGCGACCCCTCCTCCCGCAACTGCATGGTACGTTACGCTGAGTCGGATTGAATAAAACAAATGATGGTTACATTTGATTTGTTGGATTTCGGGAAGAAGTATTGATTGAGTTGGTTTCATGTGCAGATGGCTAGCGGAGTTCGATGGGAATCAGGTGTTCGTTCAGAATAGTACTGAGATAGCTGGATGGGATCGATAATGCCGTCTTCCTTAGTCCGATAGGTCGGATAATTTGGAGAGCACGGCCTATTCGCACGATCATACCAGTTGAGTAGATCGCGCTTTGCGTCGGGCCACAGGTTCAAGGGATTGGCCGTATCGGCAGGACAAGATGCTTAACGGAATCAAACATAGTGGGTGGGCTCTTTCCCTTCTCCTCTACTCCTTCATGCCTAATAATATGGAAAACACGTAAAGGCTTGAACACTTGGGCTGAAACTTGGGAATCACTACATTGAGGCGTGCATAGAGTGTACGTCGTTTGCTTGGATAGGATTGTGGCTTGAATTGATTTACGCATATAGCTAGTTGGAGCTAGAGTTGGATTATACAGTTGAGGCAGATGGTTGAATGATTGGGATTATGCTTGGACAGTTGGAATGATATATTGAGGCATTGGGAACATCGAAAATTCGGGCGAGCGAGCGTGCATCCGTGCACGAGTATCACTTGGTCGCTTTGTCTTGGAAAGCGAGCAGTTGTGGTTCGAAACCAAACGACTGCATCGGCGAGGGCATTGTGCCACTATTGGGGCATTGTGCCACGGGATTGTTCTGAGCGTGGGATGTTGCACCCAATTTGAAACACTGTGTTGAGAACGGCATTGTGCCTATGGGCATATCTTGAGATTTTGTGCCTATGGGCATAACTTGAGATTTGGTGCCTATGGGATAACTTAAGATTTGGTGCCTTGGGCAATATGTTGGAAGAATGGTTATGGATTATTTGGTTATGGATATTTTGGTTGGATATTGGTTGAACGAGTCTAGAATCGCTTGGTGGGGCGAGAATGTCTGATCCTCTCGTCATACCTACTTGGTGTCTGCATGTCACGGACAACTTGTGCACAAGTTTTGGCATTTCCTCGAAACGGTATTTCCGGGGCACTGGAATCGTATCGATCCAGAGGGAAATATTCAAATCATGCTAGTCGCGATGTATTGCGGGACCTCCTGTCATGCCCCGATCTTCCGCAGGCAATCGGTCGTTCCCGCTAGGCGGGAATCACCCTCGCCAGCTCTCCCACGGAACTATCGCTTGACCCATCCGGGCGTGATGCCGCACGAGCGTGAGCCACGCCCGTGCAAGGCCGTGGTTCATTGGTTGGCGGTAAGAGTTCTAAGCCACAGAGTCGCACAGATTGTCCGAGTGCAGCGGAATCATGAACGCATAGGCGATCGGTAACAGGTTCACTGAGTCGACAGTATAGCGGAAGCATTGAAACACAAGTTGAAGTAAAACAAGCTCTTTTATTGATATGAACAAGTATTACAGACGGCGTATAGCGAAGATTATAAGTCGCTCAAGCCTCTCTCTCTGAAACAGTAAAAGCGTGCCAAGTGGCTACAATTGTGGAATGATTGTACAGGCGATGTTCAGGCAATGTTCACAACATTATGTCTTGTATATGTGCTTCAGTTCTGGATCCCACCGTTGCTTCGGAGTGATCTCCACGCCTAAGCACGCACGAGGGAGGCATCCGCACCGAACGAGGTTCTCCCGCACCCTGCATACAAACTGGTGGATTATCAGTACATTGAATGCACTGGTGGGGAAGCTACTCGCCCGCTCGACAAATCCAAACACGCAATATAAGTTCCGTGCACCAACTATTAAGTTATCTTTCTAGTTGTCTTAGGATCAGTTTCATGCAAACATTGAATAGCCTAACGTGTCGGGCAGTGCGCCGTGCAACATGAGAGGAAACACGGCGAGACTTACCAACTTACCATTTTACCTTCCCTGTCCAAGGCAAACATTATAAATCTGAGCACGGGCAAGTATAAGCATTCAGGGGCAATAGCATATGCAAACACGAGAGTCGTTATATTAAGATCGTTCAGGTGTTTAGTTGCTTTCGATGCGATGCAGTGACTCGCACGCGGATAGCCGCTAAGCGAGAATGACTTATCTATATGAACAGTTGTCGCTGGCATAGCCATAAAGGACCAGTTTAGTCTTGAACAAGGATGGGGAGCAACAAAGATTCAGTGGTGGCTGCAGACCATCCTGTCTAGATGCAGTAGACTAACGTGCAGTTCCATCCGGATCGGAACGGTCCCAGTGCCCCGGTGACCGCCCGTGGAACCGAATGACCTTGTTTCCAAGTTGTCCGTGACATGCAGGTCAGGGTCTCGATCTGGTCCAGGAACAAGTTCGAGGCAGTATGTGTATATATTGAACAAGTTCGGTATGGAGCGAGTTCGAGGCAGTATATATACAGAACTTGTTGAGGCAGTATTCATTCACAGTAGTCAGTTGCCAGGCCAGGCCAGTTGATTTAGTAGTTTGCTCCACGAGCTGTGATTCATTGATTTATTCATTCAGGTGCAAATTCCCTGGCTCGGGAATTGCCTTGGTGACCTAACGGTCCCGGATACTTGCAGGTTTATTCAGGCACGGAACGACTACGTAGTAGTCTCCCGGGGTTTGGATGAAAACATGGCAACATTACAAGCAGACAAGCATGCGTTTCTAAGGAACATAAGCAGCACGTTTGCTCGGGCCCGAAGGTAAACCGAGAGTTAGATTGTTAGGGGACTTGGCATGCAAGGGTCTGAATATAAGCAGTATTTCAATTTCCATGTTCTAGCATAGCAACACAAGTTGGGATTATTCCTTTAGCTAGGTGCGTTGGATTCTTATTAGCATACAGAGGGTGAATCACCTAGCGACTAGCATGAACATTTCAGATTTTATGTGTGCTGGCTAAGCAAAGACAAGTTCACCGTAGCCACCCACTTTAGTGATGATTCGCCTCGGTAGAGCGATACGTCAAGCGAGCCTCTGAAAGCCTAAGCTGAATTTCTGTAGGGACAAGTCTGGATATCATTTGCTACTCGTTTGAGGCAAAGCGGGTCGGGACAGTTACACTATTGCCATTTGAAACGGCAGTCCGCTTGAGCGGAACGGGGTGTTACATCCTACCCAACTCAGAAAAAGTCTCGTCCTCGAGACTTATTGAGGACAAGCAGTAATCTAGGGTTGAGGCAATCCTAGACAAGTCGTTGTACTTGTTTATTTGGATATTCACTGGCACAAGCGTCGAAATCATCATATCGCTTAGACTGGATCGTGCGACTTTCGAAGGGCCCCTCTAGCGTGAGCACGTCAACCAGCTTAGTGATAGCGAAGTCTTAGCACTCGAGTTTTACCTTTTCTTAAGTCTTGGATGGTGCACTAGTTCAAGGCGTCCCTCAAATAGATGCATTCAACCAAACTTAGAGTTAGTGAAATCGGACAAGCTACTAGCGATACTCTCAAGGGTTCACACAGGTTGGCACAAAGGCTACTCGCAGCACAGCATCATACAAACAAGCATATCATTCAAAATGCATTTTGAAAGTATTTAGACTTATTGTTGGAATATCCCATCGAGGCATTGAGAGAGAGCGTGCATATAACCTACGAACGAGCTTTCGAAACTGAGATATTTGAATTGAAGTCCAAAGGCGTAGAAGCCAGGCTCTGATACCACTATGTCACGCCCCGATCTCCCGTAGGCAATCGACCGTTCCCTTTAGGCGGGAATCACCCTCGCCAGCGCTCCCGCGGAACGATCGCTTGACCCATCCGGGCATGATACCGTACGAGCGTGAGCCACGCCTGTGCAAGGCCGTGGTTCATTGGCTGACGGTAAGAGTTCTAAGCCACAGAGTCGCACAGATTGTCCGAGTACAGCGAAATCATGAACGCATAGACGATCGGTAACAGGTTCACTGAGTCGACAATATAGCGGAAGCATTGAAACACAAGTTGAAGTAAAGCAAGCTCTTTTATTGATATGAACAAGTATTACAGGCGGCGTATAGCCGAGATTACAAGTCGCTCAAGCCTCTCTCTCTCTCTGAAACAGTAAAAGCGTGCCAAGTGGCTACAATTATGGAATGATTGTACAGGCGATGTTCAGGCGATGTTCACAACATTATGTCTTGTATATGTGCTTTAGTTCCGGATTGCACCGTTGCTTCAGAGTGATCTCCACGCCTAAGCACGCACGAGGGAGGCATCCGTACCGAACGAGGTTCTCCCGCACCCTGCATACAAACTGGTGGATTATCAGTACATTGAATGCACTGGTGGGGAAGCTACTCGCCCGCTCGATAAATCCAAACATGCAATATAAGTTTCGTGCACCAACTATTAAGTTATCTTTCTAGTTGCCTTAGGATCAGTTTCATGCAAACATTAAATAGCCTAACGTATCAGGCAGTGCGCCGTGCAACATGAGAGGAAACACGACGAGACTTACCAACTTACCATTTTACCTTCCCTGTCCAAGGCAAACATTATAAATCTGAGCACGGGCAAGTATAAGCATTCAGGGGCAATAGCATATGCAAACATGAGAGTCGTTATATTAAGGTCGTTCAGGTGTTCAGTTGCTTTTGATTCGATGCAGTGACTCGCACGCGGATAGCCGCTAAGCGAGGATGACTTATTTATATGAACAATTGTCGCTGGCATAGCCATAAAGGACCAGTTTAGTCTTGAACAAGGATGGGGAGCAACAAAGATTCAGTGGTGGCTGCAGACCATCCTGTCCAGATGCAGTAGACTAACATGCAGTTCCATCCGGATCGGAACGGTCCCAGTGCCCCGGTGACCGCCCGTGGAACCGAATGACCTTGTTTCCAAGTTGTCCGCGACATGCAGGTCAGGGTCTCGGTCTGGTCCAGGAACAAGTTCGAGGCAGTATGTGTATATATTGAACAAGTTCGCTATGGAGCGAGTTCAAGGCAGTATATATACAGAACTTGTTGAGGCAGTATTCATTCACAGTAGTCAGTTGCCAGGCCAGGCCAGTTGATTTAGTAGTTTGCTCCACGAGCTGTGATTCAGTGATTTATTCATTCGGGGTGCAAATTCCCTGGCTCGGGAATTGCCTTGGTGACCTAACAGTCCCGGATACTTGCAGGTTCATTCAGGCACGGAACGACTACGTAGTAGTCTCCCGGGGTTTGGATAAAAACATGGAAACATTACAAGAAGACAAGCATGCATTTCTAAGGAACATAAGCAGCACGTTTGCTCGGGCCCGAAGGTAAACCGAGAGTTAGATCGTTAGGAGACTTGGCATGCGAGGGTTTGAATATAAGCAGTATTTCAATTTCCATGTTCTAGCATAGCAACACAAGTTGGGATTATTCCTTTAGCTAGGTGCGTTGGATTCTTATTAGCATGCAGAGGGTGAATCACCTAGCGACTAGCATGAACATTTCAGATTTTATGTGTGCTGGCTAAGCAAAGACAAGTTTACCGTAGACACCCACCTTAGCGATGATTCGCCTCGGTAGAGCGATACGTCAAGCGAGCCTCTGAAAGCCTAAGCTGAATTTCTGTAGGAACAAGTCTGGATATCATTTGCTACTCGTTTGAGGCAAAGCGGGTCGGGACAGTTGCACTATTGCCATTTGAAACGGCAGTCCGCTTGAGCGGAATGGGGTGTTACACCTCCAGCGGGGCTTGCTACTCGGGCTGATAGGGCACGCCGTAATGCTTGAAATATGTCCTTTATGGCTTGGCCAGTGACTTCATGTATATAAGAGTTGGTTTTCTTTACTTTGGTTGGTTTGTGCTTCGTGTAGGCGCGGCCACCTTGCCTCGGCAAGAGTGTGCACTTTGAGATTGGATGATAAGTTTTGGTTGAGGAAGGATATTGAGGCTTGGTTGATGGTTCATTTTATCTTATCGTGCAAGCGATGGTTTGAGTAGGATGGGTAGCATGCTAGAATCTCTTGAGTTGGTTATTCATTGCTTGTATATTGGATTGAGTTGAATGATTGTATGCTTAAACTGCTTTACAGCTTTCCTTAACATGTCATCCTTATGCCATGAAATGAATCTAGGATTCAACTAGAAAGATCACCATATAACTGTTTGTATTCACTATTTACTTAGTGTCGGCTTAGACGAGTGGGTTACCCCGCTCACCAGTACGACTGTGTACTGACCCACGTTTGTGGGCATTATTTCAGGTACGCAGGCGTAGTGGCACTGCTTGGATATACGTGACATGATGTATGAACTGTAAGTACCTTTGTGGGCTAGAGAAAAGAGCATGAGTATTTTATCGCCTTCGTGGTATTTTATTTTGACCCTATCGAGAGCTTCGTTGCGTATTACTCTGATGTGTGCTTGGTATACAATACTTGACCTTCGTTGCAACTTGGTTGTTTCAATAATAACTTTGGTGTTCGACAACATCGCCTTGTACGAGCGCAACTCCAGGCTAGTACGGCATCACGTCCCGAAGAGAACGATTGTCCTGCGGGAGAGCTACAACATGGTGATTCACATTCAGCAGGGACTATTGAGCTTGCGGGATATTGGGGCGTGACAAATTGGTATCAGAGCGTCTGGTTCATTTCCTCGGACTTGGTCCTTCGTTTCATCACACTCTAAATAGCTTTCGCGTGTCGTTTAGCTCTTGGCTCTACTCGGTCCCGCATTGGATGTTTCATACAATAAGTCTATAAATTGCTGGTTGTGATTGCATGTTGTGCTTTGTTGTGTTGCTTTTGTTGGTTTTCGTTAGATCGCTTAGCCTCGTTAGGCGTTGTTGCATTCGTGCAGCAAGTTGGGTGGCGTTATTGCATTTGTGTAACAAGTTAAGAGCTGTCGTTGGGTTGGCTTGGCTTGTTGTTCAGGGAGTTCTGATTGCATCAGTGGATCAGTTGGTTGGCATACGAGATTTGGTTATGCGGCATGTTGTGAGTAAAAGCATTCGATGAGAATGGATCATTGCACGAGTTGCCCGTGTAGCAAAATTGTTGGACGGAGTTTGAATTTTGACTGGGTGTATCACAGAGAGCATTGCACGAGTTGCTCGTGTGGCGCATCGGTTGAGCAGGTTTGAGTTTGGCTTGGGAATATCAGGATAAGTTTGCACGAGTTGCTCGTACAACAAATAGCTGGAATAGTTGGGTATTGGGTTGGACTACTTGGAAGACGATCGTTGTACGGGTTGCTCGTGTAGCGAAAGTATCAGACGGTTTGAGAATAGTTGGAAGTATAGAGAACGGGATATGGCACGAGTTGCATCGCAAAATTTATGGAAAGAATTGGATGATTTAGGCATTGGCTGAGTTTTGTGTCAGACTTAAGTTGAGAAAGGCAGGATAACGCATAAGGGATGGTTCGAACGAATTTTGGATTTGTGCAAAGGAATCGTAATACGAGTAGCGACTTGATTCGGAGTGGTATATGGGATACCACATAGTGAGCAAGGCATTGAAAGTATCTTGGCTAGACATTAATAGGAATTGCCTGAACGGACTCGGGTAACGGGAATACAAGTTGGTTGGTACACATCGGCTGAGTTGGAAAGAATGAAAAATGGAGCAAGCGATTATTGAGTTGAGCAATCGAGAACGGACTTGTGCAAATAGAAGTATTGTTGGACTTAAGAGATGGACGAGATCGAAACGAACAGTTGGGTTACGCTTGAGCGAAGCGATGGGTTAAATTGAAGGATAGCGAGCACAGACTACGATTTTGGGCAACACATTTGAGCTGTTGGTTGAGCAATAAAACACGATCTTGGTTTGGAGGGGCAATGCGATGGTTTCACACGATTTGAAGGATTTTGGATATTGCTGCTCGAGAAGTCGACTCAGGTTAGCGAAAATGGAATTTTGGGCAAGATGATGCAACGATGGTAGACGAATTCTCCGGAAGACGTGAACAGATTGTGGCAACAACTAAAGGTAAAGATTATAGCGGACAGACTTTTAAAGATAGCTAAATGTGGGAGCAACGTCGGAACAAATCACTGTGTTGCTCGAGTAAGTTGGACGTGCATTGTGGAACGCGGCAACCGGATAAGAATTGGAGCAAGTCTTGAGTTTCGAGAATCATTGCGATTGGTAGTGCGAGAAGTCGAACATGGCAGTTCGAAAAATTTGATAGATTCAGGGCAGAACGACGGATTGATGGAAGATGGTTTCAACGAGCGCAGTTCTCGAACTGTGGCTCGGATAAATAGCAAGACTCTAAGTGGTTAAGTGGCATTGGTTGACAGATTATCAGAGGTAGTGCATGAATTTCTCGGATTTGGAAGTTCGCTCAGATAGAATGGTTGGATTTTGGTTCGGATTTGCAGATAAGATATAGCATAGTTCGTAGTAACTGTCCATCGTGATGACCTACAATTATCGAGCGTAGCTTCGGGACAGCTGACCCTAGCGACTTGACTGCCAGATCAGAGATGAATATCGTAGACCCATAGAACGACCCTTGCGGTAGCACATTTGGGAGTGCGTCGAGGGCAGATGTGAGTAGTGTGTGTTAGAGATTTGGCTTATTGACTGAGTGTTGGATTTGAGAGACCCTTGGGATACTCTTCAGCTGAAGATGCAGCTAGAAGATCGGAGCGATGGTGGAAATAGCCTAGTCAACTGATGAGATTCAGAGTCACAGATTTTTGTAGATGGAATCGCCTCTGACTCATCGTGCCCTGGAAGGGAATAGCATTCATATGAATTGACGACTGTGAAACTAGCTCGTGAAGTTAAATCAGCGGCTCGTTCAGATCAAATCTTTGCGAATACTGGAAGGGACAAACGTGCCTCAGATTTACAAGATGCATCGGAACTTAGTCTGGGAAGCGTGCTCGTTCAGAAGGCAAAGGTGATATCCTATGCTTCGAGGCAGTGGAAGCAGCATGAAGAACTATTCCATGCGCAACCTAGGAATTGTGGCGAGTGTGTCCACGTTAAAAATGTGGCGACACTATCCCTTTGGCGTGGCGGCGAGATCTTCGTGGATCACACGAACCTCAATATAGATGTTCACCCAGTGAGGAATTAAGATGGCAGGAAAAAGGTGTTGGACTGAGCTGATCTAAGCAAAGTTTGATATTTGGGTAAGTCGCCTAGCTTGGATAGTATCAGTTGAGATGATCGTTCGGTGCATTAGATATATTTGGAGATGTTGCTAGTGCTGATTCAGAAATAGTTAGATGGATTGAGTTGGAACACGAACTGATTGAGTCGGTGGGAAATCATCATATCTGAGAATAGTGCTCAATCGAATATGTTGGAATAGAAATCATGATTTGGTTCAATTGGGAGTAAAGCAAATGGATGCCTCGGACATAAAGATACCCTTGTAACTTATTCAAATTTGCTATCGTAAAGCTCGGCTAAAATGCATGTAATTTAGGGATGCCTTAAATATGTGTACGATCCAAAACTAAGCGATACGAGGAATCCCTATTGAGCTGCAAGGAGGATGTGGGAATTCGTGAAATTTGTACGAGCGTTCAGCAGAACGAGATGCTGAGTCCGGATCGTGAGTATGAGAGTCGCATAGAGCAGAGTTATGAATTAGACAAGCGGCATGTGATAAGAATGAGTACCAGCACGGTTCGTGGACGAACCTGATTCTAAGTGGTATATTATGTAATGCCCCGCAATCGCATGGTACGTTACGCTGAGTTGGATTGAATAAAACAAATGCTGGTTACATTTGATTTGTTGGATTTCGGGAAGAAGTATTGATTGAGTTGGTTTCATGTGCAGATGGCTAGCGGAGTTCGATGGAAATCAGGTGTTCATTCAGAATAGTACTGAGATAGCTGGATGGGATCGATAATGCCGTCTTCCTTAGTCTGATAGGTCGGATGATTTGGAGAGCACGACCTATTCGCACGGTCATACCAGTTGAGTAGATCGTGCTTTGCGTCGGACCACGGGTTCAATGGATTGGCCGTATCGGCAGGACAGGATGCTTAACGGAATCAAACATAGTGAGTGGGCACTTTCCCTTCTCCTCTACTCCTTCATTCCTAATAAAATGGAAAACACGTAAAGGCTTGAACACTTGGGCTGAAACTTAGGAATCAGTACACTGAGGCGTGCATAGAGTGTACGTCGTTTGCTTGGATAGGATTGTGGCTTGAATTGATTTATGCGTATGGCTAGTTGGAGCTAGAGTTGGATTATACACTTGAGGTAGTTGGTTGAATGATTGGGATTGTGCTTGGACAGTTGGAATAATATATTGAGGCATTGGGAACATCGAGAATTCGGGCGAGCGAGCGTGCATCCGTGCACGAGTATCACTTGGTCGCTTTATCTTGCAAAGCGAGCAGTTGTGGTTCAAAACTGAACGACTGCATCGGTGAGGGCATTGTGCCACTATTGGGGCATTATGCCACGGGATTGTTCTGAGCGTGGGGTGTTGCACCCAATTTGAAATACTGTGTTAAGAACGGCATTGTGCCTATGGGCATAACTTGAGATTTTGTGCCTATGGGCATAACTTGAGATTTGGTGCCTTTGGGATAACTTGAGATTTGGTGCCTTAGACAATATGTTGGAAGAATGGTTATGGATTATTTGGTTATGGATATTTTGGTTGGATATTGGTTGAACGAGTCTAGAATTGCTTGGTGGGGGCGAGAATGTCCGATCCTCTCATCATACCTACTTGGTGTCTACATGTCACGAACAACTTGTGCACAAGTTTTGGTATTTCCTCGAAACGTCATTTCCGGGGCACTGGAATCGTATCGATCCGGAGAGAAATATTCGATTCGTGCTAGTCGCGATGCATTGCGGGACCTCCAGCGGGGCTTGCTACCCGGGCTGATAGGGCGCGCCGTAATGCTTGGAATATGTTCTTTATGGCTTGGCCAGTGACTTCATATAGATAAGAGTTGGTTTGCTTTACTTTGGTTGGTTTGTACTTCGTGTAGGCGCGACCACCTTGCCTCGGCAAGAGTGTGCACTTTGAGATTTGTAAACCTCCTCGATTTATTCTGTAGATAGTCAGGTTGGATTTGGAAAATTTTGGTTTTGGTAGCAGATGTTGAGGTTTAGAGTAGAGTTGAGTCTGTCTTGTTATTTTAATTTATTTAATTAAAATCGTTGGCGCGCCCTATCATTGCTAAATTATTCGGTGCCCAATATCAGCCCATAAATTCTATCGAACTTTTGTACTTCTGACTTGACTCGCCAAATTAGGCACTGGACTTTTCCGTCACTCAAAAATCAGATTTTGTTGTGCTCTAAATTAATTGCATAATTTTCCGAAAATCGTAACCCATATTTAATTCCGTGTCAGACACCTGTGTCGTTATCCTAAATTTTGATATACCAACTTAACCCGTTGAGCCAGACCAACTAAAGGCTCCAAGATCGACTACAAGCCCCCACCATTTTTGACCTTTGCGTTATTTTCGGATTTTGACCCCAAGTGCCCCCATTTAATTTAAAATCTCGTGACACTTTATTTCTATTTAAATCGGGGATACCCATTTTCTCTAATCCTATTTTAATCCTTAATTAATCCCAATGTCTATTTAATTAAACCCGTGCCTCACGCACAACACCCTCTCACCATGAAAATTACTAAACACAATTTTCTCCCCTATTTTTGCGCCATTTTATGTGTTTGTGCAATTTTTTGAATTTAAGGGTGCTAAGTTGCAATTAATGAATTTATGTGTCATCACCTTATTGGCCATGACCAAATGGAGAGCTCACCATAATGTTGACCGTAGTCAACTTTTCCTTCCCCCTTCCTTGTATGAAGAAACCTAGTTTTCATATTAAATCTTGGCCCTCTATTTTGAATGGCAACATCACCACCCTCCATCCAATACACACCCTCCTATAAAACCATCACCATCACCCTCACAAACCCCAAGGCCGGCCCTAATCCCAACACATAGAGAACCCCACCCCCCTTTTCTCTCTCCTTCCCTCCTCTACATTCACAACCGTAGCTTTTCTCCTTCTTCTTCCTTTCTTCTTCTCCTCATTTGCATCATTCTTCTTCTTCTTCTTCTTCTTAAATGAAGAACACGACTCCGGCCAAGCCCCTCCCTCCGGCGTCGCTATGTAGCCGACTGTCACCCCAGTCACCTTCGCCCGTTGTCCAGAAGCGAACCCGGCCAACTGCCACTCGGTCGAGACCTTCCGGCGTGCCTGTCCTCCCGCAGTTTCGATTGCTGCCTCGACGCTCCGACCAACTTGACTGGCTCTTCCCCGGACCACTGAACTGCTCCGGCCGCTCGCTGAATCCCCACCTCTCTCGAGCTTCCCCCTCCGGCAGTCGAGCACTGCCACTAGCCATCACGGCGAGATCCTAGCACCTCCCCTCCACTTCATCTTCTCCGGCGGGCATCCCACTTCACGCCACCAGCGCTGTACCCTACGAGCCGGCCACCCTACGTCCCTCACCACCATGACCTCACTCCGGGCAACCTCCCTCGACCGTCCCTGAGCTCCTCCACGTACTGCCGACCATCCTCCGGCCAGAGACGGCCACCCGCATCGTCTCCTCAGCGTCATCACCCTCAACTCCAACGCCTCAACCACCATCCAGCCATCACCTTCACTCCGGCGAGCTACCGTCGACCACTCAGCCTCTGTCACCAACACCTCCCCCACCTCGCTGTCGATTTCCCTACGGGCAACCACCCCGGCGTGCCACCGTGCCGCTGCCAAGGTGAATCACTCCCCCTTCTCTATAAATTTTGTATAATGAGTTTTGTCCAATGTTAATGTGTTGTGCAATGCATTGTTAATGGGTTATTAGTTTTAGGGAGTAATCCCACACATGGTTGTGGTTATAACAAATAGGGTCCATATATGTATTCGTTTTTGGGGTTGGTTACTTTTTGAAGGTATGAAAGTGTGGGTTAAATACAGGATTGATACTTAGGGCTTTTATATAGTGGATGTGAATGTTTTAGTTTTAGTTGAGGCTTATATAGGCTATGTTGAGTTTAAAGTTTGAAGGCATGGAGATTTAGGGTTTATTACATTATTTTATATACATATTAATTGGTATTGATGAGCAGGTGATTTATGGTGAGATGGTGTGTGATATCATTATGTCGTTCATAAGATTGCGGATTTGATTACTAATAACAAAATTTGATTGAGGAATACAAATAGGTAATTGTGAACCATGCATATGTGAGAAGGGTGGAGTACTTAAATGATTGGTTATAAATAAGGGTTTAATCAATAAGTTAGTTATTTAATTGGAGGATGATAATTCAATGTACATGCTCACGTCTGTGAACACCGGGAGAAGAAAACAAGAGGATTGATCATGGCTGGAGATACTGATAAACACCTTGGTGAGGTATATGAATGAGGATTGCCTGAGGATAGTATACGATGATTGATCGTAATGGATATAACCCTCTAGCTTATTGTCTTTTGAATTGTAACTGAGGATTGGATCAGGGTGATTAACTGAATATCGTGATTAAGGTTGGGTTGATGATATGATACAAAGGTTTAGCTTGATTGATGTAACGCACCAATAGTCGACCTTAGTCAACCCCCTAGTGTCTTGTCTCTGTAAGTTGTAGCTGAGTTTGAATATACGAATAGACGTTTCTTATCCCTGTTTGTCGTGTGATAGCTCATTGATTGAGTTTGTATCTCATCTCTAGGTACTACGGGACCTGAGGACTTGGACGTGGTACCGGATCCCCGTCATCAGCAGCCGAACGCAGGCAAGTGTACCTTGCCACCCTGTATTTCAGTTTACAGATATTTATTGTTTCGTTATGTACATTATGCACATATTTATGTTGAAGTTTGATACCTCACGTCCGGATCACAATCGGGTGCTGACGTTCGTCGTAACGTCTTAGAAAAAATACTAGATGCTTTGTAGTACCTCGATGCACGTACCTGAGTACATCGACACCCCAGGACACACTCATACACTGTGATCGTGCCAGATTCCTGTATCCTGATACTGACATCATGACCAGAGACTGGGACGACCTTAGGGTCGCGTCTGTTGAGTTACGTCTGTGTGTCGAGACTGATAGATAGAGGTTCAGGTTCAGCGCACCATCGTTGACCGCTTGGGATGGGGAAGACAGTTACTAGACGTTTGGGCTCCTCTGCACGTGCTTATATATATATATATATATATATTGTTCCTGTAGAGATCCTGTATCTAGTGTAGTTGTACCACCCGTGTGACTCCTTGCCCGGAGCTGCGGTACGTGCCGTGTGTTTCCGTGTCCGGAGCTACGGTTTTATTTTGGACAGCCCACGCGTCGAACATTGTCTTTAAACTGTGTCACACTTATTTGGTTATGATAGAGTACCCTGTCGTGCACTTGTACTTTCTGTTTACTTGGCATGTTATATTTCTGTACCTTGTTAAATCCCTCTGAGGACCTGGTTCCCTGCCAGTTTTGCAGCATAGATAATTACGGAGCATTTTGAGTTGCTGTTGGAGTTGTATGTCTTGCTGGCATTGTACCAGGTACTCAAATTATATCTATCAATATTATGGTTATTTTACATTGTTTATTTCATCTGCTGTTGTAGCCTAGTTTTTATAGACTCATACTTCTTCTCGGGTCTATTCGAGTTAGTGTGTTATTGGGCGGCCGACTTTAGCACATATAGCTCTTTCTTGTATACTGATGTACATTGTGGATTGAGACATAGAGGTTTACATTTATGGGATATCTAGATAGTGCCCTCTATATTACAGCTTATACATATTCGAGTCAGACCAGAGTCTGGTCGAATACGTAGCTGGCGTGTCACGTATTCCTGGTCCTACGTATTATGGGACTGGGGCGTGACAATATTGGATGATAAGTTTTGGTTGAGGAAGGATATTGAGGCTTGGTTGATGGTTCATTTTATCTTATCGTGCAAGCGATGGCTTGAGTAGGACGGGTAGCATGCTAGAATCCCTCGAGTTGGTTATTCATTGCTTGTATATTGGATTGAGTTGAATGATTGCATGCTTAAACTGCTTTACAGCTTTCCTTAACATGTCATCCTTATGCCATGAAATGAATCTAGGATACCATATAACTGTTTGCATTCACTATTAACTTAGTGTCGGCTTAGACGAGTGGGTTACCCCGCTCACCAGTACGGCTGTGTACTGACCCACGTTTGTGGACATTATTTCAGGTACGCAAGCGTAATGGCACTGCTTGGATATACAGGACATGATGTACGAACTGTAAGTACCTTTGTGGGCTAGAGAAAAGAGCATGAGTATTTCATCGCCTTCGTGGCATTTTATTTTGACCTTATCGAGAGCTTCACTGCGTATTACTCTGATATGTGCTTGGTACACAATACTTGACCTTCGTTGCAACTTGGTTGTTTCAATGATAACTTTGGTGTTCGATAACATCGCCTTGTACGAGCGTAACTCCAGGCTCGTACGACATCACGTCCCGAAGAGAACGATTGTCCTGCGGGATAGCTACAACGTGGTGATTCACGTTCAGCGGGGACTATTGAGCTTGCAGGATATTGGGGCGTGACATTGGCCGCATCCTCCTCCTCCTTCTCCTCCAGGTAAACCCTAACTCTCTCTCTCTCTCTCTCATAGGACACACATGTGATACTGACACAGACACAACACACACACAGATACTGACACAGACATGACACACACACACACACACTGACACAGACACTGATCAGGACCTAGGGTTAGGGTTAGGTTTTTTGACCTGGATCCTTGTGTTAACAATGCGGAGATGGTGTATAATGGATCTTGTGAGGAGTGTGCAAGAGTGAACACTGCTCTATGACAGTGTGTCCTTATGTTAACAGTGGGTATATGTGTTCTTAAGTAAGGTGTGTAGTGTTGTGATTAAATTGTAGATGTGAACTGTGTTAGATGAGTTTCATGGTGTATCATAGACACCCGTATGTCTGCAGCAAAGGGGATTCCAGTACAGTGTGTATCAGAGATTGGGTAGTTCTCTGTGTGTGTGCATAACTTAAACACGGTAACCTACAGTTTCCTGTGTGCATATTGGTATTCCAGTATGGTATGTGGTCTGGATTTGTGTAACTGCTCAGAGTAGTAAGTGCAGTAGTGCCCTGCAGTATGTGCAAGACTGAAACTGCAGCAGTGGCATTTGAAACCGTGCAACCTGGCACATTGCTTCTGTGTTGAGGAACAACATTCCCTGCATGTGTGTATGTCTCTAAAGAGCCTGTGCAGTGCAAGAATCCCATGTGTGTATCAGTGCAGTAGAAGTCTGCAGCAGTGTCAAGGATTAACCACATAACAAGGGTATCAATATATGTGTGCACCTGCTATTTGAGTATAGAATTGTAAGAATTGAAGTATTATGGGTTTGAACTTAAGAAATGTGTTCAATATTAGCATATAAGAGGGTATGTAATATGTGCCTGTCTAGTGTATGTAGGTAGTGATGTGTATCATGTGATGGTGTCAAGAGTGCCAGTGTTAGTGTGCAGACCTTGGGGGCTGGCTCTGTGTTGCAAACTGGTAGTGAGATGAGTGTGTTGTGTTAAGATTTTGAGTGCAGAAAACAGTGTAGCAATCAGTGGGCAACCGGTCAATACCCGACCCTTCTCTTATTGGAGAAGCTTGGATAATCGTGCTATAGATTTGGTAAGAAAGCAAGCAGTGGATATATTCACTCTGAGAAAAGAAAGCAAAAACTTGAATCACATCAAAAAGTGTTGCTTATCAAATTTGTTTTGACTTAAAAATTCATTATTTTTTTAAATTTAATCCTACCATCTTATAATAAGCTTTAACAATCCCAAACCAAGCCTAACAAAAAAGAAACCATATCTTCTATCCTGGCCTAGGCTGGGATTTGGGTTTGTTATAGTTACCAGGATCTAGCATGTTGCTGTCCTACAAAATATTGTACCTACACTGGTGTGCACACACTCTGCACAGGATCTAACATGCTTCTTCTATGTGACTTCAAATATAGATTACCTAGCCAACTAATTGTCAGCTTCTTCTTTAGAGAATCACACTGTATGTAATGATTTATATGATACATACTGTCATTTTTGCAGAAGTATCAAGAAATGGATATGAATTACTATATGCATCATCGTTCGTGGATGTACAACTGTCATTCTGATGACATGTGGGGTGTGCGAGATGAATTCATTGAGGGTGTACAGCAGTTCCTGCAGTTCGCCAAGGCGTTCCCTCAGTACATGGACGGTACCAAAATTAAGTATCCGTGTGTGAGATATCGCAACAGGAAATATCATCCAGAAGTGGAAGTCACATATCATTTTTACTCGAAGGGCTTCACATTGAATTACTATCAGTGGACCGTGCACGGAGAACTTGTATCTCTAGCATCAGAGTTGAAGCCCTATGTGGAGCCGTATATGGATGTCCATGACCACGATGCTTACGACGATGGGTTGGTGAACATGGTTTATGATGCGGCGGGGCCTAGTTTCAATCCGGACAATTATGATACGGTGGGACCTAGTTTCAATCCGGACAATTATGATGCAGTTGAGGAGGCACCGAATGCCGATGCTGCAAAGTTTATGGAGTTGCTGGAGAATGCAAGGACTCCACTATATCCTGGTTGTGAGGATCATTCACCGTTGGAGGTGGTTACAAGATTATTGAGCATCAAGTCCAATTTTAACATGTCGCAAGAATGCTATAATCAACTGGTCGATTTGATTATAGAGATCTTGCCCGAGGGTGCAAAGTTTCCTAAAGACTTCTATCGATCTAAGAGGATGGTGAGATCGCTTTGGATGGGATACGAGAA
Source organism: Iris macrosiphon (assembly GCA_036927795.1). Lineage (NCBI taxonomy): Eukaryota > Viridiplantae > Streptophyta > Magnoliopsida > Asparagales > Iridaceae > Iris > Iris macrosiphon. The sequence continues at coordinate 191,226,613 of JAYESA010000010.1, forward strand.
AATTGATGCATATCGCAACGGGTGCATGTTGTACTACAAAAACGACAAGGATGAAGATGCGTACAGATTCTGTGGTGCTGATCGCTACAAGGCCACTGTTAGAGAAAAGTCTGTCGGTGAAAGGAAGCCTACCGATTCGATGCACTACTTGCCTTTGATGCCGCGGTTGCAGCGGTTGTTTATGATTAAGGAGACTGCAAAAAACATGAGTTGGCACAGGCGAAAACAGATCGAAGGAGTATTGGATCATCCATTCGATGGAGAAGCATGGAAGCACTTTGATCGAGAGTATCCATATTTTGTCGAAGATTCGCGTAATGTCAGATTGGGGCTCTCCTCTGAAGGTTTTATCCCATTCAGACTTTCGGGCTCCCAGTATTCGTGTTGGCCTATGATCGTCACTCCGTACAATCTACCGCCTTGGATGTGCATGAAGACTCAGTATATGTTCCTAACCGTTATTATCCCGGGTCCGAGCAATCCGAAGAGGAACATCGATGTGTATTTATAGCCTTTGATAGATGAGTTGAATCAGCTGTGGGAAGTAGGTGCCAACACGTACGATATTTCTAGAAAGTAGAATTTTTAGATGAGGGCAGCACTTATGTGGACCATCAACGACTTTCCAGCCTATGAAATGTTATCGGGATGGAGCACCCATGGTCGTCTCTCATGTCCATATTGCATAGACCGTACTAAGGCTTTCCGTTTGAAACACGGAGGCAAACCGTGCTTCTTCGATTGTCATCGACAATTTCTGCTGAAGGATCATCCGTACCGGAGGAACCAGAATGCTTTTCGTACGGAAGTTGTGGAGAAGGCCAATCCATCCCCAAGGTGGCCCGGATATACGATATGGGAAGAGGTAAAAGATTTACCAAGTGCTATCGAAGAGCCTGCTAAGGGGTACAAGTGTGACGGATTTGGTCGCATCCATAACTGGACGAAGAGGAGTATATTCTGGGATCTGGCATATTGGAGAACCAATCTGATCAGACATAACCTTGATGTCATGCATATCGAGAAGAATGTATTTGATAACATAATTAATACTGTAATGGGGGTAAAGGGGAAGACGAAAGATAATCCGAAGGCCAGGTTGGACTTAAAAGAAATATGTAGACGTCATGCATTACATTTTATAGAGGAGGGGAATGGAAAGTTAAAGCAACCTAAGTCAGTTTTCTCACTGGAGAAAGAGGATAAAGGAAGACTTTGTAGGTGGATTCAGGGTCTAAAGTTTCCAGACGGGTACGTGTCAAACTTGAGAAGATGCGTCAACCTCAAGAAGAACAAATTGACGGGTATGAAGAGCCACGATTGTCACGTATTCATGGAGAGATTAATTTAAATTGTATTTCAGGAATTCTTACCGCAGGTCGTTTGGGATCTATTGACAGAGCTCAGCATATTCTTCAGAGATCTTTGTTGTACTAAGTTGCTCATCGATCGTCTAGAAAAGCAAGAGAAGGACATTGCGGTAACACTATGTAATCTCGAGAAGGTGTTTCCTCCTAGATTCTTCGACTCTATGGAGCATTTGCCAATTCATCTTTCCTATGAGGCACGTGTTGGTGGTCCTATCGATTATCGATGGATGTACCCCTTCGAGCGGCATCTGAATCACCTAAAGAGAAAGGTAAAAAATAAGGCACGGGTTGAGGGCTCTATTTCTGAAGCTTATGTTCTCGAGGAGATTATAAACTTTTGCTCGACGTATTTCAAACCGCATGTTGCTACTAATAGAACGAAAGCTCCGAGAAACGACGACGCATATCAGGAATCTAATGATGCAATACTCAAAGTATTCAATGCGTCCGGAAAGCCTTCGGAAAAAATAAAGAAGAGATATTTGAATGACGACGAGCTAAGGGATGCTCAGTTGTATATATTACTCAATTGCGACGAGGATGAAATGAAGAAGCTAGAGGGGTAAGTAATTAATACGTCCACGTTTACGTTATCTCAATATAATAGTATAAGATACTATTATGCTACTAATCAGCAGTTGCTTCATTGTTTTTCACCACATATAATAATGAGTTGAGGTCGGTTAGACCCTACATAACAGACGAAGAACTAGAACAAGAAATAAGATGCCATTTTCCTTCTTGGTTGAGCGCATATGTAAGATGCTTGGTAATTACTTTTTAATTCTGCACTTGCAAAATAAATAACTTACTATTGCTACTTTGGTATTTAGGTCGATCGCCTAATAACACCCGAGACTGAATCTATTAGAACTCTAGCCAAGGTACCAATTACTGTCATTAAAATATGGCCAAGTTTCTGTGTGAATGGGTTCAGGTTCAAGTCAACAAATGCTCCTATCAGAGACAACTTTCTGGATCTTGATTCCACAAAAAATAGTTGTTTGTGTATCAAATCTTCGAACTACAAAGACGTCGATCCAGGCAATGATTTCTTTGGCATCTTACGAGAGATTGTGGAGTTGACATATAATTATGGCACAGAACCTGCTAATATCATGCTATTCAAGTGTGAATGGTTCGATCCGATTCAAGATCAAGGTTAGAAAATTGACAAGCATGGCCTTGTGGATATAAACTAGAAGCGTATATATCAAGACTACGAACCATTTGTCCTATCAAGTCAGGCTCAGCTCTTGTACTTCACAACTTATCCTAGACGGGGGACAGCGAGGTCGGATTGGTGGGCAGTATGCAAGACTAAAGCTAGAAATACCTTTGACATTAACGAAATAGCTTATCAGGAGGACGATCTACCTCTTGTAATAAATATTGTAGATGTGGACTCAATAAAAGTTACTCATTACACGAGTAATAATGTAAAAGATATAGAATTATTCGAAGAGGAAGACGAAGACGAAGTAGATGAAAGTGAAGATGAGGAGGAGGAAGAGGAGGACGAGGAAGGCGAACAAGATAAATTTTCTGAAGATGATTGAAAATAAAATATTTTGCCTGTAGAATGTAACTATATTTTGACTGTAGAATGTATTATTTTAACGAATATATGTATTATATTTTGACTGTAGAATTCTTTGAGATATGCATCATATTTTGAATGTAGAATATACTATATATTTGTGTTTTTCTATATTCATCATATGTTGTTATCAGGTATGACAGGACGACGCGGAGGATTCGGCAGGTCCCGAGGTAGACAGAGTGCTCCTCCGGTACTGTCTACTGTTGGTTCCGGATCATCGTCACCTAGTACTCCAGTATATCGATCACTCACATCTCCAACTGTTGGGACGAGTAGTTCCAGGCGTGATAGTACTCCCTCGTTCAGCGTTCCTCCTGCTGCGGAACCATGGGGACAGATGAGCATGTCGAGGAGGTCGTGCCCACGTTGTCCCAACATCAACAAGATCCTCCATGCGCACCTCCGGAGGAGACGAGGACAGAGATTTGGGCCGACGGTACAAAGTAAGTCAATTAGATGGTTTAGCATAATATATATCGTGTATTTCTTTATTCATCATATATTGACTTTTTCGATCAAAATAATTATCTCTGTATAGATATCGTCCATCGTCGGTTCAGAGATGCCTGGGCCAATTTTTGAGGAACAACTACGGTGGCCCTTGGATCAACTACTCTGAGGCTCCGGAGGAGAGGAAGGCATTCTGGTTTGCGCACTTCCAGGGAAAAGTATATTAAATAAATCCTCTAATTTATGCATATTGTATAACTTATCCGTGATGCTCACTTATTAAATTATTTATTGTAGCAAACGTATTTCTATCCTCCGCACCGGGTCGAGTTGATCAAGCTTATCCGAGATGCTCTGGATGACCAGAAGGCTCGTGATCGTGTTGGAAAACTGATCCAAGGTTGGATCACGCCTGAGCAGTGGACTGCGATGAGGGCTAGATTCGATGATCCGAGCTATAAGGAAAGGTCTGAGAAGGCCAAGGCGGCTAGACGGAATGCTGCCAAGTGGTGTGGTGGCTCGATTCCGATGACGAAATATTTCCGTCGTTTGGTATATTTTTTCTTTTAAAATATATTATTTTAATATAAGTACCATAAAATGGTAGTAGGAAAAAAAAATTTAAGTTTAGTACTAAATAATATATTTTTAACAGGTAAAGAGGGGTGAGGATGCAAACATGGTGACCGTCTTCTTGGCCACCCATCGCAAGGACGGAAATCTCATTGATGAGAGGGCCTCGCAGACCTATGTAAGTATTACTTTACTTTGTGTTAATTTTAATATAACTTTGGCAATTATCGAGTTTCCAAACCTTTCTAGGCCGAGTATCTTAGGCTGCGTGAGCGGGCGACTGCTAGTGCACCTACACCTGGAGAGGCTGGTACTTCCTCGTAGCCCGCTCCAGCTCCGTCGGCGGACGACCTGTGGGTGAATGCAGTTAGTGGTCTCTAGAGGGGTACGTACTACGGTACGGGATCCTATGGCACCCTGGTTGCGACGCAGTCATCTAGAGCCTCCCGACAGCTGCACATTCCACACAGCCCTCGCAGTCGTCAGCCAGAGCCCATGAGGCCATTGACCGTCAGATTGCGTCTCTCCGTGATGAGTTGCTACGAAGGATGGAGGAGCAGCCCCGGTCCCAGCCGCAGGCGGACGATCTGACGCTCATCGCATGATTCGATATGCTCGACCGCAGCATCACGGAGCTCCAAGATTTGACAAATGATATTAGAGCCTCGACAGACCGCAACATCATGGAGCTGCAGGCATCACAACTATCGATGGGCAAGAGGCTGACGATGATGCAGGATTCAATGGTTCATAGCAGTACGAGGCTGCTATCTACCATGGATTCTTACAACCAGCGACTCGCAGACTTGGAGCGGGGACAGCCTTCTAGTGCTCCTACATCGACACAGAGTCCACCGACGTCACTGCCTTCTCCATCGACATCGGTGACGATTCCACGGGAGCAGTATGAGCTGTTCTTATCCTTCATGCGTGCCGGTGGTCAGCCTCCTGCAGATCCGCAATAGTATAGCTAGTTGCTAGATATTTGTATTTTTTTTATTATTTAGGATGAGATTGTATGGATATATATTTGCCGTATTCTTTACGATGAGATTTGCTGGATGCTTTCTTTTCTTCAAATTTTATTATATTATTCATATTAAATATGTTATTTTACCGATGTTGAGTGTTCAACCCAAGGGGGTTGGCAAACCCAGAAATTTAACGGAGGGTTGCTCCGGGTCTATTTTTACTGATTGTGATTTAATAAACTGCAGGAATAATAGTTTGGACACAATTCAGAATTCTTTTTTTTATTTTTTCTGTAAAATTAGCGACGTTTTAGCGACGTTTAGCGGCGTGTATACACGTCGCTACATACGTATCTAATTAGCTATGTTAATACACGTCGCTAAGGACGTCGCTAAACATGCCGCTAAAAACGTCGTTTTACGTCACAAATTGCTGACATGACAGTATTGCCAGGTCATTAAAGACGTCGCTGTAACGTCGTTATATAAGTCGCTAATTAGCGACGTTTAGTGACGTTAATTATCGTCGCTAATTAGTGACGTTGCGTCGCTAAACGTCGTTAATTTTAGCGACACATTTAAGTCGCTAAAAAACGTCGGCATAGCGACGTTTAGCGACGTTTTTTCTTTTAGCGACTTGCTTTTTTCCGACTTCTTTAAAACGTCGCTAATTACGTCGCTAAATATGATTAGCGATATTTTTGGTCATTTAGCGACGTTTTTAAACGTCGCTAATTTGATTTTTTCTGGTAGTGGAGGTTCTCTCGTACCCTGCAAGCAATATGGTGGGTTATCAGTACATGAATGTACTGGTAGGGAGGCTTCTCGCCCACTCGACAAATCCAACACGTTATATTAGTTCCGTGCATCAACTATTAAGTTATCTTGCTATTCTTGCCTAAGGATCAATTTTATGCATAAGATACAAAGCCTATATCGTGTGCCAGTGCATCGTGCGATATACAAGAAACACGACGATTCTTACCAACTTACCATTTGTCCTTCCCTGCCCAAGTATAAAACCAAGTTAAACCAAGCACGAATATAGATATATAGAATCCCAAGATCGTACAACGAACACATGTATGCTATGAGCGTGTTTCTAAACCAAGTGCACGATATACACAGTTTACAATACTCATATCATTTTGTGACTTAGGTAATGCAGATTACTTAGATGTCTTATACTCATTTTACACCAGCATGTTATACTTGTATAAGCATATTTTACTCAGACTACTCAAATGTGTTTCAAGCTTCAAGTTACTTTACATCCATACTTGCCACAAGTTCCTAACGCGCCCATACGCGGGTTGCCGCCACGTATGCAATATATTAAGGACACAAACTTGGTCTTATGACCTGACGAGCCATCATGGACAAGGTATATTCTCGGCACGGGAATGGAATGTAACGCAGGTAGCGAGCCTCGCTACACGGCTTCCCGTCGGAAGCAACGACTATCTGAAATATTTTTGACTGGTTCGGATCGGCCCCGGCGCGACCGTCGTACCGTCAACAGGAACCTAAAGCCTATGCACAAGTTGTCCATGACCATTGACGATTAACACTAAACTCTTATTATATGCAACATCTTAAGACCTTGAATCAACATAGCTACTTGACTTAGTGATTATACATTTTTACTCGTTCAGAGATCTCATAATTTGGTGTGTTCTATTCTGTAAACCGCCTCGACCAAAGTTAGGCCTACTTAGCTTAGATGGAAAGATTAGGGTTATTTTGGAGCCAATTAGAATTAATACACATTATTTTATAATTGTTGTGCAATATTTATATCACTTAGTGCGCCTTACCCTTGCTTCGATATTTAGAGCAATACACTAGTTATTATCTGTAAACAAATTTCACACACTTTTCCTAGTCATGCCAGCCTTCCATTCTGACCCTTGTGTAACTCATAAATATCCTCCTTTGTGCTTCATTTTAGTCGCACAATATTCGTTACAAACGTCCGTTCTCAAATCTAATTAAATTCAACTTTGCATTCCTTGTGCGTCCCAATCAAAATTGGAGACACAACCTTAACCAGTTTTATGCAACCCAATTTATGATAATATTCTATTCTGAGTCATCTATGTCCATGACACTTGCGTCCCACCTAATTTTAGCCCCAGGTACTTCCAATTAATTCAAGAACACTGTGCGCATTAATTTTAATTAATTTAAACTCAATTTTTGTCTTTGTGAAAATTTTCAATTGTTGGGCACTTTTATGCAAAAGTGCATTGAGGTGTCCACACCATTGGATAATACATGAAGAAAACCATATTTTCCCTTCATGTAAAATTTCCTATAATTTTTGGAATGTGCAACGTGCAACATCGTCCTCATTTAATCATAGCAATTCATTCTAAATTAAACCAAATCCTAGCCATTGAAATACCTACATGACAACCCAGGCCCAATCCCAAGAAGGATGTTGACCAAGTCCACCTTTTCTAGGTCAACCTAAACTCCTTTTACATATATTTATATATATATCACTATTCCTATTAATCTTCTTTTAATTTCCCTAAAACCAAAACCCTAAATCTAGCAGCCACCCCTCCCTGTTCTCCGCCTCCCTCTCCCAACAGCCGAGACACCATGCCACAACCGCTGCTCACCGCCAGCGCCTCTTTCCCGACTTCGTCTTCCTGTCTCCACCGTCGGATCCCCGGTCTTCTCCACCGTCGAGCCGACTTCTTCTCCACTTCCCCCCCCCCGACATCACGACCTCCACCACGTCTTCTCCTCGCCGCCTCGACCTCGACCGCCTCCTCCAACCACCACCAACCACCATCACTACTGCCGCTCTCCCTCTCCTCTTCTTCTTCCACGACCTCTTCTTCTTTCCCAATATCTCCACCAGAATCCCCATCACCGCCAATACCAGAACCACCCTGCCACCGTCGCGAACCGCTGCGAGCCGCCGCCGTAGTCCTGCCCCCCCCCCCCCCGCAGCATAGCCCCAACTCTACCGGCGACGACTCCCAGACGGCCACAACAGCGACCCGCAGCCGCACAGTGCCGCCATCCGTTCACGCCGCGTCGCGCCACCTAGCGAACGCATTTTTCAGTCAATATCGATACCCTGTTCAGGTATAAATTTCTCTCTCCTCGCTGCCTCAATTTCTGTTCTGTTGAATCGTGCACGTAGATCTCGTGACCCTCCCAAACCCCGTACAAATTGTTCGGGGTATCGCGTCATGTGTCAGTCGCAAATCGTGATGCAAAATCAGGAAAAACGACCCCTATTTCTGAAAATTTAGAAATTGATCCAAACTCCCCAGTTCACGACCATCTTACGCACAACCTGTAAAATGTTTTCAAAATACACCTGAACAATAATTTAGGCCACCTAATCAAGTTTTAAAACCCTATTTTAATTTATTTTATTTTGTTGTTATTTGCATGTTATTCAAGGGTGAAAATGACCAAAAACTTGGTTATTAAAAACCTTAATTTTTCCGGAACTAGATGCGCCCCGCTAAACGAGGCAACTTGGTCGTGTGCGAACTTCACCAAAAGGTGCATGCTGTCAATACGAACGTATGGAATTTTGTGAAAGTTGATTTGGATGTGCGTGCACACCGGAATCATTGCGTATCCGTCGACGATACCCCGTATCGGTCCTGTTATGGAACTCGTTGTAACTTTGTGTGTGCTCGTCGTTTCGAAACAAAATTTGCACCATCAGACTCGTAGCGATACGTTGGTCCCGTGACCCAAGTTTGGTTCGATTCTGAGAACATTGACAATATCCCGTATCGTGGGCCCCGCGGCTCCACTTGACGAGCAATTTTGTGATCGGCTCATCGGAATCAATTTTCGGATATTCCGTTGGGTTCGTATCTTCGTTCTGGACTTGTTGACACTAAGTTTGACGAATTTGGAGAACCTTGTCTCTGGCACATTTTTTGGTGCAATACGGGCCCACTTGTGGACCCCGTGTTGACCAGAAACTGCATTTTTTTGCCCCTGTGTCCAAATTGGACGTATGTATATGTTTTTCTGAGTATCTCATTCATTTCGGGACTGTTGGTGATATTTGTGACAGCATCCGGGGATATCAGTTCCAGTTTACATTGTTGTACTGCTACTTCCATGGCTAGTTCATTTTCGTATCTTCGCCTGGCTTCCAGACAAGTATACCTTGCCTTGTTGTACTATTTAAATTCATTCATTATTTTAGTTGCATGTTTATTGTTTTTATATTATATAATTGTGCGCGTCCGAGAAAGACTCGGGTGCAGTCAACGAAGGCGTTGACATTAGGACTTGTGTCTGACCTAGTGTCTAGTAGACCCACCTAAAGTTATGGAGTTATCAACATGACTCCCCAGGCCTTGACACATATCATTGCACGTCACAGAGTGAGTTCATATAGGGACGCGTGCTTCATGCTTGACTGGACATCGGTATGAGCAGCACGTGTGTCGATATTTAGTTTAGTTATATATTTTCTTCGTGACTTGCATTGTGTAGTACGAGATATCCACGTCGTATTTGTGGCATATACATTAGCATTGGGCTGGGAGGACGACTAGTAGGCGTATAGGACACCCACCTCCTTTATACAGATACCGCGTTCTTTAGAGTGTTGGACGTTACTTGTGGTTTTGCAGATACTACACTCTAAAGAACGTTGGACGTTATATTATTACAGATACCACGCTCCTCGGAGCTGGACATTATTATATTGCAGAGCTCCCTTGTTATGGGGGCATATGTGGCATATACTAGCCAGTCACGACGGTTGGTGAATTACGTCAGCATATGTCTAGCCTACACTTCCCATACGCACTAAGTTGTCCTCAAATTGCATTTCACTTAGCTGGATAGTTCACCCCTGAGTTTTTACAGTATTTACTTTATGGCATGTGTTTTTGTATCTTGTTACGTTCCTCTGAGAACCTGGTTCCCTTCCAGGTTATTTGTACAGTTTACAAGATGCTTGATATAGTGGAGTATGGATATCGTTGCAAGTATCTTTATATTTCCAGCTATTACAGTCATGTACTACTTTCCATTTTTACTCTGCTTTATAGCCTAGTATTTTATAGACCTGTGTTATTCTTTTGGTCTATTCGAACGAAGGTATTATTGGGCTGCAGACTGATGATGCGTATCGTTCTTCTTGAGATTACTTACCATGGATTGAGATTTAGTTTACTTGTTGTATGTTAGAATTAGTTTATCAAATGGATCACTTGACCGTGGACATCGTAAGTGCACTTCGTCGGGTCCATTAAATTGGAAAGTCCTACGGAGTCATACCAGCTGGCCATTGCCACGTGTCTGATCCCATAGATTTTGGGATTGGGACGTGACATAGTTTTTAGTGGTGGCCTATGTAGGACAGAGCATATCGTTTCGGTTACGTTACTGTACCGAACGAGCCTACAACTTAGGATTAATGTAAATAAGATCTTAATCCATAACCGATTTTAAAACTCCTCTTGTATTTGATTGTCGCCCTTGGACTTCATTACTATATTCGTTCATTTACCGCCGACATCATTATTGTTTCTCATCTTCCTTATTTTGGGAAGATGAATGCTCGCGTACGGTGATTTCCTCCAGGAGAATATCCTCGTTAAGACAAAGAAGGCATAATTGATAGGGCGTTTGAGTAGATGGTTAACCATGGTAGAGAAGGTTGATAAGTTCCTTCTTGTTACTAGAGCTAGTATAGACTGTTGGCATAAGAATTAGACACATAAGTAGAGACTTATAAACTAGACCCTACCCTTACTTAAGGTAGCCGTGATTGGTAAGTATTAGAAGCTAGAAAGGGTTGTTTGATTCCAAGACTCTAGAATAATTTGGAGAAGGCATAGCTAGATACTAGGGTTAGTTGTAGCCTCATGTTAATGATACAAGGAATCAGTTGTAGTCTTATGGTAGTAATTACAAGGAACGACCTTATGAATGTGATAAGACAGAATTTTTGATTCACATCTAGAAGAAGATTATCGAGTACTAATAGAAATGGGGTATGAAATAACACTTTAGGTAGCAAACCATAGTGGTTAATCCCTAGTTGCCTTGTGACTTACAGTATCGACCTAGAAATTTTTCTACCCTCTATATAATGATCATGACTAAGCTAAAATAGATAAGTAGATTGCTAGACATAGATTGATAGGCCCAAATGAAGAGATAGCTGAGTACTACAGGTAGCTTTTAAATTAGATTAGATGTACTTGACTTATTTGGGTTGTCAGTGACTATTAGTCTCGTGTTTTCACCTTTGATAATTCGATTAGTTAAGCTAGTATCTGGAATAGAACAATTAGATTGAAGGTGAGAGTATCGATAGATGTTATAGCCTTGAGTTGGATATCGTGAACTACCTATAATGAACGACCAGTTATAAACCAGATGGTACCCATATAGTTTGGATGAAGGGTACACATGGAGTAAACTAGAAGAAACATCAGGTTCTAGGTAAAAGGGTAGAGTGGCAACAAGATGAGATTCGTGACAAGTACCTGACCTTGAGTTTTTTTATTTTTTTAGAAAAGTACCTGAACCGGAGATAAGGACATTGGCTCGAGATGATGACAGACTTTGAGAGTGAGCTACAGTACCATCCGAGAAAAAGCCAACGTAGTAGTTGACTCATTGAGTAGGAGACCCATGGCATTCTTTTAATTAACAGCAACACCAGTCGAGAAATCTAGAGCAGTTAGGTATAGAGGTCATTATTGCCCGAAACAGACAGCCAGTTGTCAAGTTAGCAGGTGCAATTGACATTGGTTGAGAAGATCAATGCTGCCTTGCCAACAGATGTCAGATTCCATAGGCTTTGACAGAGGACAGAGGCCGGGATGTAGACAGGATTACGCATACACGATGATGGACTCTGAGATGTGGAAATTGTTTCTAGTTTCGAACGGAGAACTTCGTCAGGAGCCGATATCAGAGGCACACAACTCAACATACTCTATACATCCAGGAGGCACGAAGATGTACAGAGACTTGTGGCAGTACTATTGGTAGCATGGGACGAAAAGGGAGATAGTCGTTTTATGGCAAAGTGCCTGGTGTGTCAGCAGGTCAAGGATGAGCATCAGAGGTCTGCAGGTTTACCTTAATCCACTCATGATACCTGAGTGAACATGGAAGTACATCACTATGGACTTTGTTACATGCTTTTCGAGGAGTCCCAGTGTTCGTAATACGGTATGAGTGATCGTGGATCGACCTACGAAGTCCGCTACCTCTTTACCTTTCAGAGTTCGACAATCTATAGAGGTCTTAATAGATATATATATATATATATATATATATATATATATATATATATATATATATATATATATATATATGAGGAAGATCGTGCGACCGTATAGAATGCCAGTAGGTATAGCGTTTGACAGGGATACGAGGTTCATATCTTACCTTTGACGGAGCTTAGAGTTGGAAACAAGATCAACGTACTAGAAATATATGAAGGAGGGTAGAAGACAAAGGATAAGAAAAATATATTGGAGTCACGTAACCCAAGGACAAAATTTTTTATATAAGACTGGAGGGATAATAATTATAGTATTTTAATGCTTTTAGAATTTTAAGAATTTAGCACAAGTAAAAATTGATGATTAGCCTCGTAGTGCTACGAATTTCGAGGAACAAGGTACAAGTTTAGGTCACACACTGACTCATTAGTCAATCAGTAGACGATTACCACTAGACTCTTAGGTTATATATTGACACGTGAGTATGGGATATAAACAGAAGATAGAAGTTTGACAGGAATGGCAGTTGAATATTGTGGATTACACATAAACTGCTTAAAGATAGAGATTTAGACTTTGGACTAATAGGACAAGAGCTTGCTGAACCTAATCCTTAGTAGTAGGTGGTGTTATGGGAACCTATATCCTATTTGTCCTAGCCGATAAAATTTTAGGGTTAGTATTCTTATTGGTTACCTTTTGTTCTAGGGTACTTAGATAGGGTATTTAGAATGACTGAATAGATATTTATTATATAATTTCTATATATTCTTAGTACTATGTAATAAGTGGAGGCTAAGGTTGTATTTCATTACATATACCTCTCCTAGGAATTGTTTGAGTTGAGATTCTAGGCTAGGTATGACTAACTAGCTAGATTAGACTTGTTGCTGCTAAAGGCAATTGTAAGGAGATAAGTTACCTGATTCCATTGTGGATACTATAGGACGATAACGTTATACCTAGGAAGAAATGTTGAGATATTAACCATCCTAGTGGTAGAAGAAGATTAGGACAGTGTTCGAGGTATGGATCAAACAAACATCAGGCTCAGGAGTGTTCCCAGTATATCAATAGAGCCCAACAAATAGTGCAAAGGCCAACTCCAACGGTTCTAGGTATGTCTGTAGCATTGCTTGATAATTTATAGTTTTTACCATATGTATATTTTAATTTTGAGGACGAATTTTTTATAAGTTGGGTAGATTGTAAACCCCCTCGACCAAAGTTAGGCCTACTTAGCTTAGATGGAAAGATTAGGGTTAATTTGGAGCCAATTAGAATTAATACACAGTGTTTTATAATTGTTGTGCAATATTTATATCACTTAGTGCGTCTTACCCTTGCTTTGATATTTAGAGCACTACACTAGTTATTACCTGCAAACAAATTTCATACACTTTTCCTAGTCATGCCAGCCTTCCATTTTGACCCTTGTGTAACTCATAAATACCCTCCTTTGTGCTTCATTTTAGTCACACAATATTCGTTACAAACGTCCATTCTCAAATCCAATTAAATTCAACTTTGCATTCCTTGTGTGTCCCAATCGAAATTGGAGACACAACCTTGACCCGTTTTGTGTAACCCAATTTATGATAATATTCTATTCTAAGTCCTCTATGTCCATGATACTTGCGTCCCACCTAATTTTAGCCCCAAGTACTTCCAATTAATTCAAGAACACCGTGCACATTAATTTTAATTAATTTAAACTCAATTTTTGTCTTTGGAAAATTTTCCAATTATTGGGCACTTTTATGCAAAACCATCTTTCTCCTTCATGCGAATTTTCCTATAATTTTTGGAATGTGCAACGCGCAACATCGTCCTCATTTAATCCTAGCAATTCATTCTAAATTAAACCAAATCCTAGCCATTGAAATACCTACATGACAACCCAGGCCCAATCCCAAGAAGGATGTTGACCAAGTCCACCTTTTCTAGGTCAACCTAAACTCCTTTTACATATACTTATATATATATATATCACTATTCCTATTAATCTCCTTTTAATTTCCCTAAAACCCAAACCCTAGATCTAGCCGCCACCCCTCCCTGTTCTCCGCCTCCCTCTCCCAACAGCTGAGACACCACGCCACCACCGCTGCTCACCGCCAGCGCTGCTTCCCCGACTTCGTCTTCCCATCTCCACCGTCGGATCCCCGGTCTTCTCCACCGTCGAGCCAACTTCCCTGACTTCTCCTCCACTTTCCTCCCCCCCGACATCACGACCGCCACCACGTCTTCTCCTCGCCGCCTTGACCTCGACCGCCTCCTCCAACTACCGCCAACCACCATCACCATCGCAGCTCTCCCTCTCCTCTTCTTCTTCTTCTTCTTCCACGACCTATTCTTCTTTCCAAACATCTCCACCAGAATCCCCATCACCGCTAACACCACGACCACCCAGCCACCGCCGCAAAATGCTGTGAGCCGCCGCCGCAGTCCTGCCCCTCCCCCCCCCCCGCGGCAGATCCACCGTCGCCGCTGCGGCCAGCTGCTACTGCGAGCTGCTGCTGCCAGTGTTACTGTGCTGCCTTGCCGCCGGAGACCACCGAGCACCACCCCGACTCCGCCGACGATGACTCCTAGACTGCCACAACAGCGACCCGCAGCCGCACAGTGCCGCCACCCGTTCACGCCGCGTCATGCCTCCTCGCGAACGCATTTTTCAGTCGATACCGACACCCTGTTCAGGTATAAATTTCTCTCTCCTCGCTGCCTAGATTTCTGTTCTGTCGAATCGTATGCGTAGACCTTGTGACCCTCTCGAACCCAGTATAAATTGTTCGGGGTATCGCGTCCTGTGTCAGTCGTAAATTACGACGCAAAATCAGGAAAAATGACCCATATTTCTGAAAATTCAGAAATTGACCCAAACTCTCCAGTTCACGACCATCTTACGCACAACCTGTGAAATGTTTTTAAAATCCACCTGAATAATAATTTAGGCCACCTAATCAAGTTTTAAAACCCAATTTTAGTTTATTTTATTGTGTTGTTATTTGCATGTTATTCGAGGGTGAAAATGACCAAAAACTTGGTTATTAAAAACTCTGATATTTTCGAAACTGGGTGTGCCCCGCTAAACGAGACAACTTGGTCGTGTGCGAACTTTACCGAAAGGTGCGCGCTGGCAATACGAACGTGTGGAATTTTGCGGAAGTTGATTTGGATGTGCGTGCACACCGGAATCAACGCGTATCCGTCGACGACACCTCGTATCGGTCCTGTTCTGGAACTCATTGTAAATTCGTGTGTGCTCGTCATTTCGAAACAAAACTTATGCCATCGGACTCGTAGCGATACGCTGGTCCTGTGACCCAAGTTTGGTTCGATTCTGAGAATGTTTACAAAATTCCGTATCGTGGGTCTAGCGGCTCCACTTGACGGAAGATTTTGTGATCGGCTCATCGGAATCCAGTTCTGGACATTCTGTTGGGTTCGTATCATCGTTCTGGACTTGTTGACACTAAGTTTGACAAATTTGGAGAACCTTGTCTCTGGCACATTTTTCGGTGCAAGACGGGCCCACTTGTGGACCCCGTATTGACCAAAAACTGTATTTTTTGCCCCTGTGTCCAAATTGGACGTTTATATATGTTTTTTTTGAGTATCTCACTCATTCCAGGACTGTTAGTGATATTTATGACAGTATTCGGGGATATTAGCTCCAGTTTCCATTGTTGTACTGCTACTTCAGCTAGTTCGTGTTCGCATCTTCGCCTGGCTTCCAGGCAAGTATATCTTGCCTTGTTGTACTGTTTAAATTCAGTCATTATTTTAGTTGCATGTTTATTGTTTTTATATTATATAATTGTGCACGTCCGAGAAAGACTCGGGTACAGTCAACGAAGGCGTTGACGTTAGGACTTGTGTCTGACCTAGTGTTTAGGGGACCCACCTAAAGTTGTGGAGTTATCAACATGACTCCCCAGTCCTTGACACGTATCATTGCACGTCACAGAGTGATTTTATGTAGGGATGCGTGCTTCATGCTTGACTGTCCATCGGTATGAGCAACACGTGTGTCGGTATTTAGTTTAGTTGTATATTTTCTTGGTGACTTGCATTGTGTAGTAAGAGATGTCCACATCATATTTATGGCATATATATTGGCATTGGTTGGGGAGGACGACTAGTATGCGTATGGGACACCCACCTCCTTTATACAGATACCGCGTTCTTCGTAGCGATACAAACGTATATATTATATTGAAAATACCGCGTTCTTTAGAGTGTTGGACGTTACTTGTGGTTTTGCAGATACCACACTCTAAAGAATGTTGGACGTTATACTATTACAGATATCACGCTCCTAGGAGCTGGACGTTATTATATTACAGAACGCCCTTGTTATGGGGCCATATGTGGCATATACTAGCCAGTCACGACGGTTGGTGAATTACGTCAGCATATGTCTAGCCTACACTTCACAGGGCACTAAGTTGTCCTCAAATTGTATTTCACTTAGCTGGATAGTTCACCCTTGAGTTTTCACAGTATTTACTTTATGGCATGTATTTTTGTATCTTGTTACGTCCCTCTAAGGACCTAGTTCCCTTCCAGGTTATTTGTACAGTTTACAGGATGCTTGATATAGTGGATTATGGACATCGTTGCAGGTATCTTTATATTTTCAGCTATTACAGTCATGTACTACTTTCCATTTTTACTCTGCTTTTATAGCCTAGTATTTTATAGACCTGTGTTATTCTTTTGGTCTATTCGAACGGAGGTATTATTGGGCTGCAGACGGATGATGCATATCGTTCTTCTTGAGATTACTTACCATGGATTGAGATTTAGTTTACTTATTGTATGTTAGAATTATTTTATCAACTGGATCACTTGACCATTGACAACGTAAGTGCACTTCGTCGGGTCCATTAAATTGGAAAGCCCTACGGAGTCGCACCAGCTGGCTATTGCCACGTGTCTGATCCCATAGATTTTGGGATTAGGGCGTGACACATTCAATACATTATTTACGTTGCCGTCTTACTACTTATTGCAGTTCCCATTTTAGGAGTTGCCTTGGCGACCCAACGGTCCCGAAGACTTTTCATGTTTCTATTATTTGGCTTGGAATGACTATTTTAATAGTCTTCTGCCACAGGTAAGTTAATCAGAATCTGTGTGATGAGCATTTTAAGACTTATGGAGCAATGTACTTCAAGAACATATAAGGAACAAAAGCATCATTATGAGGTAAAATTATAAGAACTGTAAAGCGAGCCTACAATTCCGTTCAACCGATATACTTCTATATTTTTTGTAAAGTTATATCCGATGGGATTACTCCCTTAGCTATATGTGTTGTATTCTTTATTAGCATGCAAGGGTGATTAGTCTAGCGACTAGCATATATCAACCATAATTTAAGTGTGCTGGCTAAGCAAAGATAATTTTATCGTAGCCACCTACCTTAGAGATGATTCGTCTCGGTCGAGCGATACTCTGAGCGAGCCTCTAAAAGTCTAAGTCTGCACTCCTGAAGGGCCAAGTCTAAAAATTATTTTCCTCAAGCAAGTCTTCTTGCTGAGCAAAGCGGGTCGGGTCATCGCACTTGTGCCGTTTGAATCAGTTATCCGCATAGATGCGGAGCGGATCGTTACATTATACACCACTCAAAACAAGTCTCGTCCTCGAGACTTCCAGAACGCAAATCATTCTATCGCACACTATGGAATCTAACTCAAGCATATCAATATGTATCATTAGATCCGTTCGAACATAATTTCCTACTCGCTTCTCATTCCGTGTCACATGCATGCGGGGTCTGCCTCATTGAATGACTCTATCATTCAATCCAACTTCTGACTCGGTCTATACTGCGACTTAGCATGGAACATATGTCGCTTAACGTAGAGTATGTTATAATCCATCACAAATGATGATCTTGGGCTGAGGCAATTTTACTCTAGTTGCTATACTCGTCCATTCAAATCCGAACATTTTTATTTGCAGCTACATTCGAGTTATGCATATCGCTAAGTCTGGATCGTACCCATATTCAAATCATTCCCCAAATATGTGTATTTCAACCAAGCTTAGTGACAGCTAAGTCGGACAAGCTACTCGTAAAAATCTTTTGAATTGTCGATCGCTTCGCTACTCGAATAACTGAACTCTGGTTTGTTTTAGTTATCGTCTACTCCAATCTCACCCAAACTCAAGTATTGCATTACTAGCAACGCACCTCTTCCAAGCAACGATCTAACTTGTTATGCTAACTTATCTCGAATATCATCAATTCCAATTCTAAGAGTTTCGTCCGACAATTCTCTGATACTGTCTTATTCCTTACCGTCGTATAACTTATCCAACCAAATCAAATATCACTCAAGTCCTATATTACATTGCATTCGTTTCAACACCAACGTCGCTAGCATACACTTCCAGTTCCAAGTCCTAACTCTAAGTCTCGTTGCCCCAATTCTAATATTTTTCCCGAACGATACTCTGAATTTAGCCACTCCAGTTCAACTCATGGCATAGGGTCGTCTGCCTATTCGCTAGGTCATCTCACAAGGTCATAGGTATATTTTAAGTTCACGATTCTTATTGAGCAAATTTGTTGCACGATACTCGCTCCAAATTTCTAAGGTCAAACCATTGTTCTTTCGTATGGGATATTCTACCCAAGCTCGTTTCACTCAGATTTCTAAACATCGAGCACAAATTATTCTATCTACATCAACACATTCATTTGCACAGTATCCATGTTCGTTGGCAAAACTGCTCCTAAGACACGTTTGTTCAATCAAATCTATGATATATCCACGTCGTAGGTTAAACCCATCAATTTTCATAGTCTATCTCCTCCATTATGTTTGATAGAATCCACCTATCCATTCTTTTCTAAGCCTGGACTACCAAATCACGATCATATTCTAAACCATCGATGTATATCATAAACTCTAAGTCGTCCAACACGATCTACATATCCATTCATGAAACCATCCAGCATAACTTACTGCACATTCTAGACTAACTCCTCCTCAAAAATACTTAAATTTATTTGTATCCTGAAACCCGTCTTATCATACCGAACCACAAGTTAAGACGATCCTTTAATTATCATGCACAGGCCTCCCACAAGTTCAATTATCTCCGTTGGACGTGAAATCACCACGCCAACGCTCCCGTGGGATAACCGTCCTAATCCGGGCGTGACGCATGTACGAGCATAGAGTTACGCTTGATAAGAACGTCGACCAATATGGTTACCACTGAAATGATCAAGATACCTTATCATTTCACCTTGCTCCATCCAAGTTATATATACTTATCCATCAAGTCATATTCGTTCATGCCGTGATTATAATTCGTCTAGCAAAATCATCCAACTTCAATGTTTTCGTTTGATAAATCCATAGTCTACTTCTAGCATTCCTCAAATAACTAAGTTTCAAATCTCAAGCCCAAGTCTATTCACTTTCAATACGTTCTATTTTATCGAGTTCGTTTATAAAATCTTCGAACATGTCCCTGCGAGTTCGATCATCCCCGCCGGACGTGAAATTACCACGCTAGCGCTCCCGCGGAATAATCGATCTCGTCTGGGCCTGATGTCGAGTGTTACCTTTTGAACTCGACTCAAGATCGTTGTCCAAGTCAAGATTAAATCCGTTATCGCCTACTTGAATCATTGAATCAAGATTTTCTAACTTGCATCAATCCATGCCATTCTTCCAACCATTGATATGATATAAAGTCTTCCAAATTTAAAACCATATCATTCGTACTCAGACCAAACTCTATCGAGCGATATCCTACTCAAATCCAAATTTTCCATGCGCTCTATCATTCGTTTGCGCCATTTTTTCAATTGTACTAACTCTAATCGCATCCCCGATTATTCTATCTCAACTCAAGTTTTAATTCGTTTGATTTAATTCAAAATCGTTCGTACTATCCACTAAATTTTTTCGACCATGATATCAATTCCAAGTACTCTTTATTTTTATTCGATGTAAGCCTTATCTCATGTTCAACTCATTCTAACTTGTTCGAATCAAATCATGCATGATTCCTTCGAATTCACTTATTTGCTAGACATTATTTATACTAAGGCTTCGCACAATTATGTCGTTGCTGCTAGACCCGTTTAATACTCCGAAACCTATAATTCATTCGAACATTTCTAAGTTGACCAATACACCACTCAGGATTCGAGCTATACTCTATGAATCTTTATAGCTTATTTTTATTCTCGCCTACTCGATCCTGAGACTATCGAATACACCACTCAGAAATTGAGTCATCTTAATAACTCCTGAATCGCGTTTGCATTGTTCACTCATATATCCAATTCGTTCCTTAGAACTCCAGCACAGTCCCTATTCGTTGCCTTTACGATCTTAGTCTCGTATGTACCTCTATCGATAGTCCTCCATACAAACTATATTTTGAGTCGTAACTTATCGATACGAACAACCGTCTGAACTATACGTCGAAACCCAGGCACGACTCCCCAAGATTCTCTTTAGCGATAGTCCGATCATGTTTCTATCGATAGCCTTCTAAGTCAAACTTTATTCTTATTCAAACGATACCCAAATCTCGCTTGCAACTCACTAGCACCAAGGGCCTTAGCGCATGGTACTGAACACAACTTAGTCGAAAGGCTGTGTGCATAAGCAACTGTCCGAACGATATTCTGTCTCACACACTAACCCGCTTGGTATTCTCGTATAGGTATTCAGTTCCACATATAACTTGTAGATTCTAACATAAGTCTATTCCCAAAAAGTCGGACACAAATTGGCACAAAGGCCTTCACATCAAAATTTGGATCAAGCAATCATATCATTCACATGCACCTTTCAAAAATATTTAGACTCATTGTATGGAATATTCCGTTGGAGCTTTGAGAGAAAGCGTATGTTACATAACCCACGAACGAGCTTTCGAAACTGAGAGAATCGATAAGAAGTCCAAGGACATAAAGTCATGCTCTGATACCAATATGTCATACCCCGATCTTCCGCTGGAATCGGCTGTCTCCGCTAGACACGAATCACCGCGCCAACGCTCCCGCGAGACGATCGTTTCCATTGGGACGTGATGCCGCGCGAGCCTGGAGTTACGCTCGCACAAGACAAATACCTGAACAGCCGTTGATAACTAGTTCACCAATTCGATATAGCAAAAAAATAGAATAAACACAAGTATGAATACAAAACAGCTCTTTATTGATAATGAATAAGATTACAAGCGGCGCTAAGCCAAGATTACAAGTCACTCAAGCTCTCTCTCTCTCAAAACAATAAGGATGTGCCATGCGGCTTACAACTTGGAATGATACATAGGCGATGTTCTAACATTATGTCCTGTATAAGTGCTTCAACTCCGAACGCAACACTCCAAGGCTCCAGAGCGAACTCTACGTCTTAGCTCGCACAAGGGGATATTCTGTACCGAACGAGGTTCTCCCGCACCCTGCAAGCAATCTGGTAGATTATCAGTACATGAATGCACTGGTGGGGAGGCTTCTCGCCCGCTCGACAAATCCAACACGTTATATTAGTTCCGTGCACCAACTATTAAGTTATCTTGTTATTCTTGCCTAAGGATCAATTTCATGCATAAGATACAAAGCCTATCTAATGTGGCAGTGCGCCGTGCGATATACAAGAAATACAGCGATTCTTACCAACTTACCATTTGTCCTTCCCTGCCCAAGTATAAAACCAAGTTAAACCAAGAACGAATATAGATATATAGAATCCCAATATTGCATAACGAACACATGTATGCTACGAGCGTGTTTCTAAATCAAGTGCATGATATACACAGTTTACAATACTCATATTGTTTTATGACTTAGGTTGTGCAGATTACTTAGATGTCTTATACTCATTTTACACCAGCATGTTATACTTGTATAGGCATGTTTTACTCAGACTACTCAAATGTGTTTCAAGCTTCAAGTTACTTTACATCCATACTTGACACAAGTTCCTAACGAGCCCATACGCGGGTTGCCGCCACGTATGCAATATACTAAGGACACAAACTTGGTCTTATGACCTAACGAGCCACCATGGACAAGGTATAGTCTCAGCACGAGAATGGAATGCAACGCAGGTAGCGAGCCTCGCTACACGACTTCTCATCGGAAGCAACGACTATCTGAAATATTTTTGAGCGGTTCGGATTGGCCCCGGCGCGACCGACGTACCATCCGTATAAACCTGAAGCCTATGCACAGGTTGTCCATGACCATTGACGATCAACACTAAACTCTTATTATATGAAACATCATAATACCTTGAATGAACATAGCTACTTGACTCAGTGATTATGCATTTTTACTTGTTTAGAGATCTCATGATTTGGTGTGTTCCGTTCAATGCATTATTTATGCTGCCGTCTTACTACTTATTGCAGTTTCCATTTTGGGAGTTGCCTTGGCAACCTAACGGTCCCGAAGACTTTTCATGTTTCTATTGTTTAGCTTGGAACGACTATTTTAATAGTCTTCTGCCACAGGTAAGTTAACCAGAATCTGTGTGATGAGCATTTCAAGACTTATGGAGCAATGTACTTCAAGAACATATAAGGAACAAAAGCATCATTACGAGATAAAATTATAAGAACTGTAAAGCGAGCCTACCATTCCGTTTAACCGATCTACTTCCATGTTTTATGCAAAGATATATCAGATGGGATTATTCCCTTAGCTAGATGTGTTGTATTCTTTATTAGCATGCAAGGGTGATTCATCTAGCGACTAGCATATATCAACCATATTTTAAGTGTGCTGGCTAAGCAAAGACAAGTTCATCGTAGCCACCCACCTTAGCGATGACGGTCGAGCGATACTCTGAGCGAGCCTCTGAAAGTCTAAGTCTGTACTCCTGATGGGCCAAGTCTGAAAATTATTTGCCTCAAGCAAGTCTTCTTACTGAGCAAAGCAGTTCGGGTCATCGCACTTGTGCCATTTGAATTAGCTATCCGCATAGATGTGGAGCTAGTCGTTACACGCGGGGGCAGGGAGGGGGGGTCAGTTGAGGGGAGGGGGGTCAACGGCGGGGGAGGGAGGGGGTGAGTGCGGGGAGGGGGAGGTAGGGGGTGAGCGCGGGGAGGGGGAGACGGTGGCGGGGAGGGTGGGGGTTAACGTCGGGGGAGGGAGAGGGGCGAGCGTGGGGAGGTGGGGGCTGCTGCTATCTGCGGGAAAGGGTAGGGGGGTCGACGACAGGAAAGGGAAGGGGGTAGTGACGGGGAGGGTGGCGGTCGATGTTGTCATGCCCCAATTTCGTGGAATCGATAGTCGTCCCCCGGGCGTGATGCCGTTGTAGAAGCATAAAAAATACGCCGGATGGCTATACGCAGCATATTGATGCAGAGCAGCGTAGACAGAGGCCTTCAGAGCCATCAAACGTGCAACAAAGCTTTTTCCGCTAAACACAGTGTGAAATATAAGCTCAAAGGACCATCCGCGTAAGGCAGTACGTCCAGGATGCTTCAGCGTAAACAGGGTTCTTCGTCGCCTCCTGGGCGTAAAACCCATCCTCTTTGAAGTGTACGAGAGACGCTTCGTATTCTCCGAAGTGAACCTGTCAGATCCTGCAATGAACCTGTCAGATCCTGCAATGAACCTGACGTCTGGACTTCTGACAAAGGGATACTGCATGGCTACCCAGACGACGGCTATAATGATGGCACAGCACTGCGACCCAGGCTGTCATTTACCGCCATCTCCTTTGCGTAAACTGCTTTTACGTACACAAAGGGATACGCTGCCTTGTTTTACACAGGCAGACATGTAAACCCCCTCAATTTATTCTGTAGATAGTTAGAGTGGACCAGGAAAAATTTGATAGAAGATATTGAGGTTTAGAGTAGAGGATATTTATCTGGAATTTTAATCCAATTAATTAAAACCCTTGGCTCGCACTATCATTGTCTAATTATTCGGAGCCCATTTTCAGCCCATAAATTCCGTACAAATATTGTACTTCTGACTGAACCCGCCAAATTAGGCACTGGACTTTTCTGTCACAAAAAGTCAGATTCCGTTGTGCTCTAAATTAATTGCACAATTTTTCGAATCCGAAATCCATATTTAATTCCGTGTCGGACTCTTGTGTCGTTACTCTAAATTTTGGGATACCAACTTAACCCGTTGAGCCAGAACAACAAAAGGGTCCAAGACTGACTCCAAGCCCCCACCATTTTTGGCTTTTGTGTCATTTCCGGATTTTGACCCCAAGTGCCCCAAATTAAATTAAATTCGCGGGACGCTTATTTATATTTAAATCGGGATTACCAACTTGGTAAATCCCATTTAAATCCTAAATTAATCCCAATGCCCATTTAATTAAACCCGTTCCTCACCCACATTACCCCATCGTCATACAAATTAATAAACATAATTTTTGCCACAATTTTTGTGTCATTTCATGTGTTTGTACAAGTTCCCGAACTTAAGGGGCTAATGTGCAAATATAGCAATAGGTGTCACTTTCCTATTGGCTTGGGCTAATGAAAAAAGCTTCCCACCCTCTTTGGACCGGTCACAACCCACCCTCTCTCTCTCATGGATGCATTTATTCATCATGAACAATCTAGACCCTCCATTCAAATAATTACATTCAATTCCCACCACACACTCAACACACACTCTCCTATTTAATTCTCCCCTTCACACACCAATTCCCTAGGCCGGCCCTAATCCCTATGAGCCTTGGAAACCCCCCCTCCCTCACTCTCTCTCCTCTTTCTCCCCATTCAGCCGACCACCCCCCCTATTCTTTTCCTTTCTTCTTCTTCCTCCTCTCTTCTCCTTCTTCTTCTTCTTCTCTCCTTCTTCACCACTTACTTCCCCACCTCACCAGCCACCCTACCAGCAACTCTACCACCCCCTTAGCCTTCCCACCACCCTCATGGCCACGTGCACAGCCTACCCCCAACGTGGACACTGTGCACAGCCCCCTCCCCTCACCATCTCACCACATCACTACCTTCATTTCTTCATCACCACCTTCATTCTTCATCACCACCACCATCCAACTTTACCACCACCAACCAGCCACTACACCACCACCATCCAGCCCCACGAGCACCATCAACTCCGACGAGCCTAGTTGAGGTTCACTCCTTCACCTCTCATGTTTTAATTTCCAGAATATTAATTGTGTTAAATAGGAAGTTTATATAATGGAATGATGTTAATTATGGAGATGTTCATATATTGTTAGAGTGTATATTGTGTGGATTAGTTTAGTGTATTTTTGAACATGAATAAGTGTCATGGATATATGCATGGGTGAAGGGAATGATAAATAAACTACTTGTGGGTTAATTACAATTTGAAAGAAGGTTCTTGAATATATATAAATGGTTAGTGTAGGTTTACTTGCACTATGTGTTAAGGTATACTTTGGTTAATTCAAATGAGGTGAATGTGAATGCATATGAAAATTTAAATGACTTGAGGATAGGTTTAATGAGGTTGACATGGTTTAATATTTATGTAGTATAGTGAGAATGTATCTTGTATTATAAAGTTGGTTTTGGATGTTGAAATTAGTGGAAATAAGGGTGAATACAACTTATGAGAAAATAAATACGATATTGGGCATGTGACGATGATTAAATAGGGTGATCAAAGACTTGGGGATTCGACTTGTAGTATATCGGAGAAATGTATTTGTGTTAAGGTGCATTGTGGATTAGGAATGTTTCCTACATGAAGTATTACAATTTAATCAAGTTATGGATTCGAGGAAAAGTGAGTGTTTGACCTTTAAATAAATAATCGGGGTCTATGGTACATGATGGAAATTATAGATTTAATTATGGAGAATTAAATTGAGAAGAGTGTACAGATGACTAGTTGAATTGCTGTATTGTACCGATAGTCAACTGTGGTCAACCCCCCTAGTGTCTTGTCCCTGTGAGTCATATTTGAGACTGAGTCTAGAAGTAGATGTGTGTAGCACACTTGCCTGTCCTAAGTGGTTTATTAATTCTGGTTTGTATCTCTTCACTAGGTATTGCGGGACCTGAGGACTTGGACGCGGTACCCGATCCCCGTCATCAGCAGCCGCACGCAGGCAAGTGTACCTTGCCACCCTGTATTTCAGTTTACAGATATTTATTATTTCGTATGTACATTGTGCACGTAGTTATATTGACGTTCGGTACTTCGCGTCCGGTTCATAACTGGGTGAAGACGTACGTCGTAGCATCCTAGGAAGATTGTCGGATGATTCGTAGTATCTCGATATGCGTACCTGAGTTTATCGATACCCCAGGACACACTCATACACAGTGATCATGCCAGATTCCTGTATCCTGATACTGACATCATGACCAGAGACTGGGACGACCTTAGGGTCGCGTCTGTTGAGTTTTTTTCCTTGTGTCGAGACTGTAGTTAGAGGTTCAAGTTCAACGCACAATCGTTGACCGCTTGGGAAGGGGAAGACAGTTACTAAACGTTTGGGCTACTCTGCACACACTTATATATGTATATGTAGTAATCATGTTTCATAGTATAGTGATCCTGTTTTATAGTGTAGTGGTAACACCCGTGTGTCTCTGTGCTCGGAGCTACGGTACGACCCGTGTGTCTCTGTGTTCGGAGCTGCGGTTTTATTTTGGACAGCCCACGCGTCGAACATTGTCTTTAAACTGTGTCACACTAGTTGGTTATGATAGAGTACCCTGTCGTGCACCTGTACTTTCTGTTTACTTGGCATGCTATATTTCTGTACCTTGTTACGTCCCTCTGAGGACCTGGTTCCCTGCCAGTTTTGCAGCATAGACGATTACGGAGCATTTGGAGATACTGATGGAGTGGCATATCTTGCGAGCATGGTACCAGGTACTCACATTATATCTACCGGCATTATGGTTATTTTACATTGATTATTCATCTGCTGTTTTAGCCTAGTTTTGTAGACTCATACTTCTTCTCGAGTCTATTCGAGTTAGTGTGTTATTGGGCGGCCGACCTTAGCACATATAGCTCTTTCTTGTTGACTGATGTACATTATGGATTGAGACATAGAGGTTTGCATATATGGAAAATTCTAGATAGTGCCCTTTATATTACAGCTTATACGTATTCGAGTCAGACCAGAGTCTGGTCGAATACGTAGCTGGCGTGCCACATAATCCTGGTCCTACGTAATTTGGGACTGGGGCATGACATATTTTTGTGGTGGCCCATGCAGGTCCGATTTAAATCGTCTTGGTCACTTGACTGTGCCAAACGAGCCTGCAAATTAGGAAAAGATATTATGATTGTTGAATAGGATCTCAATCTATAATCGATTAAAAATTCTTTGTATGTGATTATCGCCCTTGGACTTCCACTTTGCATTCGTTCAATCTTTGTCAAATATCGCTATCCTTGTTTCTCGTCCCCTATTGTTCGGGGAGACGAATGCTTGTGACTGATGACTTCCCTCCAGAAGAAGATCGAAGACCAGACGACAGAAGACAGAATTCGTATATGTCACGCCCCAGTCCCAAAATACCGTGGGACCAGACGCGTGTCAACGGCCAGCAGTAGCACCGATGGACCAACTCACTATAAAGGATCCATCAGGGCATACTTAAGCTGTAAAACAAGTCTACGACAATCATGGTACAACTAATCTCATCCACACAAGACATAAACATGATCCACAGAATAAACAAGGAATGTAAATCATCATCCAGTCTCACATAGTACTTCGGGGAACAACCCGATAAATATCTAGTACAATGGTTCATCTGACCAGAATATAAAAGACTGAAATAAATAATATAAGCTGAGCATAAACAAGGGTGCTCAAGAGAAGTCTTCAGCTAAGAACTCGTCCTCGGATGGTGGTACAACTCCTGGATCAGCTCCTGCTCCGGTCCCGTAAACCTCGGGATAAACCTCGTCTGCAAAATCTGGGGACAAAAATCCGGATCCAGGTCCTCAGGGGACATAGCAAGGTACAAGAAAGCTCATGCCAAAAATACAGATAAGCAGTGCAGCAATATATAACTAAATGAAACAAAGGGGTAAATATGTAACCATCTAAGTGTAAATGCAAGTGAGAGCATCACTAGTCTCAGGCTGAGCCACTACAAGCTCTGTGTCGGGGAGCCGGTAGCGGTAATAACCGGTAGTGGGTCTAGCTCTGCTACGAGAGTCTACGACCTCTCAATAATAGAAGATATACATAAATACAGCCTGTAGCCTGTGTGTCTCTCCCCACCCAATGTAACCACGTATATCATGACCACAACGTCTCATGCCCATGTTAAGCGCGATCATAGCTAATGCAACAAGTCATAAAGTATCTAATAGTATAATGTCCATGTCCTGTATCCTATACAGAATCACCACGAATATCTCGGGAAAATCCTGTCTCATGAATAGTGTCAAGTGTCCTGGGTCATATGGTACTTGATAAGACAAGTACGAGAATATAAAGTGTCACGGATATCCATCTCTAAATGACCGTACCCAACACTGCGTACAGTATCGGCACCCGACTGATAATCTGACGCTAAGTACGTCACACGGTCCTAGGTTGAGCATGCACAGCAATATATATAAAGCAAGGAAAATAGGTAACTAAACTGCAGAGTTTGGCAAGGTACACTTGCCTGATGTCCGATTATCAACAACTGTCCTGGTATCTGTGGATCCGGTGGAAACTACTCCAAAAGCTGTAATAAATATCACTAACAGTCTCAGAAGGTGTCAAATAGCTAGAAACGCCGGTCCTTACGTCCAATTTGGACACAGGGGCAAAAAGGTCATTTTCGGGCCAAAGCGGGTTCCACTTGTGGGCCCACTTTGCACCGAAAAGCGCGTCTGGGTCAAAGGTCTCCAATTTCCTCAAACTCAGTGTCTACAAGTCAGGAACGATGATACGAACCCAACGAAACTTCCAGAATTGGATTCCGATGAGCCGATCTCAAAATCACCCGTCGAGTGGAGCCTGTGGGGCCCACGATACGTGATTTTGTCAACGTTCTCAGAATCGAACCAAACTTGGCTCACAGGACCAGCGTATTACTACGGATCCGATGGCGCAAGTTTCGTCTCGATCTGACGTGTGTACACGAAGTTACAGCGTGTTTCAGAATCGACGGATACGGGGTGTCGTCGGCGGATACGCGTTGATTCCGGGGTGCACGCACCTCCGAATCGACTTCTGCGAAATTCTACACGACCGTATCAATGTCGCGCACAGTTTGGTAAAGACCACGTGCGACCAAGTCGTCCCGTTTGGCGGGGCGGACTCAGTTCCGGGGTGAAACAGGGCGTTGTTTTTTCCTGTTTTGGATCGCGGTGTACGACCACTACAAGGCGCGATGCACCGAGCGAATTGCACGGGCACCGAGAGGGGTATACAGTCTACGCATAGCAATCGACGGAATTGAAAACGGAGTCGCGAGTAGGGAGAAAACAGTACCTGTACAGGGCTCCGTGGATTCTGTTTTCCAAGTGTCCACGCGTCAATTCCGTGTCCTGGTATCTGAGTTTCTGCTTCCTCGTGTCCGCGGTGAGTCAGAGCTTGGGCTCTGTCCTCGGATGGCTTCGCCAGGGGTCAGCCTCGAGGTCGGCTAGGGCTTCGGCGCTTGGGACGATCGGGTGGAGGGATGGCTCAGTCACGGTGATGAGGGGATCCGGCACGGGTTCAGTCGAAGGGGGCGGTGGCTGAGGGGATCTACGCGGGTTCAGTCGAAGGGGGCGGTGGCTGAGGGGATCTACGCGGGGGTCGTCGGCCGTGGATCGTCGGCCTGACTGCGGGGTTCGCGGCGGAGGACGGAGATGGGGGAAGTCGGTCTGGGCGAAGTCGGCAGCGGGGTTCGGGTGCTGGGAAGCGGCGGCATCACAGGTCAACTGCTCGGCGGAGCAGCACAATGATCGTCGGCGACTTGATGGCGGCGGGGTTTAGGTTTAGGGGATGGCGAGGCACGGACGCCGAGGAGGCTCTATATAGGCTGCTACAGGAGCCTTCGGCGGAGGAAACCAAGGGTTTCCATACGGTTTGGATCCGGGTCGGGTTCGGTTTGGATCCAACCCGATCCGAACGCGGGGTTTGGTTCAACTTGGGTCTGGTTCACATTCCAAATGGCTAAAGGTCCTCGATACGCTGCTCCGGTGTCCAATAAATTCACCGAAAAATGCCATGCGTCCGGCTTTCCATTTTACCCAATAAATTTCTATTTCCAGAATATTTTAACTCCATTAAGCCACACTTAAAATTATTCAACCCCAAATTACCTTAGCTTTTAAATTCCAGAAGAACACCAAAAATACGGGAAAAATTGTATTAAATTTTATTTCTGAAATTTAGGGTGTTTACAATCTTCCCTCCTTAAAAGGATTGCGTCCTCGCAATCAAGGAATAAGCTACTAAAGAAGGGTTATGGAAATACACGGTGGCCTAGTTTACAACTGCCTCCTCGAACAAGTGGGGGTATCGCTGACGCATACTATCTTCCCGTTCCCAAGTTGATTCGCCTGGTGAATGATATTTCCATGCTACTCGGACCAGTCTGATTGTCTGTCCCCGCAATATCTTCTCACTGACGTCGAGGATGCCAACTGGTTGTTCCTCATACCTCAAGCTCGGGCCTACCGCGATCTCTGAATGATCGACTACGTGACTTGGGTCGGTCACGTACCTTCGCAGCTGTGAGACGTGGAATACGTCATGCACTCCCTCTAAGGATGGAGGTAATGCAAGCCGGTAAGCCACCTCACCAACGCGCTCTAGAATGTCAAATGGCCCAATATACCTTGGGCTCAGCTTGCCTCTGCTCCCGAATCTGATAGTACCACGAGTGGGCGAAATCCTCAAGAACACATGATCTCCTTCCTTGAACTCTAGGGGACGCCTGTGTGTATCTGCCCAATGCTTCTGTCTGTCCTGAGCTGCTCGTAGATGATTCTGTATCTGCTTCACCTTCTCCACTGTCTGCGTTACCAATTCTGGACCCAGTATCTGACGTTCACCAACGTCACTCCAACACACAGGTGATCTGCACTTTCTTCCGTATAAAGCTTCAAATGGTGCCATCTGGATGCTGGCCTGATAACTGTTATTGTAGGAGAACTCTACTAAGTGCAAATGATCTTCCCAAGATCCTCCGAAATCTAGCATACATGATCGCAATATGTCCTCCAAGATCTGAATGGTGCGCTCCGATTGTCCATCTGTCTGCGGGTGGTATGCCGTGCTGAATTTGAGTCTGGTGCCTAGACTCTCTTGCATGCTTCTCCAGAAATGAGATGTAAATCTCGAATCTTGATCCGATACAATACTAACAGGTACTCCATGTAATTTGACGATTTGTCGCATATACATGTCAGCTAGTGCCTCTGTGGACTGTCCAACTCTAAATGGCAAGAAGTGTGCCAATTTAGTGAGTCGATCCACGATAACCCAAACTGCATCTCTTCCGCTGGGGCTCTTCGGAAATCCTGTGACAAAATCCATCGTGATATGCTCCCACTTCCATTCCGGTATCGGAAGCGGTTGTAACATACCTACAGTTCTCTGATGTTCGGCCTTCACTTGCTGACATACTAAGCATTTGGCCACAAATCTTGCGATCTCTCTCTTCATTCCATGCCACCAGTAATACTGTCTCAAGTCCCGATACATCTTGGTTCCTCCTGGGTGAACGGAGTACATAGAGCTATGCGCTCCAGTCATTAACTCCTGTCTCAATTCTCCATTTGGAACATACAGGCAATTTCCAAACCTCAATGTCCCGTCTTCGTGGATGCGAAGTCCTGTCTGCATGCCGGCTTCTGTCCTTTCCTTGAGTCTTCGGAATCTAGCATCGGTGGGCAATGCCTCCTTGATCTTCTCTACGAGTGATGACTGAATCTCAAGGTTAGCCATCAATCCATTCTGTCCTGGTAAGACAACCTCTATCTGAAGCTCCTGTAAGTCCTTCAATAACTCGGGCTGCATTGTCAAGAAATAAGCCGTAGGCTTCCTGCTGAGTGCATCTGCAACCACATTCGCCTTCCCCGGGTGATACTGCAGATCTATGTCAAAATCTACCATCAGTTCTAGCCAGCGTCTCTGTCTCATGTTAAGCTCCTTCTGAGTATACACATACTTCAGACTCTTGTGATCAGTAAAGATTTCTACCCTCTCTCCATAAAGATAGTGTCTCCATATCTTCAGTGCAAATATAACAGCTGCTAGCTCCAGATCATGTGTGGGGTAGTTCTTCTCGTGGTCCTTCAACTGTCTCGACGCATAAGCAATGACCTTGCCATGTTGCATCAAAACACATCCTAGTCCACTGCCTGATGCATCACTATAAACAACAAAACCTCCTGACCCTGAAGGAAGAGTCAAGACAGGTGCTGTTGTTAATCTTCTCTTTAGTTCTTCAAAAGCCTTCTGGCAGTCTTCTGTCCATACAAACTCCTGATCCTTTCGTGTCAGCTTCGTCATTGGTTCTGCAATCCTTGAGAAATTTTCTACGAACCTTCGGTAATACCCCGCTAGTCCGAGAAAACTTCTTACCTCTGCAACTGATGTAGGTGTAGGCCAAGTCTCTATTGCCGCAACTTTCTCTGGATCCACTGAGAGTCCTTCTCCTGATATGATGTGTCCCAAGAAAGGCACTCTGTCCATACAGAACTCACACTTACTGAGCTTGGCATATAACTTTTCCTGTCTCAAGGTCTCTAACACGATTCTGAGATGCTCCTCGTGCTCTTCAGGGCTCTTGGAATATATGAGAATGTCATCAATGAACACCACTACAAATTTATCCAAGAACTGATGAAAGACCCTGTTCATTAAGCTCATAAACACTGCTGGTGCGTTGGTTAAACCAAACGGCATCACCAAGAACTCATAATGCCCATACTTCGTCCTGAAAGCTGTCTTCGGGATGTCTTCCTTCCTTACCTTGATCTGATGATAGCCGGATCTAAGGTCAATCTTCGAGAATACCCTTGCACCACTCAATTGATCGAATAGATCATCAATGCGTGGTAAGGGATACCTGTTCTTGATGGTGACAGCATTCAGTGCCCTGTAATCAATACACAACCGTACTGTTCCATCCTTCTTCGGCACAAATAATATGGGTGCTCCCCAAGGTGAAACACTGGGCCGAATGAAACCCTTCTCCAAAAGATCATCAACCTGTTCCTTCAATTCCACTAACTCCTTAGGTGCTAGCCGATATACTGATGAAGTGATTGGCTCTGCTCCTGGAGTTAAGTCTATTGTGAATTCTATTTCCCGATCAGGCGGTAAACCTGGAAGGTCATCAGGAAATACATCCACAAAACCTGATATGACTTTTGGGTAACCTGTCTCCTCTTCTACAGATAATACCCTAAGAGTAGGCTGAACTCCTTGCTCTACTGCTCCTCGGAGAAACTCAAATTCTGGATGTCTAGGCGGTCTAAATATAACCCGCCCAAGTCGGCAATCAAGAGTCGCATGGTACTGACTTAACCAGTCCATACCAAGTACGACATCATAATCCGGCATCGAAAAGATCAGAAATTGAGCTCGCATCTCTCGGCCACAAACTACTACAGAACATGATCTACAGACATCACTAACTGGAATAATACCACCTCCCGTAAGAATCCTCTTCATCTTCGGGAGGGGTGCGGTAGCTACTCTATGGGTGGCTACAAAGCTAGCTGCTATAAATGAATGCGATGCTCCGGAATCAAATAAAACTACAGCTGGTAATGAAGCTACTAAAATAGTACCTGCGATGACCTCGCCTGCTGTAGCCTCCTCCTCAACAGCTAATGGGAATGCCTGTCCCCGTCCCTGAGCTGGACCTCTCTGCTGCTGCTGCTGCTGCTGAAATAGGGCTGCCTGTGGTGCCAGGGGTGGTCTCTGCTGGTTCCCTCCTGGGGCTGGTGGTCTGACCCCACCAACTCCTGTCTGCTGGCCTCCTGCTGCTGGATAGGCTGGTCGTGGTGCAGGTAATGCTAGTCTTGGTGCTCCGTCTCTGCGTT
Source organism: Iris macrosiphon (assembly GCA_036927795.1). NCBI lineage: Eukaryota > Viridiplantae > Streptophyta > Magnoliopsida > Asparagales > Iridaceae > Iris > Iris macrosiphon. The sequence goes on from JAYESA010000010.1 coordinate 191,260,809, forward strand.
CAGAACAGTCCCTGGAAAAGTGCTGGCTGGATCCGCAGCTCAAACATAATCCCAACTTACGCCTGCATTCCTTCTCAATGTGTCCTACCTTGCCGCAGTGGTGACAAGTAGGAAGAGGTCTGTCTCTATGTGCTGCTCTATCTGGCATACCCCTCTGGGTTCGCTTTACTGAATCCCCATGTGCTGGCCTGGATGGTGCTGATGTGATAGGCCTCTTCAGGTTCGATTCCCTTCTAGTGACGCGCTCCAAGCGTCGGGCTGCTGCAAGGACATCGGTATAAGAGGTAGGTGCTACCGATCCAATCACTCTCTGAAGCTCGAACTTCAAGCCGTCAAAGAACTTCTCTGCTTTTTCTTCCTCCGTCGAAATCAATGTCGGGGCAAAGCGGCTCAGGCGAATAAATTCTGCATTATATTCCTCCACTGACATGCTGCCTTGGATAAGGCGGTTGAACCTGTCTCTGAGCTCTGACCGTGCGACTGCTGGAATGTACATCTCTTGGAAGAGTCTGGAGAACTCTTCCCATGTGACTCGGTCCTGTCCAAGCCTCCTCTCTTCTGCTAACCACCAGTGATGCGCATTATCAGTTAACAGCATTCTGACGGCAGTCATCCACTCCTCTCTTGGAAGTTCAGCGGCTTCCAACTGATGCTGAATGTTTGTGAGCCACTCATGAACTTCCGTTGGCCCTTCTTTACCAGAAAAGGTGCGAGACTTGAGATGACGGAAATCAGTGATAGATCCCGTCGCTGTTCTCCTTGTTGGGGGATTTGCCTGCTTCAATGCGGATACCAGGCTGGTCCTCAGATACTCGGCCTCCTGTCGATGGGCCTCTTGCTGAATCTGTTGCTGTGCTTGCATCATGGCATACATCATCTGGAACATTTGTTGCCCGTCCATGGCTTGTCCTGGCGGGAATACTGGCATCTGGGGTGTGAACTGAGGTGGTGGTGGAATGTCGTCTCTCCGGAACCTTGGATTAGGCTGTCCGGTTTGATCACTCTGCGATGCTTGTCCACCATCCCCTGGTGTCACTCCGTCTCCATAAGTAACCACAGCGTCGTATGGCGTATCCAAAGGAATATCCTCTCTGTTTCCGGAATCCATTGCTCTGCAATCAAAATATAAACTGTAAGAACGCTCAGAGGAATCAATACAGGATGCAGTTCAAGTAACAAATTTCGAGTTCGATATAGAGTTCAACAATGGTTAAATAATGGATGAGAACCTAGAACTTATCCTATCCTTAGGGCAGGCTGGTTCGGTCCCTAAGTTGAAACCGAACAATTTAGTCGTAGACCTGCATGGGCCACCACAAAAACCATGTCACGCCCCAGTCCCAAAATACCGTGGGACCAGACGCGTGTCAACGGCCAGCAGTACGCACCGATGGACCAACTCACTATAAAGGATCCATCAGGGCATACTTAAGCTGTAAAACAAGTCTACGACAATCATGGTACAACTAATCTCATCCACACAAGACATAAACATGATCCACAGAATAAACAAGGAATGTAAATCATCATCCAGTCTCACATAGTACTTCGGGGAACAACCCGATAAATATCTAGTACAATGGTTCATCTGACCAGAATATAAAAGACTGAAATAAATAATATAAGCTGAGCATAAACAAGGGTGCTCAAGAGAAGTCTTCAGCTAAGACCTCGTCCTCGGATGGTGGTACAACTCCTGGATCAGCTCCTGCTCCGGTCCCGTAAACCTCGGGATAAACCTCGTCTGCAAAATCTGGGGACAAAAATCCGGATCCAGGTCCTCAGGGGACATAGCAAGGTACAAGAAAGCTCATGCCAAAAATACAGATAAGCAGTGCAGCAATATATAACTAAATGAAACAAAGGGGTAAATATGTAACCATCTAAGTGTAAATGCAAGTGAGAGCATCATTAGTCTCAGGCTGAGCCACTACAAGCTCTGTGTCGGGGAGCCGGTAGCGGTAATAACCGGTAGTGGGTCTAGCTCTGCTACGAGAGTCTACGACCTCTCAATAATAGAAGATATACATAAATACAGCCTGTAGCCTGTGTGTCTCTCCCCACCCAATGTAACCACGCATATCATGACCACAACGTCTCATGCCCATGTCAAGCGCGATCATAGCTAATGCAACAAGTCATAAAGTATCTAATAGTATAATGTCCATGTCCTGTATCCTATACAGAATCACCACAAATATCTCGGGAAAATCCTGTCTCATGAATAGTGTCAAGTGTCCTGGGTCATATGGTACTTGATAAGACAAGTACGAGAATATAAAGTGTCACGGATATCCATCTCTAAATGACCGTACCCAACACTGCGTACAGTATCGGCACCTGACTGATAATCGGACGCTAAGTACGTCACACGGTCCTAGGTTGAGCATGCACAGCAATATATATAAAGCAAGGAAAATAGGTAACTAAACTGCAGAGTTTGGCAAGGTACACTTGCCTGATGTCCGATTATCAACAACTGTCCTGGTATCTGTGGATCCGGTGGAAACTACTCCAAAAGCTGTAATAAATATCACTAACAGTCTCAGAAGGTGTCAAATAGCTAGAAACGCCGGTCCTTACGTCCAATTTGGACACAGGGGCAAAAAGGTCATTTTCGGGCCAAAGCGGGTTCCACGTGTGGGCCCACTTTGCACCGAAAAGCGCGTCTGGGTCAAAGGTCTCCAATTTCCGCAAACTCAGTGTCTACAAGTCAGGAACGATGATACGAACCCAACGGAACTTCCAGAATTGGATTCCGATGAGCCGATCTCAAAATCACCCGTCGAGTGGAGCCTGTGGGGCCCACGATACGTGATTTTGTCAACGTTCTCAGAATCGAACCAAACTTGGCTCACAGGACCAGCGTATTACTACGGATCCGATGGCGCAAGTTTCGTCTCGATCTGACGTGTGTACACGAAGTTACAGCGTGTTTCAGAATCGACGGATACGGGGTGTTGTCGGCGGATACGCGTTGATTCCGGGGTGCACGCACCTCCGAATCGACTTCTGCGAAATTCTACACGACCGTATCAACGTCGCGCACAGTTTGGTAAAGACCACGTGCGACCAAGTCGTCCCGTTTGGCGGGGCGGACTCAGTTCCGGGGTGAAACAGGACGTTGTTTTTTCCTGTTTTGGATCGCGGTGTACGACCACTACAAGGCGCGATGCACCGAGCGAATTGCACGGGCACCGAGAGGGGTATACAGTCTACGCATAGCAATCGACGGAATTGAAAACGGAGTCGCGAGTAGGGAGAAAACAGTACCTGTACAGGGCTCCGTGGATTCTGTTTTCCAAGTGTCCACGCGTCAATTCCGTGTCCTGGTATCTGAGTTTCTGCTTCCTCGTGTCCGCGGTGAGTCAGAGCTTGGGCTCTGTCCTCGGATGGCTTCGCCGGGGGTCAGCCTCGAGGTCGGCTAGGGCTTCGGCGCTTGGGACGATCGGGTGGAGGGATGGCTCAGTCACGGTGATGAGGGGATCCGGCACGGGTTCAGTCGAAGGGGGCGGTGGCTGAGGGGATCTACGCGGGTTCAGTCGAAGGGGGCGGTGGCTGAGGGGATCTACCCGGGGGTCGTCGGCCGTGGATCGTCGGCCTGACTGCGGGGTTCGCGGCGGAGGACGGAGATGGGGGAAGTCGGTCTGGGCGAAGTCGTCAGCGGGGTTCGGGTGCTGGGAAGCGGCGGCGTCACAGGTCAACTGCTCGGCGGAGCAGCACGATGATCGTCGGCGACTTGATGGCGGCGGGGTTTAGGTTTAGGGGATGGCGAGGCACGGACGCCGAGGAGGCTCTATATAGGCTGCTACAGGAGCCTTCGGCGGAGGAAACCTAGGGTTTCCATACGGTTTGGATCCAGGTCGGGTTCGGTTTGGATCCAACCCGATCCGAACGCGGGGTTTGGTTCAACTTGGGTCTGGTTCACATTCCAAATGGCTAAAGGTCCTCGATACGCTGCTCCGGTGTCCAATAAATTCACCGAAAAATGCCATGCGTCCGGCTTTCCATTTTACCCAATAAATTTCTATTTCCAGAATATTTTAACTCCATTAAGCCACACTTAAAATTATTCAACCCCAAATTACCTTAGCTTTTAAATTCCAGAAGAACACCAAAAATACGGGAAAAATTGTATTAAATTTTATTTCTGAAATTTAGGGTGTTTACAGTATACCTTTCCTTGAGGAAATTATTACCTTGTCAGGATAGATTGATGGGTTCTTTGGATTCTAGAACTTGTGTGGAAGGTTGGCAAGAGAGTTGGACCCAATGGTACCCTACCCGTGCTGGAGGTAACAGTGATCTTAGAAGTACTGAGAGCTAGAAGGATTGTTGAACATGACCTAGAATGATTTATGTGAATGCATAGCCTAATGATGGAAACTAGTGGTTGTATATGATAGCAATACCAGGAATGATATTATGGACTAGAGGAGATAAAATTTCAAGCTCTCACTTGGAAATAAAATGATGGAAATTTTAGTATATGAATATTAGTATGATTGTTGACATCATTATTATAATTCTAATTATGACTTGGAGAAAGAAATAACGAAAAGAAGATATTCGAGGAATAAAATTTTAGGGAAGACCTTGAGGAGAATAGAAATTATACATTAGGCAAGAAGGAATTTTTCTTTTGGAGGATTATTGTGGTAAACAGAACAGGAGAATTTATTTTGAGGATAAGTCTGGACGATGACACCGTCCTAGCATGAGTTTATTGAGCCAATACCACGCGACACTCGATTGTCGACGTAGTTGCATTTATATTTTTAGGCCACCAGGTTACCCTGAGTTGAGTTCAGGGAGCCTAGGAGTATGGTGTCCATCTACCTTAGGGGTATACAATTCAGGAGGTGAACCAGTGTACCACCATGTTATAGCAGAGTTGAGGATGTTTTCTAGATAATCTTTTAGGCCTGCCACCTGACAGAAAGAGTTTGTTACAGAGTTGACTCCAAGAGTCGAGCCAATTATTTTTCCGTCTTCGGACTAGCACCGACAGAGTTTGGTTGAGTTGAAAGTCCATAATAGAGGACCTCTTAGACAAGGGTTTCGGTCGGGCTAGTGTTTTTCCATGAGAAGCAACCATCTTATAGTACCGAAGAAGGACGAGACGGTACGTCTGCGTATTGATTTCAGGGACGGTATGTTTGTGTATCGAATTACAGGATTTAATGCAGTAACGATAAAGAACAAGTACCCATTGCCGCAAATCAAAGATTTATTTAAATCAGCTAAGTGGCACATATGTATTTTGAAAATCGATCTCAGATCCAGCTATCATCAGATCTAGGTTCGGAGAGAGGCCATTCCTAAGGCGACATTCCGGATGTAGTATGGATACTATGAGTTTTTAGTCATGCTGTTTGGTTTAACCAACGCGCCAGCAGTATTCATGTGTTTGATGAACAATGTCTTCCACCAGTACTTAGATAAGTTCGTGGTGGTATTTATAGACGATATCTTGATATATTCCAAGATCCAGGAGGAGCATGAGAGACATCTCAGGATTGTATTGGAGACGCTGAGACAGGAGAGGCTGTACGCCAAACTCAGCAAATGTGAGTTTTGCTTGGATAGAGTACCATTTCTGGGACACATAATCACCGGTGATGGACTATCAGTTGATCCGGAGTAGATAGCTGCAGTAGAGACCTGGCCTACCCCTACATCAGTTACGGAGGTTAGGAGTTTCCTCGGACTTGCCGGATATTACCGGAGGTTCGTGGAAAACTTTTCGAGGATAGCTACACCTATGACGCGACTGACGCGTAAGGGCGAAGAGTTTATCTGGACCGACGAGTGTCAGACGGCTTTCGATGAGCTGAAGAAGCGTCTGACATCAGCACGATTTTGACACTACCCTCAGGATCAGGAGGATTTATAGTGTACAGTGATGCGTCAGGGAGCGGATTGGGATGTGTACTGATGCAACACGGCAAGGTGATAGCCTACGCATCGAGATAGTTGAGAGTTCATGAAAAGAACTATCAGACACACGATCTAGGACTAGCTACAGTAATATTTGCACTGAAGCGATGGCGACACTACCTTGATGAAGAGCATGTTGAGATTTATACAAAACATAGAAAGTCTGAAGAATGCCTACGCGCAGAAGGAACTCAACATGAGACAAAGACATTGGCTAGAATTTATGACAGATCATAATATCGAATTGCAGTACCATCCTGGCGAGGCAATGTAGTAGCAGATGCCTTAAGCTAAGCCAATGGCCTATTTTTATGACTCATCGCCAGTGGTTAGAGGATTTTTCAGGAACTCAGGATTGAGATTGTATTGCCAGGCATGGATGAAAAGATGGCTGGTCTCGAGGATTCAGTCCACATTTATTGAGAGGATCACGGCAACCTTGCCTACAAATATGGGATTTAGACGACAGCGAGACAGGACAGAGGCCGGCATGCAAACATGATTCATAATTCATGATTCAAGGAGACGGAACATTGAGGCATGGAGATCGCCTATACGTTCCAAGTGGCGAGCTACGCCAAGAGTTGATGACCGAGGCGAATAGCTCGACTTATTCAATTTATTCCGGGGGTACGAAGATGAACCAAGACTTGAAGCAACAATTCCAGTAACATGGGATGAAAGGAGAGATTACGAGATTCGTAGCAAGGTGCTTGGTATGTAAATGAGTCAAGGCAGAATACCGGAGAACTGCAGGACTATTGCAGCCGCTTCCCATTCCCGAGTGGAAGTGGGAACATATTACCATGGACTTCGTCACATGATTTCTGCGGAGCTCTAGCGGGAAGGATGCAGTTTGGGTTGTCGTAGACAGACTCACCAAGTCTGCACATTTTTTGCCCTTCAGAGTTGGACAATCCACAGAGGTACTAGCTGACATGTATATGAGACAGATGGTACGATTACATGGAGTGCCTGTCAGCATCGTATCGGATCGTGATTCCAGATTCACGTCACATTTTTGGCGGAGTATGCAGGAGAGCTTAGGAACTCGTCTCAAGTTCAGCACTGCGTATCATCCACAGACTGATGGACAGTCAGAGTACACGATACAGATATTAGAGGATATGTTGAGAGCATGCATGATTGATTTTGGAGGATCTTGGGAGGACCATCTACACTTGGTAGAATTCTCCTACAATAACAGTTACCAGGCCAGCATACAGATGGCACCTTATGAGGCACTGTATGACAGGAAATGCAGGTCGCCAGTTTGTTGGAGTGACGTGGGAGAGCGTCAGATACTTGGTCCAGAATTGGTGACACAAACAGTAGAGAAGGTCAAGCAGATTCAGAGCCACCTGCGCGCAGCACAGGACAGACAGAAATACTGGGCAGATGCGCACCACAGACCATTGGAGTTCAAGAAGGGTGACCACGTATTTTTGAGGATATCGCCCACTCGTGGTACCATCAGATTCGGAGACAGAGGCAAGCTGAGTCCGAGGTATATCGGACCGTTTGATATTTTGGAACGAGTTGGCGAAGTGGCTTACCGTCTTGCATTACCTCCATCATTAGAGGGAGTACATGACGTATTTCACGTATCGCAGCTGAGGAGATATGTCGCAGACCCTAGCCACGTGCTTGATCATTCAGAGATTACAGTCGGGCCTAGTCTGTCTTACGTAGAGCATCTAGTTGAGATTCTCGATCGCAGCGAGAAGACTTTGAGAGGACAGACGATTCGACTGGTCAGAGTGGCATGGAAGCACCATTCCCCAGGCGAGTCTACTTAGGAGCACGAGGATTCTATTCCAGCGATTCACGTACTTATTTGAGGAGCAAGGTACGAATTTACGTACGGCAATTTAATTACTAGTTATTTTAAATTCTGTTAGATATTATCGTGCTTTACTTTTAATTTCGGGGACGAAATTTTTCTAAGTTGGGAAGAATGTAAACCCCCTCAATTTATTCTGTGGATAGTTAGAGTGGACCAGGAAAATTTTGAAAGAAGATATTGAGGTTTAGAGTAGAGGATATTTATCTGGAATTTTAATCCAATTAATTAAAACCCTTGGCGCGCACTATCATTGTCTAATTATTCGGAGCCCATTTTCAGCCCATAAATTCCGTAAAAATATTGTACTTCTGACTGGATCCGCCAAATTAGGTACTGGACTTTTCCGTCACAAAAAGTCAGATTCCATTGTGCTCTAAATTAATTGCACAATTTTTCGAATCCGAAATCCATATTTAATTCCGTGTCGGACTCTTGTGTCGTTACTCTAAATTTTGGGATACCAACTTAACCCGTTGAGCCGGACCAACAAAAGGGTCCAAGACTGACTCTAAACCCTCACCATTTTTGGCTTTTGCGCCATTTCCGGATTTTGACACCAAGTGCCCCAAATTAAATTAAATTCGCGGGACGCTTATTTCTATTTAAATCAGGATTACCAACTTGGTAAATCCTATTTAAATCCTAAATTAATCCCAATGCCCATTTAATTAAACCCTTTCCTCACCCACATTACCCCCTCGTCATACAAATTAATAAACGCAATTTTCGCCACAATTTTCACGTTATTTCATGTGTTTGTACAAGTTCCCGAACTTAAGGGGCTAATGTGCAAATGTAGCAATAGGTGTCACTTTTCTATTGGCTTGGGCTAATGAAGAAAGCTCCCCACCCTCTTTGGACCGGTCATAACCCACCCCCTCTCTCTCATGGATGCATTTATTCATCATGAACAATCTAGACCCTCCATTCAAATAATTACATTCAATCCTCACCACACACTCAATACACACTCTCCTATTTAATTCCCTCCTTCACACACCTATTCCCTAGGCCGGCCCTAATCCCTAGGAGCCTTGGAAACCCCCCCTCCCTCACTCTCTCTCCTCCCTCTCACCATTCAGCCGACCACCACCCCCATTCTTTTCCTTTCTTCTTCTTCTTCCTCCTCTCTTCTCCTTCTTCTTCTTCTTCTTCTCTCCTTCTTCACCACTTACTTCCCCACCTCACCAGCCACCCTACCAGCAACTCCACCACCCCCTCAGCCTTCCCACCACCCTCACGGCCACGTGCACAGCCCACCCCCACCGTGGACACTGTGCACAGCCCCCTCCCCTCACCATCTCACCACATCACCACCTTCATTTCTTCATCACCACCTTCATTCTTCATCACCACCACCATCCAACTTCACCACCACCAACCAGCCACTCCACCACCACCATCCAGCCCCACCACCACCACGAGCACCATCAACTCCGACGAGCCTAGTTGAGGTTCACTCCTTCACCTCTCATGTTTTAATTTCCAGAATATTAATTGTGTTAAATAGGAAGTTTATATAATGGAATGATGTTAATTATGGAGATGTTCATATATTTTTAGAGTGTATATTGTGTGGATTAGTTTAGTATATTTTTGAACATGAATAAGTCTCATGGATATATGCATGGGTGAAGGGAATGATAAATAAACTACTTGTGGGTTAATTACAATTTGAAAGAAGGTTCTTGAATATATATAAATGGTTAGTGTAGGTTTACTTGCACTATGTGTTAAGGTATACTTTGGTTAATTCAAATGAGGTGAATGTGAATGCATATGAAAATTTAAATGACTTGAGGATGGGTTTAATGAGGTTGACATGGTTTAATATTTATGTAGTATCGTGAGAATGTATCTTGTATTATAAAGTTGGTTTTGGATGTTGAAATTAGTGGAAATGAGGGTGAATACAACTTGTGAGAAAATAAATACGATATTGGGCATGTGACGATGATTAAATAGGGTGATCAAAGACTTGGGGATTCGACTTGTAGTATGTCGGAGAAATGTATTTGTGTTAAGGTGCATTGTGGATTAGGAATGTTTCCTCCATGAAGTATTACAATTTAATCAAGTTATGGATTCGAGGAAAAGTGAGTGTTTGACCTTTAAATAAATAATCGGGGTCTATGGTACATGATGGAAATTGTAGATTTAATTATGGAGAATTAAATTGAGAAGAGTGTACAGATGACTAGTTGAATTGCTGTATTGTAACGATAGTCAACTGTGGTCAACCCCCCTAGTGTCTTGTCCCTGTGAGTCATATTTGAGACTGAGTCTAGAAGTAGATGTGTGTAGCACACTTGCCTGTCCTAAGTGGTTTATTAATTCTGGTTTGTATCTCTTCACTAGGTATTGCGGGACCTGAGGACTTGGACGCGGTACCCGATCCCCGTCATCAGCAGCCGCACGCAGGCAAGTGTACCTTGCCACCCTGTATTTCAGTTTACAGATATTTATTATTTTGTATGTACATTGTGCACGTAGTTATATTGACGTTCGATACTTCGCGTCCGGTTCATAACCGGGTGAAGACGTACGTCGTAGCATCCTAGGAAGATTGTCGGATGATTCGTAGTATCTCGATATGCGTACCTGAGTTTATCGATACCCCAGGACACACTCATACACAGTGATCGTGCCAGATTCCTGTATCCTGATACTGACATCATGACCAGAGACTGGGACGACCTTAGGGTCGCGTATGTTGAGTTTTTTTCCTTGTGTCGAGACTGTAGTTAGAGGTTCAGGTTCAACGCACAATCGTTGACCGCTTGGGAAGGGGAAGACAGTTACTAGACGTTTGGGCTACTCTGCACGCGCTTATATATGTATATGTAGTCATCCTGTTTCATAGTGTAGTGATCCTGTTTCATAGTGTAGTGGTAACACCCGTGTGTCTCTGTGCTCGGAGCTACGGTACGACCCGTGTGTCTCTGTGTTCGGAGCTGCGGTTTTATTTTGGACAGCCCACGCGTCAAATATTGTCTTTAAACTGTGTCACACTAGTTGGTTATGATAGAGTACCCTGTCGTGCACCTTTACTTTCTGTTTACTTGGCATGCTATATTTCTGTACCTTATTACGTCCCTCTGAGGACCTGGTTCCCTGCCAGTTTTGCAGCATAGACGATTACGGAGCATTTGGAGATACTGATGGAGTGGCATATCTTGCGAGCATGGTACCAGGTACTCACATTATATCTACCGGCATTATGGTTATTTTATATTGATTATTCATCTGCTGTTTTAGCCTAGTTTTGTAGACTCATACTTCTTCTCGAGTCTATTCGAGTTAGTGTGTTATTGGGCGGCCGACCTTAGCACATATAGCTCTTTCTTGTTGACTGATGTACATTGTGGATTGAGACATAGAGGTTTGCATATATGGAAAATTCTAGATAGTGCCCTTTATATTACAGCTTATACGTATTCGAGTCAGACCAGAGTCTGGTCGAATGCGTAGCTGGCGTGTCACGTAATCCTGGTCCTACGTAATTTGGGACTAGGGCGTGACAAGACATGAGCTGTTTACGCTCTGCGGTAGACAAACCGCCTGCCACATCAAAAGCTGCACTTCGTACGGGGCTCGAGGCACGTCTTTACGTCCAATGCACAGAGCGATGACAGTTGCTCGAGGCACGTCTCTACGTCTAATGCATCGAGCGGTGACAGTTTCTCGAGGCACGTCTCTGCGACTGATGCACAGAAGGGCTGCAGACCTTCAAAAACATGCCTTCGCATTTAATGCACAGGATGGTGGCAAATCTCAGCATTTAATGCAAGAGATTTCATTATATCTTCAAAAGCCGTAATTTTGGCTAAGACGTCCACATCATCACTCTGGCACGGTACGCAGCGGCTTCTACGCCCATTCATCTCCTGTGCTCACTCGGCTTCTACGCCCATTTGGCTTCTACGCCCACTCGGCCTCTACGACCACTCGGCTTCTACGCCCACTCGGCCTCTATGACCACTCGGCTTCTACGCCTATTTTCGGCTTTTATGCCTACTTGGCTTCTACGCCATGGTGACAGACATTGGCTTCTACGCCCACCTCTTCTACACGAGGGATACCTACCTACTTGGCTTCTACGTCGTGATCTTCGTAGCGATTATACACGTTTTGTCCCTTAGTTGGACCCGCGTCACACGCTCATTCAAAGGATCATCACGCAGGCATTGGTTATTTTAACCGTTGTGTAAAAGGGTGCTGTACTTTCCACTCCTCGGTTTCTACACCGACGGAGTGGTCACTGTCACCAAAACTCTATAAATAGAGACCTCTATCAATGAGGAACGAGGTAGGAAAATTGGTCAAGAAAACCAATATCAGATCCACGGTCGAGGAAATTAGGTCAAAAATTGGTCAAGAAAACTAATATCAGATCTAAGGTCGAACTTCCAAGAAAGATCGAACCAGTGGTCAAGAGAGAGAGAGAGAGAGAGAATCCAGAGCTCAGGCAAAAGAGTAGGGAACGACGACTTTGGCATCGTGCATCCACCCTCTTTTGCAACCTTCGAAGCTGCTACCTGTCTTCCACGGCACTTCTTCAACATCGTGTGGTCCAAGGGCTAAAATGATCGACTGCAGATCAGACACCTATAGCAATATTTACTCAGATTAAATAAATTGTACTCCCACATCCTCGTATAGGATCAAATTGTACAAGTTTGTTTGTAAACCAAAGAAGGCAGGTTTCGTGTAAACCCTATCTTGAATACATTTTTATTCTTTCGTTTTCCACCACAAACAAGATGGCGACTCTGCTGGGGACATCTTTCTCTTCTGATGAGGAAGTAATTGCTCAACACGATGCGATATCTGTAGAAACCGTGAAGAAGACACTGGTCGTCCAATTCGACCAGTCTGCCTACGAAGACATGCTTCGAACCGGGGGTAGCTCTCACCCTCTCTCCGTCCAAGACAACAGAAAGCTGTACAAGGTCTGGATGCCCAAGACATCCTCTACCATTTCTATGGACTCTCCGATCTCTCCGACCAATGAGGTTGTAGCATTGCTCCCTCCGTGCCCCGTACGTAAAATTCAGTCTCCCGCTGTGCGCGATACAGACAAAACTTCGGGCAAAGCCTCAGCGCTAACCCAGAAGTATCCACTACGCTCTACGCATAGAAACCAGTCCCCCTCTACGCGCGGTACAGACAAACTTCGGGCAGAGCCTCAGCGCTAACCCAGAAGTATCCACTGCGCTCTACGCGTAGAAATCAGTCTTCTGCTACGCGCGGTACAAAAAAAACTTCTAATGATGCCTCAGCGCCAAATCGGAAGTACAAATCATGCTCCATGCGCAAGACAACATCTGACCTCTACGGGGAACCAGATGAGCATTGTGATCTTCGTAAGGGAAAGCAAGCGACAAAGTACTCAACTTCTTGGCCTTTACGCCAGCGAGGGAGCAATCTGCCTACTCTCCGGATTACGCGGGAAGCCGATGGCCGATTGAGGACCTCTTCAGCTTTATGCCAGTCTGAGCAAATCTCCAAATTATGCCAGGCGAAGTCCCACGGCGTAAAGCAAGCTCAGGTTGCAGAAAGACACCCTCCCCGGGGATTATCCGCCACCCAGATGGCCAATCTGTTGTACACATATGGCACAGGGAGAACCATGGTGCCCAATCTCCGTATGCCCACTGGTGGGAACAGAAGGAACAAGCCGTCGTCTTCTTCTTTTACTCCTCCTGACTTGCGCAAATATCTAATCCAGAAGAGTAAGGAAAGGGGACCTTCCAACATGTCTATTACGCCCCCTGGCGAGCAATGTTGTAATAGTCATAAGATTGTGATTGAATGCTGCTGTTCTAAAGTAAAACGGTCGGTTTTTGACCGATTGAGCTACTCTCTGCCTTTCCAGGAAGAAGAGCCCGCGCATGCATCCGTGAACATGGCTTCGTATATACCTGGAGGAAGCTCAGGCTCAAGACGTCTGTCCTCTAGAACTTCGAGCCGAAGGAGATCCAACATGCTCCTCAGAGACACTGGAGATGGGGTATTCCAGAACACTCATTCAAGGTCACAACAACTGACTTCGTACTCCTCTGATTCCGACGCTGGGGGTCGCCATTCTCCCGAATCAAATACTGAGAGTATAGAGTCGACTTCTGCAGCAACCTATACGCATCCTTCGACGATGCCTAGGGAAATAGAAGTTTATGCCATTGAAGATGAACGCGAGGAAGCTTCGCCGTCAGGAAACGCGGAACAACGCATCACTATACTGGAGAAATCTCTGAAACAAATGCAATCCATAATAGAGAACATGCACCAGATGATGCTAACTCAACACGCAACTGCCATAGCTCAAGCATCGGTCCCGCTAACTCAGATACGTGTGGGGGTGGACTTACCACCATCCAACCCGAGCCAAGAGCCTGCTCTAGATAAAGAGTCAGCAGTTCCTCCGCTTCCTCACTCGGAGAATATATTACCTCCCATTGGAGTTACGATACAACCAACTCCGCACTACACCGTAGTCCCGCTTCCACCTGAAAATCCGATACAGGCGGTACGGGAGTTGAAAGCCCAGTTTGACGCCTTGAATCACAAAGATCATCTCAAGAAACTGGGAATCAACCAGCCTTACCCAGCTATCTGGGAAGAGGTCCCTTGCCCTCCAAGGTACAAACCTCATACTATGGCTCTGTTCGAGGGAAAAACATCACCAAGTCAGTACATGAACTATTTCAGTATGATGACGGTATTGCTATAAGGGAACGACGCCCTCCTCACTCGGGTGTTCAAAGGCTGCCTCTCAGGAGTAGCCTATCAGTGGTACCGTAGCTTGGCGGACAACTGCATTACTTCCTTCGAGGACTTCAAAGCTTTATTCTTTACGCGATTCTACGAGGGAGGAATGGACATGTCTATGTCCTCTCTCATCGAAGTCAAGCAGAGGGAAAAGGAGGACGTTCGCACCTTCGTCGAACGTTTTCGTCAGGCCACCTTACAGATGCCTCCAGGAGTTCCAGACTCTGCGTTAGTAGACATTTGCAGGAAGAACCTCCTTCCTGTAGTCTCGGTGTTTATAGGACCATATCAGTTCCATGATTGGCCCTCGTTCATCATCTCGACAGTAGCCGCCGAAGACAACAATCGCAAGGTGCGCGACAATGGCATCATGATCTCCGCCTCTGACAGAGGCAAAAGGTCATCTCCCAGCAGCGACCATCCTCGCAGCTCCAAAGAAAAAGAAGCTCTGGCGATCAATACGTCCAGGAAAAAGACTGCGACAACCACACAAGCGAGACCCGGGACCTCCAGGCCCATCGAAGTCTACTCTTTCGACGACGACGATATCCCAAGTATATTCGAGTGTCTCGTCAAAAGTGGCAAGATCACCCTTCCGGAGCTAAGACGGCCCCAAGAAGTCGGCAGTACTAACGACCCCAAATACTGCATCTTCCACAGATACGTGTACCACCCGACAAAGGCGTGTTACATACTGAAAATAAAGATCCAGGGTTTGATCGATGCTAAGGCCATCACTCTGCACAACACCGAGAAGACGGTCACGGCCAACATGATCTCTCTGCGGTTTGGCAACTTGCCTTCCCAAGAAGTCTCGGACGGTGTCACACCCATTTCCCGGACCACGATGAACATCGTCAATCTCCCTTCGGCTAGGGGTCAAAATCATGACTTGGTAACCCTAACCACCCGGCAGGGCGAGATTATGTGGGTTCATCCGGATTTGGTGTCAGAGCTCGAGGAGGAGACTAAAGCTACAAGGCTACGTCTAGAAAGAGCTCCAAATGCAAACCATGTCATATGGTCGCAACTTCTTCGGCATCAGACGAAGACGAGGTATTTGCTGTAACCCGTTCAGGGAAAGCCTACCTCAACGACCACGGAGCAAGTCAGGAAGATGCACCAGCGGATGCTTCAACTGCCAAACCTTCAGGACCAGGCCCCGTCGTACCAGATGCCAGCTCTTCAAAACCAACTCCGGCGGACAAGGGGAAGCAAAGAGAAGTACGCTTTGATAAACCTGTGAAAAATACTCCAAACAAAGGTTTAGAGAAGCCATACAACCTCGACATCCTGGCCCAACTGGCTAATACACCAGCCAGGCTATCCATCTTCGAGCTACTCAGGCTCTCCCAAGACACTCGTCTAGCCCTGAGTGAAGCACTGATGCAGGCGGAGGCATGCTTGACCCAGCTCAAGTCCCCCGACGAAGAACCGGTGCCATGTCCTCAATGCCACAGTGTAATGGAAGTGGTCCCAAATATCACTTTCACTCAAGATGACATGCTGTTAAAACATAGCAGGCATGACAGGCCCCTCTATTACACCGGGTACGTCGGTTCCATGGAGGTCGATCGGATTCACATAGATCCGGGATCGTCGATCAGCATCATCCCTCACAGTCTGCTCAGACCGCTGAGGATTCCTACCAGCGAATTGGCTTACACCTCCACTACAATCGTGGGTTTTAACGCCAGAAGAAGTAAGCCGTTGGAGAAAATTTGCCTAAGGATCCAGATTGGCAACCTCAGATCGGTGGCCACATGTTACGTCATCGATTCAGAGGTGTACTACAACATTCTGCTGGGAAGACCGTGGATCCACGACCACAACATCGTTCCTTCGACTCTACATCAATGTCTTAAATATGTAGACCCCCAAGGAACAGTACAAACGGAGGTTGCTGACCTAAACCCGTTTAAAGGAGTAGAATCCTACTATTCCGATGCCGTGTTGTACTCTCAAGACCACACGAAAGAAGTGTCAGGCGAGGCAGAGAAGGAATCCCACCGGGAGCCAGAAGAACCCTCTGCCACACTACCGCTGTCAATCAAGGTAAAAGGATGAACCACTCGTCCAAAAGCCATGGAGCCTATGGCTATTCACCTGAACAAGACCAAGTCAGGAAAAGGGAGTGATTCTCTTAGCGAGCCATGCTCCAACAATGTGGCAGAGTACAACGCTCTGCTAATCGGGCTCCAACTCGCCAAAGAGCTGGGGGTCGAGTCCCTGGAAGCTTTCGGGGATTCTCTGCTTATAGTCAATCAAGTCAGGGAAATCTATGAAGTCCGGAATCCAGACCTCATCCCCTATTACCAAGCAACGGTCGAGATAGCCATGACATTCAAAGGGTTCTTCCTAGAGCATGTACCTCGATCTCAGAATCTAGAAGCTGGTGCCCTAGCCAGTCTAGCTGCGGATTTAGCCACTCCTATAAGAAGGCAGGATTCGGTAATCCTTCTTAACAGAGATTTATTCTGTGTGAAGAACAACTTTCACATAGAACGCAGCTACGCTGTGAACACAGATCCCCCTAGAAGAGACTGGAGAAGTCCCTTCATAGATTTCGTCGCATACGAAATCTTGCCGGAGGACCCCAAAGAAGCAGTATCCGTCAAAAGACGATCATTACGCTTCTACTTCGAGGCATCTTCACAATGCCTATATCGCCGGACCAACGACGGACTGCTATTGAGATGTCTCTCTAACGACGAAGCACAGCAGATTATCCGGGAAGCTCACGACGGCGTATACGGAGCACATCAGCCCAGTCCTAAGCTACAGGATCGTATTAGGAGAATGGGCTATTACTGGCCCATTATGATCGCAGACGCGATCAACTATGCAAGACAATGTAGAGCCTGTCAGGTTCATGCAGACTTCATGCATCAACCGTCTGAATATCTACATCCTACGGTTGTATCCTGGCCTTTCGAAGCCTGGGGTATGGATATCATTGGTCCTATTCACCCGTCTTCCGCCAGAGGTCACCGGTTCATACTGGCCATCACGGATTACTTCTCCAAATGGGCAGAGGCATTCCTCTTGCTGAGGTAAAAGTATCTAATGTGATCAGCTTCATCAAGCATCACGTTATTTATCGCTTCGGGGTACCCCGGAGGATAATTCACGACAATGGACCTCAGTTTATCAGCCAAGCGTTTCACCGATTTTGCGATAAAAATCGGATACATAATATTGCCTCTACGGCATATTATTTAGCTGCTAATGGCTTGGCGGAAGCTTTCAACAAAACCATTATCAAACTCTTGAAGAAGTTCGTCTCTTCAAACAAGAGAGATTGGAATGAGAAGCTGGGCGAATGTCTCTGGGCATACCGCACAACGGTACGAATACCGACAGGTTGTACTCCATTTTCACTGGTCTACGGGAGCGAAGTGTCACGCCCCGGACCCGCCCGGGCCGCCGCTCCGCCCTGCCCCGCCCCGTGCGGCCGGGATTAACGAACCGGACACGTATCACCGTACCTCGGTGCGCCGAACGCGAATCACCGCACCCGTCCCGCGGGTGCGAGGGAGGAAGGAAGCCAAGCGAATGGCCCGTTCGAGCTTTCGGGGGATGTGATGCCGCACGGGCCTGGGGTTGCGCCCGTGCAAGGCCAATCGTTTAAGTTGATAGTTGGCTATCATCGCATCAATCGAGTAAGCAGCGAAAAGGGACTTGTTGCAATGCAATGCATTAGCCAACTGAGTGTTCGGGACAATCGAGGTAACTTGGGTTTCCTTTAGCAAAGGCACACGTTCGTTCTATACATTATGCCCCCTTATACGATAGCATTCTCGGGGCAACAATCGAAACCAGGATTCCGGGTCTTGGGGACTGTGGCACGCCTATCGCTCCCTTGGACGATCCAGTACCTGCAAGCAAGTAAACTGTTGGTGGGTCAGCACTTTATACAAGTACTGGTGAGATAAATCAACTAAACAGAAACATGCATTCACTCAAACAGGCACTAAGTAATCATGTTATAAAACATTACATTACTAGTGATCTTTCTAGTTTTACCTAGGTTCGTTTCATGCAGTTCTAGCAGAGTCGATTTACTTGTTTGGAAACATGTTTGGAAACAGAGTTTCATATTGAATATGCAAGCAAGCAAACCGTTCATGTTTCAGGGTGTGCGCAGCGTGTCTCGTGCAACTCCAGGGTCAGATGCAAAGCTAGACACACAATACACAATCTTAGGGGCAGTCACTATCCAAGTCAACACAATGACTTAGCTATATGCAGGGCGGTCCCCGAGTATCTCAGGATCGGCAGCTGGTGGAACAGCGTACCAATGACTCATTCTCTGATGCTAATGGCAGCTGTGACCCATGGTGGCTATGACGCATGCAGTTCAGCTCTCCACCAAAAACCATTGTCCGACCGTGTGCGAATGCATGGAACACTATCAAATAAACTCTAGTATGCAGACGAGACGAACCATCAGAATACACTCGTTGTTGCGGGGCAATCTGACTTATCACTTGAACATGTTCCGGCACAGTATGGTTCTCTCGAAGCATAGACGATAGTGAACATGTTCATGCACTCTAAGCAGGCAATTCAGGATTCTCGTTAAGCAGGCATTGATTCAAAGACAAGCTAGGTGAGTTCGTTCATTAACATGCAAGGCAGGTTCTATCATTCTCTTAAGAAAACATTGCAAGCAAAAACTCAGGTTATTATTAAGGCATGCAAGAATCAGAGAACGAAGTTCTGCCCACTCACCTTGATACATAACGCCGGCGCGGAGCGGGGCATTACATACTTACCAACCAACAAAAAGTTTCGTCCTCGAAACTTCAAGGATAAACTTCTCGATATTCCGAGTAGCGATAGTATCGTCCCTCGCCGTACTCAATCGAAACAATCAAGCAATTCAAGTTCAGGAAATATTTTGCACTTTGAGAATATCTATGGACTTATTGTATGGAACGATCTTTGCAAAACCATATCGATATAACTCAGAGTCAAAGCAACGATTTTGGGCCAGAGGATCGATTCTGCTCTGATACCATTCTGTCACGCCCCGGACCCGCCCGGGCCGCCGCTCCGCCCTGCCCCGCCCCGTGCGGCTGGGATTAACGAACCGGACACGTATCACCGTGCCTCGGTGTGCCGGATGCAAATTACCGCGCCCGTCCCGCGGGTGCGAGGGAGGAAGGAAGCCAAGCGAATGGCCCGTTCGAGCTTTCGGGGGACGTGATGCCGCACGGGCCTGGGGTTGCGCCCGTGCAAGGCCAATCGTTTAAGTTGATAGTTGGCTATCATCGCATCAATCGAGTAAGCAGCGAAAAGGGACTTGTTGCAATGCAATGCATTAGCCAACTGAGTATTCGGGACAATCGAGGCAACTTGGGTTTCCTTTAGCAAAGGCACACGTTCGTTCCATACATTATGCCCCCTTATACGATAGTATTCTCGGGGCAACAATCGAAACCAGGATTCTGGGTCTTGGGGACTGTGGCACGCCTATCGCTCCCTCGGACGATCCAGTACCTGCAAGCAAGTAAACTGTTGGTGGGTCAGCACTTTATACAAGTACTGGTGAGATAAATCAACTGAACAGAAACATGTATTCACTCAAACAGGCACTAAGTAATCATGTTATAAAATATTACATTACTAGTGATCTTTCTAGTTTTACCTAGGTTCGTTTCATGCAGTTCTAGCAGAGTCGATTTACTTGTTTGGAAACATGTTTGGAAACAGTTTCATATTGAATATGCAAGCAAGCAAACCGTTCATGTTTCAGGGTGTGCGCAGCGTGTCTCGTGCGACTCGAGGGTCTGATGCAAAGCTAGACACACAATGCACAATCTTAGGGGTAGTCACTATCCAAGCCAACACAATGACTTAGCTATATGCAGGGCGGTCCCCGAGTATCTTAGGATCGGTAGCTGGTGGAACAGCGTACCAATGACTCATTCTCTGATGCTAATGGCAGCTGTGACCCATGGTGGCTATGACGCATGCAGTTCAGCTCTCCACCAAAAGCCATTGTCCGACCGCGTGCGAATGCATGGAACACTATCAAATAAACTCTAGTATGCAGACGAGACGAACCATCAGAATACACTCGTTGTTGCGGGGCAATCCGACTTATCACTTGAACACGTTCCGGCACAGTATGGTTCTCTCGAAGCATAGACGATAGTGAACATGTTCATGCACTCTAAGCAGGCGATTCAGGATTCTCGTTAAGCAGGCATTGATTCAAAGACAAGCTAGGTGAGTTCGTTCATTAACATGCAAGGCAGGTTCTATCATTCTCTTAAGAAAATATTGCAAGCAAAAACTCAGGTTATTATTAAGGCGTGCAAGAATCAGAGAACGAAGTTCTGCCCACTCACCTTGATACATAACGTCGGCGCGGAGCGGGTCATTACACGAAGCAGTTCTCCCCATTGAAATCCAGATTCCGTCACTCAGGATAGCCGTGACTAATGAGCTGACTCAAGAAAAGAATGACCTGTTAAGGCTTCAAGAGCTAGAAGGATTAGACGAGAAACGCCTCCAAGCTCAACAGCGCATCGCGCTCTACCAAGCACGCATTTCCAGAGCTTTCAATCATAAAGTAAAGAAAAGAGTGTTCAAAGTCGGCGAGCTAGTTTTAGCCGTAAGAAGGCCGATGATTCTTACTCACAGGAGTAAAGGCAAATTCCAGCCCAAGTGGGAAGGCCCTTATGTGATCGAGACAACGTTCTCAAACGGCGCTTACAGGTTAGCCCAGCCTAATGGAGACCTGTTAATGGCTCCTATCAACGGTAAATTCCTGAAAAGGTACTATGCTTAAAACTCCTCTGCTCAAGTGGAATATAGCGAGAAACTCAATTCTGACAAAACTACTTCCAGAGCGAAACTAGTTGGGTCATATTCTATCATATCCGTATGACCTCTGAATAAATATGTCCTGCTAAAAGTTTATCGAGAGTCTATCACGTCCATACTACCTCTGATATCACTCCCACCCAAACCTGTCATTTACAGTCCGAAATGATGGGTCCACAGAGTCAGAAAAGATTCGCTTTATTTATTCCCAAAAAGAGCAGAATTATATTTGGGAAGCAAAAAGAAGAAAGGGTACATCATTGTGGGGGAGCGGTCAGATTGCGAATCAGCTGTACCAGTGCAGCTATCCTCTCATTCCTGGAAACCAAGGCATCAGCACGGGCCCGCTCCAGCCGTGCCTCGGGATTGTTCATAAAGGACAGTTCGACCCTTGCCCGAAGAGAGCCAGCACGGGCAGCTTCTGCACGCTCCAGATCCCGTCGTACTATGCTCAGTCGACCAGTCGCTACATCTAGACCTGTCAACGACTGAGAAGCGCACTCCTCTGCCAGAGCGAGTTTTTTCTTCAACTTGCGGGCCCTCGCTACGTTCCCTTCATGCTCGGATTGGCACTTCGTCTGAAGAGCAAGAGCCTCCTCCAAGACAGCTTTTCTTTCATCCATCTCCAGCTTATGTGCTTTGATGGAGTTATCTAGGCTTTCCAGCTGTTTAGTAAGCCGCGCAGTCATGAGGTCGTATCAGGCCTGGACCTCAGCTTCAAGGCTGCCCCGAGCCAGCTGTAAGTATTCGTTAATAGGTTGCTCCAAACCATTAACCATCGCCTCCAGGGCGTCAGCTACCCCAGAATCGCCGAACTCTCTGACCGCCCCGATCGAAAACTGAGAAGCCTTCTTCAGACGCTCGAAGTCTAGATTCTTCGCCAACACCATTGATATCAGCATTTTCAAACTGGTATAAAAGAGGCTGGTATACTGCTCGTTCAGCATAACTAGATCCGATTGGACGCCAGGAGTGGCCGCGATATTGGCAAGTCCCCCTCCAGGAATGATTGCAGACGAGGTGGCCACAGCCGCCGCCTCGACGGGTGGTACGACCGAAGGAGGTGCGACAACAACGGTCGAAGTCATCGGCATACTCGCGAGAGGCGAGGTCACGATAACAGGTTTTTCCTCCCCTTGAGATGACGAAACCACTCCGGGCGAGCTGGCCCCCGAAGATATTTCCTCCTCGAAGTCGGGCGCCTCCGTATCATCGCCAGGAGCCCGAGCAGAGCCAGAAGGCGCTTCAACGCTATACTCCCCGTGGACGCCGTCCCCTGAGAAAAAGATAAGAAAGTTGATATCAATATGATGGTAATCTTTCTAAGAGGAGACATAAAGATGATATTTACCCGTAGCCAACGGTATATATGTCGCATCTGCAGCCGACGTAGCTAAATCACGTCTTAATGACGCAATACGAACTGTCATACCTGGAGAAGGGGGTGGGCCCACCGACACCGCCAGGTGCTCTACCGAGCCTTCACTAAGACGCGGTCGAGGTTCGTCAGCTGGAATCTCGCCAGGCATGCTCACGGACATGGCAGGAGTTTTATCCGTTGCTGGTCTAGGGAAAGATTCTCTCATTTGCCTCGGCCACGCAGGCGATTTCGTTCCACTACCGGAGGCGATGGCAGCAACGGCAGACTCAAGCAGGGGTTCTCCAGTACCGCCAGCCGAAACTGAGGGTCCCTCTCCAAAAGGCAAGGAACCTCCAATCAAAGAGACATCCCCAACAGTAGAGACAGCAGGATCCTCTCTAGGAGCCTCAATACCAGAAATCCGGAGAGAACGATTAACCGTCTTCTTCTTCCTCTTGCGAGGGGAAGTCTGCTTCGAAGCAGGAGCCCTTCGCTTCCCAGAGACTGCCAAAGCCCCCGCAGGCGGAGGCACTTCACACCTCGGTACCGACACCAGAGGCTCGTCCGGAGTGACGGACCCCTCAGCCTCGTCAGATGAAACCGAGGGGACTTCGACTCTTCCCCCAGGCTTGGGAGAAGGCACCCTAAAGCTTCCATGCATGTCAAAATCGTGATGGAAGGTGTTGATCGCCACGTAGAACTGGGCATACGAATGGAGGATGCGCAGCTCCGTGGAGAGTGTGACGACCGACACGATAAAGATTGCTTCCGTGCAACCCATGATAAAATACCACCATCATCTGGCTCCATCAATGAGTCCGCCCCTGGACCTGAAGCTGGTGACGGCATTGTCCACGTGCAGCTGATCGTACCCAAACTGCCTGGCAAACCGACTAGGCAAGTAGGGCTCGAAGAAGCAATGATCTTCGCTCCTGTACAGCAAATGGGAGGGTCGGATGCAGACCAACCAGTTAAAAGCTTCCAGAGAAAGATTGGTCTTCTCTCCACCTAAATCCTCAAGCCTAATCCCCGACTGATTACGATGTACGGAGGGGACAGTGCAGAGGAGCTTCCAGCCGTGACTGAGGCTCAGCACCAGCCGACAGTCTAAAACTGTATTCACGTTACAGGGAGAGTCCTTGTAGTTCAGCAAGAAACTACCCCCCGAGCTACTACCAGGGCCGGAAGACATCACCCGGGGGTTATGGAGAATTAACCATCCCATCAAGTACAGGTATGATAATTCTACCCTAGGAAAGCTATCTCGTCGAGCTTCATCGACGAGCAGTCCATCAGTCATGGCTCTCAGGCCAGCCTATATACGGCACACCATGGCAGGAAGCAAGCCCAGTCTTGCCCCGAACACCAGACGCACGGTAGGCCACAGGATGTTCCGGTGAATACGGTCCGCGGACGCGATGTCGGGCACCACGACTCGACGCAGCCATATAGAAAGAAAGCCAGCCAGCCGGGCTTCCTTAGACAGAGGGCTGCGGCAGTGCCTCAAGTAACTGTAGGCCTTAGTGCCTTCAGGATACTTTTCTACCCCATCATTGAGAATCTGATCTGGAGCTTTAGCATCCTCCATAAGATCCTTGACGACCTGGGCACTGAGCACGCCCAAACAGTTCACGGGCTCATTCTTGCCCCCCGAAACTTTCTCCGACTTGGCGGCCCTGGCCCGGTGGAAGAAGAGGTAGGACATCCACTTAGTGGTGTGAGCTAAATCAGAAGGCTCATCATAAAAAGTGGTGCACGTGAAGTAGTGGCACATCAGCTCCTGATACACCTCCACAACCCGAGGGTCCGAGTCCTCCAACTCCCGGTTGGTGGGAACATACTCTTCATATGGGGTATCCCCCATCGGCAGTCTCGAGATCACTGCCATCTCATGGAGGGACAACCCCAACTCCCCCAGTGGAGTGGCGAAGGTCCCGGTGAGCGAAATGTATCGCTCCATCAGTGCCAGAAACAGGTTAGGGTTGGGAGGCAATCCGACACTCGTCGCACTCACAGCAGCATACAGTCCAATGCCCTCCAGCTCTCTCCGAAAATGCTTCAAGGCCCAGTCAACTAGGCAAGCCCATCGGAGGTTTGTTGGAGTGATCCACCCATTGCACCGAGGAATCTCCTTGGGGTATACACCCCCTCGCCCCATGAAGTCGTTGCAGAAAGTCGGCAATTGGACCGGCTGGATCACAGAACTGTCTTCACTCGGGACGCTGCCCGGGCACAGTCCCCTGAACACCGTCACAACGCCGGAAGGGCGGCTGACAAACGACCCCTGGTCAGCTCCTTTCAAATGAAAGATCTTCCCCGGCTTGCCGTAAAGATCGGGAGTCAGCGTCCACGACATCCTCCTGGGATGTGTAGCATGGGAGAAAGCCGAGATGGGATAATCTCTCGGCATCGTTGGCAGATACAAGACCACACTCTCGGCGGGGAAAACCCAGGGTTCTCTCTTGAGCTTCGTCTGGAACCGTTTGTCAATCATGTCCCCAAAGAGAAAAGCCGGCTTGATGTACTGGTCCCCGTCTATGTACGTCAGGGGCTCCCCGTTAATCATGTTCAGCAACGTCCGCTCGCCCTGAGCCAATATCAAGATCTCCCTTCCTTCAGGATACTGGGGTCCGGAGATAGAAAATGTCACGTGGGACAGATCCTCCAGATAGTTTGAGTGCAGCATCCCAGCAGCGGAACCCATCACCTCGGCCAGTGGAGACTCATGCAAGTTAACTGCAAAAGTACAAGGAAAATACGTCATTATAAATCTTGCAATATAAAGACCAAGAAACGACAGTCTGTGCTTTATGCCAAGACTGTACAAAATTTGGTCATTTTACGCCGAAAGTCACATCCATAAGCGTAATTGGCGGTATACAGTCCGTGCTTTACGCCAGACTGCCAAAATTCTAGTTATTACGCTGGAGGTCCCATCCACAAGCGTAAAACTAAAATTTTATAGTATACACCAAGTTTTTGGCAGTCAGAGCTTTTACGCTCAAAACTGCGAAAACATAGAGTTTTTACGCTGGCACATTAGAAATATGGGCGTAAAAGATGAAAACATCTCCGTGCGTCATCTTCCTCAAAGAGGCTATCAGCACAGAAGACGACCTAGCGCGGTCACGTTCAACGTGTGCGAAGGATTTTTTGTCATTCTTTGTCATCCCAAAGGCTCTACCTCTAAGGCCGGGTGCGCTACTCGTCGGAGAGATACTTCGCTCAGAAGAACGTTCACCTTGCCCGACCGAAGACTCTCTCGCTGGGGCAGAAGAACGAGAAGAAGAACCTATACTCTTTTCCTTAGCGGAGAAGATTTGTTTCGGCGCCATTTCTGAAAACTCGGAATGCTCGGAGAAAGAACAAGAGGAAAAACTCAAACAGTCGAAGGCTCTCTTTCGCAGAAGACGGATGAAAAGTTTTTCTCTCAAAAGCTTGGAATATATATAGAGTTCGGGTCGACTCCTTAAATCCTCGGATGGACTCCTCGAAACCCCAATCTCACAATTAATATTTGGTTATGATTAGGTCCTACGTCAACCTATTATTCAGAGAAGGCAGACAGTCAGCGAATTCGAAAAGTTTTTGACGCAAAGCAGGTCAGCGGTTCTTACGCTAAGGAGCTTTCTACGCTTGACAGCAACAGATCTACAGTTTTTACGCTCGCAAGCTATAAGTCTATGGTTTTACGCCCAGATGCCTTTGTACTTGGTAGCTTTTATGCTCGAGAGGCTACAAACCTACGACTTTACGCTCAGCAGATACCAAATCGATGATCTCACGCTCGGTGGGGCTTAGTTTACGCTCAGAAGCAACAGATCCGCAACTTCATGCTCGGAGAAATTTTCTTTTCAGAAGCTACAAATCTACAGTTCTACGCTAAGGAGCTTTCTACGCTCGACAGCTACGAATCTACGGCTTTATGTTCGACGGCTACAAGTCGGATTTTTACGCCCAGATGCCTTTGTGCTCAGTAGCTTTTATGCTCGAGAGGCCACAAACCTACGACTTCACGCTCAGGAACCACAAGTCTATGATTTCATGCTCGATGGTGTTTTAGTTTACGCTCAGAGGCTACAGACTAATGATTTCATGCTCCACGACTTTCCGCACATCTGAAAGATATGCCGGCCAGATTGCGCGTACATCTGAACGGTCCTCAAGGCGGTCAATTGTAAAGAGTTCACACAGAAGATACTCGTTCTTGACCTCAAGATATCCCAAGTACCCGAAGCATACAGAGTTCTACATTAAAAAATTACTCTTCTTCATGGGTCGATTCGAAGTTCATCCAGACTCCAGTCTGAATATCCCGTCTATCAAGATGGCAACTCAGTTTGACAGCCATTTCTTGACCCTGTTCCAAGGGATTTTCGAGCAATCATTCTTGAAGACAAAGTCTGAACAAAAATTCTATTCATCAGAAGTAAAAACAACAGTTCAGAGCTCTACGCGGTTCCTCAGTCCTAGCAGCATGACAGTTCTAAATGTTCAAAATGCTCAACAGCGTTCTATGGACTATTCGCTATGCGCAAAAGGACAGGACCTAGCACTCTTTCTAAACAGAGTCGGCGTAAAGAATCAGACGTGTCGAAGCTACACATATTCAGACTTCACAGCAACGTATGGCAAAACGATCATATGTAGAGAAGAAAGACGATTTTATTGAAATTAAAATCATGATCACATATGAGGGAAATCCTATCTACAAAGGGGGTTTTTTTTATTTTTTTCATGGTTACATATGAGGGAAATCCCGTCTACAAAGAATTTCCTCGTCTTCATTGGAAGGCCGCCCCAGAATCTGTTCTACCGGGTTCTCGCGTCGGTGCAGGTCTTCCTCTTCTTCCATGGCAGTTCATCGACCACCACAGTCATGAACAAGAAGATCGATGGCGAAAGGATACAGAACTGGGCATGCATAAATGATGCAGATCCCATGCTCCGTACGCCATGACCGATCCAGTTGAGGCTTCTTTAAGACCCAACTCGATCAAGGACAGCAGTTACAGTTTGTCTGCTCTTGTCCGCGGAGGTCTCAGGGGGAAATATATAGCTTGCAAGCTGTGTGGTCAAATACGACCCTTTCCTTCTCCCGAAGAACCGTCATATAAAGTTGCTGATTATCCCGAGCAAGGGAGGCTAAGATATCCTTCCATGATCCATCGTTGCAGTGGACACTTGCTCGAAGACGCCATCTTTTTTGGCTCCTTACACGCTGGAAGAACATGATCTCCTTCTTCCTCAGATCGACCCGACGAACTTCGGCGATCATCTCTGCGTGGTGATAGGAATGTGGGGAGAACGAGTTAACCCCCCAGCCTTTTTATAGGCGAAAGAGATCACATCGGTCCCCAATAAATTCGCCATAAAGTCAGCATCGACCGTTTCAACGCTCCATTCAGAAACGTTTCGAGTTACGAGGAGCGGTTCATGCTTCATTCAAAGCGTTCCAAATTTCGAGGAATTTGAAAGCTTTGAAGGGGGTCTTGTAGAAGCATGAAAAATACGCCGGATGGCTATACGCAGCATATTGATGCAGAGCAGCGTAGACTGAGGCCTTCAGAGCCATCAAACGTGCAACAAAGCTTTTTTCGCTAAACACAGCGTGAAATATAAGCTCAAAGGACCATCTGCGTAAGGCAGTACGTCCAGGATGCTTCAGCGTAAACAAGGTTCTTCGTCGCCTCCTGGGCGTAAAACCCATCCTCTTTAAAGTATACGAGAGACGCTTCGTATTCTTCGAAGTGAACCTGTCAGATCCTACAATTAACCTGTCAGATCCTACAATAAACCTGACGTCTGGACTTCTGACAAAGGGATACTGCACGGCTACCCAGACGACGGCTATAATGATGGCACAGCACTGCGACCCAGGCTGTCATTTACCACCATCTTCTTTGCGTAAACTGCTTTTACGTACACAAAGGGATACGCTGCCTTGTTTTACACAGGCAGACATGAGTTGTTTACGCTCCGCGGTAGACAAACCGCCTGCCACATCAAAAGCTGTACTTCGTACGGGGCTCGAGGCACGTCTCTACGTCCAATGCACAGAGCGATGACAGTTGCTCGAGGCACGTCTCTACGTCTAATGCACAGAGCGATGACAGTTGCTCGCAGTAGCTTCTACGCCCATTCAGCTCCTGTGCTCACTCGGCTTCTACCCCCATTTGGCTTCTACGCCTACTCGGCCTCTACGACCACTCGGCTTTTACGCCCACTCGGCCTCTTTGACCACTCGGCTTCTACGCCTATTTTCAGCTTCTATGCCTACTTGGCTTCTACGCCATGGTGACAGACATTGGCTTCTACGCCCACCTCTTCTACACGAGGGATACCTACCTACGTGGCTTCTATGCCATGATCTTCGTAGCGATTATGCGCGTTTTGTCCCTTAGTTGGACCCGCATCACACGCTCATTCAAAGGATCATCTACACGCAGGCATTGGTTATTTTAACCATTATGTAAAAGGGTGCTGTACTTTCTACTCCTCGGTTTCTATACCGACAGAGTGGTTACTGTCACCAAAACTCTATAAATAGAGACCTCTATCAATAAGGAATGAGGTGGGAAAATTGGTCGAGAAAACCAATATCAGATCCACGGTCGAGGAAATTAGTTCAGAAATTGGTCAAGAAAACCAATATCAGATCTAAGGTCGAACTTCCAAGAAAGATTGAACCAGAGGTCAAGAGAGAGAGAGAGAGAGAGAATCCGGAGCTCAGGCAAAAGAGTAGAGATCGACGACTTTGGCATCGTGCATCCACCCTCTTTTGCAACCTTCGAAGCTGCTACCTGTCTTCTACGGCATTTCTTCAACATCGTGTGGTCCAAGGGCTAAAGTGATCGACTGCAGATCAGACACCTATAGCAATATTTACCCAGATTAAATAAATTGTACTCCCACATCCTCGTATAGGATCAAATTGTACAAGTTTGTTTGTAAACCAAGGAAGACGGTTTTCGTGTAAACCCCATCTTGAATACATTTTTATTCTTTCGTTTTCCACCACAAACAGCCGTGCGTGCCTAGGTTGCGCACCGCACAAGGCTAAAGTATTTTGTATAACAAGCACATATTCAGCGACGTAGATAATTGAAACACAAAGTTGAAACATGGAAAAGATCTTTTTATTGATAATGAACATCTTTTACAAACTCTTGAACGAGTCAGATAATTGCTGCGCGAGCTTACAAAAGTGGACTCAAAATGAGATATATGTCCTGTACATTACATCCTTTACTAAAACTTTAAAATGAAGGACCTCCAGGCATGGCAATATCTTTTCCTCTGAGCTGCATGAGTTAAGTTGCTAGCTCCTGGGTCTTCAAATATGCTTCAAAATAGGGCACGATTAAGGCGTGCTGACAGTTAGACTGGATTGGAAAGTGACTTCAGCTCCTCGCAGGATCTCCTTGGTGCGAAAAACATGTTTCAATGAGGGTCAGTACATCGAAACGTACTGATGAAGGTGAGCTACCCCAACTATACCAATCAACACATTGTTTATATAAAGCATGCATATTATTTGTGGTCTTTCTATCTCGTCTTAGTTTATTTTATAAGCAAGCATTGATATGGAAATTTACTGAAATAAAGTTGCCACCGTTCGGTGACTTTTACCTGCCCATCTGAACCACCTACACAATACTTACCATGTCCTTCCCTGCCACGAAGACACAAGTTAGCTTACACAGGTTTAAATATACGAGGGGATCACTAGAGTATGCCATAAAGTATGGGTCATAGTACATGAATGAAATATCAAGTTAACACAATGAACATGGGCGTCACAGGTCATTCCATCCGAAACAGGCGACTATTCAGGAGTTTTGTCCGGATCGGATCGGTGCCAATGCCCCAGCAACCGTCCGTAAGAACTAAGACCTTATGCACAAGTTGTCTGTGATCAAGCGTAGTCTACTAAGTTATCAATTGAGGCAATTCAGGGCAGCACAGGCACAGGACAAGTAACAGGGTAAGATCTATTTTGCATAGTCTTCTTGTTCAGTTTATTGCATGGTAGGGAAAGCTCTATACATAGCATAATTTATAGAAGAAGTATACATTCTAACTTGAAATTGAAACATATGAAGAATATTCTGAACGAGCTAGCATAAAATAAGGTAACCGTTCACAAGTTGATTGACAAGCATAAAGTAGTCCAAGCCTATTTCTTTTTATCTTGACATCTTTTAGTTGTTTGGTATCGTTTGATCGGGGCAAGCAAGAATGCAAGATTTTTATATGTGAAGACTTGGAAGAAGGGTCAACTAAATCGAATATAAGCCACTCACAAGTTGGTTAAGAAAGGAAAGGAAAGAGGTGCTTCAAGACTCCGCTCGTACGCCGTCTACTGCAAGATCACCTGCATTGCCACAAACAGCTGATCAATACCTCTTCTACTCTTTCCAAGCTCAAAATTGAAGTGAAGTTCAACGAACAAAAATAATAAAATCCATCGAAATCGTTCAAGAAAACGCAAACAAATTCGAAAACCAACTCAAGGCACAAAAGCAACAAAGCGACAACGAAAACTAGGCAAGAAAACTTGCAGCGGAGATGTCCCTCTTGACTCTGCCGCTAAGTCCATCCTCGGGGCACGGTCTACTGAATATGGGAATCAATTCCGAAGAAACAAATCCATAACGAGGATGAGTTCTTGATTCAATCTATCCCGATCGAACGATACCGACTTGTATTTCTTAGCCGTGCTCCCCGAATAGGGGGAACGGGGCACCACATCCTAACCAACTAATTAAAAGTTTTGTCCATAAAACTTAGGAATAGAACCTACCACTAAGAAAAAATGAAGGAAATCTTTCTCTCATCTCAGATTCAAGATTCCAAGTTGATTCTTTGACCAAATGATTTCGCCAAAGCACGTGCACGAGAGAAACCGAACGACTTCGAAGCAGCTTCTCTTTTCGATCCAAGATCCGCACAGGTTGTTCAACATAAGTCAAGTCTACCCTTAGGTCCAGTTGATCAAGATCCACCACATGACTTGGGTCGTACACATACTTCCTAAGCTGTGAAACATGGAAGACATCATGCACTTCGGATAATGACGGTGGCAGGGCTATCTGATATGCGGCCGGGGTGACTCATTTTAGTATCTCAAACGGACCAACAAATCTTGGACTTAGCTTCCCTTTTGCTCCAAATCTGGTGACTCCTCGCATGGGCGAGACTTTGAGAAATACCCGATCACCTTCTAAGAACTCAAGAGGTCGTCGATGCGTGTCTGAGTAGCTTTTCTGACGACTCTGAGCTACCTTTAGCCGTTCTCGAATTATGCTGATCTTCTGGACGGTTTGCTCCACAAGTCCAGGGCCAAGAATTTTTCATTCGTCAACTTCATCCCAATAGATCGGGGATCTGCACTTTTGCCCATATAATGCCTCATACGGCGCCATTTGGATGCTGGATTGATAGCTATTATTGTATACAAATTTTGCTAACGGTAGATGCATGTCCCAACTCGTCCTCAAGTCTAAGGCGCAGAGTTGTAGCATGTCTTCGAGGATTTGGTTGACATGTTCTGTTTAGCCGTCTGTCTGTGGATGGTAGGCGGAGCTGAAGTTCAACTTCGTCTCCATTGCTGACTGCAGGCTTTCCTAGAAGCACAATAAGAATCGACCATCTCTATCAGAGACAATGGATACAGGTATGTCGTGGAGTCAACGATTTGGTTGAGGTAGATCTGAGTTAGGCGGTCGGCACTCCAAGTACTTTTGATAGGCAAAAAGTGAGCTGGCTTGGTGAGTCGATCAACGTTGACCCAGATGACATCATTCCCCTATTGTGTATTCGATAAACAAACAATAAAATCCATTGTTATGTGTTCCTATTTCTACTCCGGTATAGCTAGATTATGCATCACTCCGCCCGGCTTCTGGTGCTCGGCCTTTATCCTTTGACAAGCCATGCATTGCGACACGAACAATGCCATATCTTTTTTTATGCCGTGCCACCAAAATGCCGTACAGAGATCTCGATACATCTTTGTGCTACCCGGATGTGAAGTATAACTAGCATGATGGTCTTCCGTTAGTATCTCTTTTCTGAGGGCTACATCGTTAGGAACGCACAATCTTTCCTTCACTGGCAACATTCCGTCCGTGCCTACGGCAAAGTCGGTTGCCTTTCCTGCTGAGATAAGACCTTGCATCTTTTGCAGGAATAGGTCATCCTTCTGAGTAGACTAGACCTTTTCTAACAAGTCAGGTTCGAGGCCCAACTGAGCCACTTGCCCCCTTTTTGTATCTGATTATAAGTGTAATGCCCAAAGCTTCAATATCCCAACGCAGTTTGTCATCAATAGTCAAACTCCCAACGAACACTTGACTCAATGCGTCAGCTACAATATTACCCTTGCCAGGTATGTATCTGATCATCAAGTCAAAGTCGCAAAGGAGTTCAAGCCAACGCCGTTGTCGTAGATTTAAATACTTTTGGGTATAGAGATATTTTAAACTCTTATGATCCGTATAGATCTCGCTTGGCACACCATAAAGATAGTGGTGCCACAACTTCAGCGCGAACACCACTGCTGCGAGCTCCAGATCATGGGTTGGATAATTCTTCTCGTGAGGCTTCAACTGCCTTGACGCAAAAGCTATCACCTTGTCCCGTTGCATAAGGACACATCCCAAACCTTTTTCTGAGGCGTCACTATATATCTTAAAGTCATCAGGTCCGTCTGGAAGGGTAAGAATTTGTGCTGAGACAAGGTGCTACTTTAACTCCATAAACGAAGCTTCACAGTCGTCCGTCCACGCGAATGTTACTCCCTTTCGAGTGAGCTGGGTCAAAGGCGAGGCAATTATAGCAAAATCCTTAATAAATCTCCGGTAGTAGCCTGCTAGACCAAGAAAACTTCGAATATCACTAGTTGACTCATGCCTCCTCTACTTCACGATGGCTTCTATTTTCATTGGGTCAACTGAGATGCCCTGTGCAAAAATAATATGCCCTAGAAAGGATATGATGTCCAACCAAAACTCGCATTTACTTAGCTTCGCGTACAACTTATTATCTCGAAGGGTTTGAAGCACCATCCGCAGGTATCCCGCGTGTTCATCCCTATTCTTCGAGTACAGATGTTATCGATAAAAACTACCACAAATTTATCGAGGAATGGTCGGAACACACGATTCATCAAATCCATAAAAGTGGCAGGGGCGTTCATCAGTCCAAACGGCATAACAGAAAACTCGTAATGTCCATAGCGGGTTCAGAATGCTGACTTGGGCATGTCCTCAGGCTTAATCTTCAACTGGTGGTAGCCCGAGCAAAAATCAATTTTTGAGAACACTGAAGCTCCTTGCAACTGATCAAAGAGGTCGTCTATTATGGGTAGAGGATACTTGTTTCTGATAGTGACCTTGTTCAGCTCCCAATAATCGATGCAGTGTCGTAACGTTCCATCCTTTTTTTCACGAAGAGCACAGGCTTTCCCCAAGGAGACACGCTCGGATGGATGAACCCATGATCCAACAGTTCTTGAAGTTGGCACTTTAACTCCTTCAGTTCAGCAGGGGCCATTCTGTACGGAGCCTTGGAAATCGGCTGAGTATTTGGGAATGTGTCAATCTCTCGATCAGGTGGCATGTCCGGTAGTTCGCTCGAAAACATATTAGGGAACTCCCCCTAAACGGAAGAAGACTCAACATTTGCATAATCCAGTGCATGTCCCGAACCGACGCTAGGTATCCCTCGTAGCCAGAGTATAGCATCCGCCAAGTAGATATCGCAGAAATCACCATGCAAGCCCTAGACGCATCAGTTGCTGGACTACTCATGTAGCAGAATTCGGCCTCTCCAGGTCAGCAGAATATGACTCGTTTCTCTGCACATTCGATAGTTGCCGAGCAAGCACCGAGCCAATCCATCCCCAAAATGATGTCATAATCCCGAACATCTAGGACTAAAACATCGATCGAGAGCTTCCTTCCTCCGATACAGACGTAATCGCCTTGACATACTGAACGGACAGGTATTTTCGTGCCCGACGGGGTGCTAACACTAAGGTCTAGATTCAATGGTGTCATTTCTATATTGTTTTCCACGACAAAATTCATGGATATAAATCTATACGTTGTACCAGAATCAAATAGCATACGTACAGGTATATTATTAAAAAGCAATATACCTGACACAACGGTGTCCGAGGCCAGGGCTTCTTCTCGTATCATAGTGTACACCCAGCCTTGAGCTTGACGACGCTCTTGCTAAGGCACGACTCGATTGGCTTGGGGTGCTGAGGTAGGATTTGGATGCTGAGGGCGAAGATCAGGGAGCAGACAGACATCAATCTGATGGGTTGAATCACCACAATAGAGGCATGTCATATTCTTTCAGCGACAATTGTTGGCTGTGTGCCCTGGCTTGTAACAGAAATGGCAATTTGGCCTCTGATCCCCTTTTTGATGATCGCCGTTATTTGGAAGCTTTGCAGCGTTGTTTCCTTTCTCGTTGCTATGGCGCTTGTGATTATAGGTATGCACAGTGCCGGCAGCAACGTGAGGATACTGCGGTTCAAGAGAAAGGGCATAGCTCAGAACTTCCCGCATCATCTGGTACTGAGGAACGACCACGTGAGCATGGATGGCAGGTTGCAGTCCTCCTTCAAAGCTTCTGGCACAACTCGCCGTATCAGGTAAATAGGAGCTTGCAAACTTGGTGAGCCGGTTGAATTTTGCGGAATACTGCTTTACTGTCATGCTGCCTTGTCGTAGTTGCACGAACTCATTCTCCTTTTGTCGATGTACGGGAGGGGGTATGAACTCCTCTTCGAACGTGCCACGGAAAGTAGCCCATGCGATCGTCTCCTCTTCATCGTCAACTGGAAGAGATCTTCGATGCACGTCCCACCAATCGTATGCGTTCAAGCAAAGCTGTAGTTGGGCACACGCGATACGCTTCTGCTCGGGTACCTCTAGAAGTTTGAAGTGATCCTCAAGTTCGGCCAACCAATCTAGATCCACGATTGGATCTTTATTCCCCATAAATGGCGTGTTGCAGACCTTCTTGAAGTCAAAAAAGTCGAAGGTAGTCACATCCTTCTTCTTTAGAATTTGCGGTGTTTCGACTTCAAGCGCAGGTTGCTCCACCGGTGTCGCTGTTGTTGCCGCAGAATGGTTGGAGGCCAAGGTCTGCACGATCTGTTGTAGGGTATCTACATGCTTCTGTTGGACTACAAATCGGACTTCTAGATTATCTTGAAACTTGCTTTGTCTCTCTTCCGCTCACTTCTCGGCCCGTTCATAACGAGCCTCATCCCTCTGTTGGATTGCCTCAAGCATCCGCATCATCTGCTAAATGGGATCGACAAGGGACATAGCTCGCTAGCTCTGAGAACTTTCCAAAGTGTCGGAACTGCTTTCGCCCGCCCGGCGCTAGCGATGATGCTTGCGCTTGAGCCATTCCTTCAAAAGAAGGTAACTTACATCAGGATCATAATATATTATGGACTTATTATAGAACGTATCTCATTTTTGCCTAACGAGTTCAAGAGTTCGCATAGGGAATTGATCGTTAAAGAAACTTTTCCAATACGAGGGTCAAAGGAACTTGAAGATGTGCTCTGATACCAATATGTCACGCCCCAATTCCGGGGAATCGATAGTCGTCTCCCAGACGTGACGTCGTGCGTGCCTAGGTTGCGCACCGCACAAGGCTAAGGTATTTTGCATAACGAGCACATATTCTGAGTACGCAGATAATTGAAACACAAAGTTGAAACATGAAAAAGTTCTCTTTATTGATAATGAACATCTTTTTACAAACTCTTGAACGAGTCAGATAATTGCCGCACGGGCTTACAAAAGTGGACTCAAAATAAGATAGTTGTCCTGTTGTAAACCCCCTCGACCAAATTTAGCTTTACTTAGCTTAGATAAAGAGACTAGGTTTAAATTGGAGACAATTAGAATTAGATTACAGTATTTTAGAATTTTGTACAACATTATATCTCTTAGTGCACCTTACCGTTGCTCCGATATTTAGAGCACTGCATAAGCTATTACCTGCAAACAAATTTCATACAAATTTCCTCGACGTGCCAACCTACCATTCTGACCCTTGTATAACTCATAACCAATCTCTCTTGTACTACATTTTAGTCGCACAAGATTCATCGCAGACGCTATTATTTAATTTTAAATAAAATACGACTTTGTACCCTTGTGCGTTCCAATCAAAATTGGAGACACAATCTTGATCGTTTTGTGCAACTCAAATTTATGATAATATTCTACTCTGAGCCCTCTACGTCCATGACACTTGTGTCCCACCTAATTTTATCCCCATGTACTTCTAATTAATTCAAGAACACCTTGCATATTAAATTTAATTAATTAAAACCTAATTTCCATCTTTGTGCAATTTTCTAATTATTGGGCACTTTTATGCAAAAATGTATTAAGGTGTCCGCACCATTGGACAATACATAAAGAAATCCATTTTTACTTCACAGAATTTTTTTCCATAATTTTTGGAATGTGCAACGCGCGCATCGCCCCCTCAATTAAACATATCCTTGCCTTTTAAACAATGCAATTATAAACCCTCCAAACATCTCCATGACAAGTCAAGGCCCACTCCAAGGAGATGTTGACCAAGCCCATACTCCTAGGTCAACAAAACCCTAAATTTTACATGTATAAATAAATCACTTTTGCTATTTTTATTCACAAACATCAAACCCACCCCTAAAAATCTAGCCGAATACTATTCATCCCCCTTCTCTCCCTGTTCACCCTCTTCCCCTACCCGACTCATCACCATCCCCATCCGCAACCACCTCAAGGCGCCACCACCAGCACCACCTGACCGCCTACCCTTCCCCGTCGACGTCAGACCACCATCCCAACCGCCAGTACCACCACCAGTCCACCCCGCAACCATCATCATCATCACCAGCAAGCCTCCACCTGACTCCTCTCTCAGCCCGCCACCTCCCTCTCCTGACTCCGACCACCATCAACGTCTTCACCACCGTCCTCACCATCTCCCTCACCATCACTACCACCTGAACCACCGCCACTACCACCCGCAACCACCACCCGCACCACCAGCAACCATCCCCCACACCATCATCACCCGCACCAACTCCATTATCACCATCCCCAACTCCATTAACACCTCCACAACCGTCCTTAGCCACGACTACCGCCACCCTCGTCACCACCCCCTGGCCGCCGACCCGTACACCACCACCACCGGCCCATAACCCGCCACCGCCAATCGCTGCTGCTACTGCAACTGCCTGAACAAGCTGCTGGTGTTGCTGCTGTCTTGCACTCCCCCTCCCCCCCCCCCCCGCCGGAGCTCCCCCCCCCCCTCGCCGACGACGACACGTACGGTGGACACTGTCACGCCCCGATCTCCCGCAGGCTAATCGGCCGTTCCCGCTAGGCGGGAATCACCCTCGCCAGCGCTCCCGCGGAACGATCGCTTAAACCATCCGGGCGTGATGCAGCACGAGCGTGAGCCACGCCCGTGCAAGGCCATGGTTCATTGGCTGGCGGTAAGAGTTCTAAGCCATAGAGTCGTACAGATTGTCCGAGTGCAGCGGAGTCATGAACGCATAGGCGATCGGTAACAGGTTCACTGAGTCGACAAGTATAGCGGAAGCATTGAAACACAAGTTGAAGTAAAGCAAGCTCTTTTATTGATATGAACATGTGTTACAGGCGGCGTATAGCCAAGATTACAAGTCGCTCAAGACTCTCTCTCTGAAATAGTAAAGCGTGCCAAGTGGCTACGATTGTGGATGATTGTACAGGCGATGTTTAGGCGATGTTCACAACATTATGTCTTGTATATGCGCTTCAGTCCCGGACGCACCGTTGCAAGGCTTCAGAGGGAACTCCTGGCCTTAGCACGCACGAAGGAGGCATCCGCACCGAACGAGGTTCTCCCGCACCCTGCATACAAACTGGTGGATTATCAGTACATTGAATGCACTGGTGGGGAAGCTACTCGCCCGCTCGACAAATCCAAACACGTAATACAGGTTCCGTGCATAACTATTAAGTTGTCTTTCTAGTTGCCTTAGGATCAGTTTTATGCAAGCATTAAATAGCCTAATGTGTCAGGCAGTGCGCCGTACGATGTTTGAGGAAACACGGCGAGACTTACCAACTTACCATTTCTCCTTCCCTGTCCAAGGCAAACATTGAGGCAACATTGTTATTTCGAGCAGAGGCATGTATAAACATTCAGGAGGCAAGCATATGCAAACACGAGGGTCATTTTAACATGATCGTTCAGGTGTTCAGGTGTTCATTTATGCGATGCAGTGACTCGCACGCGGATAGCCGCTAAGCGAGGATGACTTATCTATATGAACATGAGTCACTGGTATAGCCATAAAGGACACTAGTCTTAAACGAGAATAGTTTGCAACGAAAGTATAGTGGGTGCTATAAGCTATCTCGTTTAGTACAGTAGACTATACAATAAGTTCAGCCATGGAGCGGATGGTATGCAGCGAAAGAACGGTAGGTGCTGCACACTATCTCGTCCAGTACAGTTGGCTGAAACAGTGGAGTTCCATCCGGATCGGAGCGGCCCCAGTGCCCCGGAGACCGTCCGTGGAACTATGCCTCGTTTTTGAGTTGTCCGCGACATGCAGGTCAGGATCTTTTCCAATTTCATGTGATACTCGAGTACTGTAGAACAGGAGTACAGTGGTACAGTAGAACAGTAGAACAGTAGTACAGTAGTGCACGATTACAGGAGATGCTTGAATCATGATTCTGTACAGTGATCAACTTGTCTTGATGCATTCCCCTGGTTCGGGGATGCCTTGGGTGACCTAACGGTCCCGGATACTTACAGGAACATTCAGGAACGGAACGACTACGTAGTAGTCTTCCGGGGTTTGGATGAAAATACGGTAACATTCAAGCAGACAAGCATGCGTTTCTAAGGAACATAAGCAGGCACGTTGCTTGGACCCGAAGGTAAGCCGAGAGTTGAAACCGTTAAGGGACTTAGCATGCGGGGGTCTGATTATAAGTAGTATTTCATTTCCATGTTCTAGCAAGCAATACAAGTTGGGATTATTCCCTTAGCTAGGTGCGTTGGATTTATTAGCATGCAGGGGGTGATTCACCTAGCGACTAGCATATATCATTCCAGATTTTATGTGTGCTGGCTAAGCAAAGACAAGTTCACCGTAGCCACCCACCTTAGCGATGATTCGCCTCGGTAGAGCGATACGTCTGAGCGAGCCTCTGAAAGCCTAAACCGAATTCCTGTAGGGGCAAGTCTGGATATCCTTTGCTTCTTGATCGAGGCAAAGCGGGTCAGGACAGTTGCACTATTGCCGTTTAAAACGGCAGTCCGCTTGAGCGGAACGGGGTGTTACATCCTACCCAACTCAGGAAAAGTCTCGTCCTCGAGACTTACTGAGGACAAGCAGTAATCTAGGGTTGAGGTAATCCTAGACAAGTCGTTGTACTTGTTCATTTGGATATTCACTTGCACAAGTTTCAAAATCAGCATATCGCTTAGACTGGATCGTACGCACTTTCGAAGGGCCCATCTAGCGTGAACACGTCAACCAGCTTAGTGATAGCGAAGTCTCAGCACTCGAGTTTTACCTTTTCTTAAGTCTTGGATGGTGCACTAGTTCAAGGCGTCCCTCGAATAGATGCATTCAACCAAACTTAGGGTTAGTAAAAATCGGACAAGCTACTAGCGATACTCTCAAAGGTTCGCACAGGTTGGCACAAAGGCCACTCGCAGCATACAACCAGACAAGCAAGCATATCATTCAAAATGCATTTTGAAAGTATTTAGACTTATTGTTGGAACATCCCATCGAGGCATTGAGAGAGAGCGTGCACATAACTCACGAACGAGCTTTCGAAACAGAGATATCGAATTGAAGGCCAAAGGCGTAGAAGCCAGGCTCTGATACCAATATGTCATGCCCCGATCTCCCGCAGGCTAATCGGTCGTTCCCGCTAGGCGGGAATCACCCTCGCCAGCGCTCCCGCGGAACGATCGCTTGAACCATCCGGGCGTGATGCCGTACGAGCGTGAGCCACGCCCGTGCAAGGCCATAGTTCATTGGCTGGCGGTAAGAGTTCTAAGCCACAGAGTCGCACAAATTGTCCGAGCGCAGCGGAGTCATGAACGCATAGGCGATCGGTAACAGGTTCACTGAGTCGACAAGTATAGCGGAAGCATTGAAACATAAGTTGAAGTAAAGCAAGCTCTTTTATTGATATGAACATGTGTTACAGGCGGCGTATAGCCGAGATTACAAGTCGCTCAAGCCTCTCTCTCTGAAACAGTAAAGCGTGCCAAGTGGCTACGATTGTGGATGATTGTACAGGCGATGTTTAGGCGATGTTCACAACATTATGTCTTGTATATGCGCTTCAGTCCCGGACGCACCGTTGCAAGGCTTCAGAGGGAACTCCTGGCCTTAGCACACACGAAGGAGGCATCCGTACCGAACGAGGTTCTCCCGCACCCTGCATACAAACTGGTGGATTATCAGTACATTGAATGCACTGGTGGGGAAGCTACTCGCCCGCTCGACAAATCCAAATACGTAATACAGGTTCCGTGCACAACTATTAAGTTGTCTTTCTAGTTGCCTTAGGATCAGTTTCATGCAAGCATTGAATAGCCTAACGTGTCGGGCAGTGCGCCGTGCGATGTTTGAGGAAACACGGCGAGACTTACCAACTTACCATTTCTCCTTCCCTGTCCAAGGCAAACATTGAGGCAACATTGTTATTTCGAGCAGAGACATGTATAAACATTCAGGAGGCAAACATATGCAAACACGAGGGTCATTTTATCATGATCATTCAGGTGTTCAGTTGTTCATTTATGCGATGCAGTGACTCGCACGCGGATAGCCGCTAAGCGAGGATGACTTATCTATATGAACATGAGTCGCTGGCATAGCCATAAAGGATACTAGTCTTAAACGAGAATAGTTTACAACGAAATTATAGTGGGTGCTACAAGCCATCTCGTTTAGTACAGTAGACTATACAGTAAGTTCAGCCATGGAGCGGATGGTATGCAGCGAAAGAACGGTAGGTGCTGCACACTATCTCGTCCAGTACAGTTGGCTGAAACAGTGGAGTTCCATCCGGATCGGAGCGGCCCCAGTGCCCCGGAGACCGTCCGTTGAACTATGCCTCATTTTCGAGTTGTCCGCGACATGCAGGTCAGGATCTTTTCCAATTTCACGTGATACTCGAGTACTATAGAACAGGAATACAGTGGTACAGTAGAACAGTAGAACAGTAGTACAGTAGTGCACAATTACAGGAGATGCTTGAATCATGATTATGTACAGTGATCAACTTGTCTTGATGCATTCCCCTGGTTCGGGGATGCCTTGGGTGACCTAACGGTCCCGGATACTTACAGGAACATTCAGGCACGGAACGACTACGTAGTAGTCTTCCGGAGTTTGGATGAAAACACGGTAACATTCAAGCAGACAAGCATGCGTTTCTAAGGAACATAAGCAGGCACGTTGCTCGGACCCGAAGGTAAGCCGAGAGTTGAAACTGTTAAGGGACTTAGCATGCAGGGGTCTGATTATAAGTAGTATTTCATTTCCATCTTCTAGCAAGCAATACAAGTTGGGATTATTCCCTTAGCTAGGTGCGTTGGATTTATTAGCATGCAGGGGGTGATTCACCTAGCGACTAGCATATATCATTCCAGATTTTATGTGTGCTGGCTAAGCAAAGACAAGTTCACCGTAGCCACCCACCTTAGCGATGATTCGCCTCGGTAGAGCGATACGTCTGAGCGAGCCTCTGAAAGCCTAAGCCGAATTCCTGTAGGGGCAAGTCTGGATATCCTTTGCTTCTTGATCGAGGCAAAGCGGGTCGGGACAGTTGCACTATTGCCGTTTGAAACGGCAGTCCGCTTGAGCGGAACGGGGTGTTACAGACACACCCCCCATGACACGACACAGAGGTACACTCTCACCTCGTATTATACGAGTATATATATGTATATCAATGTATAAATGTATAATTAGTTATATTTATATATAGTATGTATATGTTATATATTATATGTATATGTTATTAATTATATTGTATGTATATGTTATTAATGTATATACGATTTTAATTTATTATGTGTATATACTATATAATGTATTATGTATAAATATATGTACTATATTGTGTTTATGTATATATATATACATATGTATATTTAAAATGTATACTTTATGTATACACATATTTATTTATATAATTATGTATATATGTTGTTATTTTATGTCTTATATGTATATGTATAGCTATACGTGTTATAGTATTATATATATATATATATATATATATATATATATATATATATATATATATATATATATATATATATATATGTACATACGTATTTTATTTATGTATTTATGATTATTTATGTATTTATCAACATATATATGTATATATGTTATATGTATATATGTGTGTACTTTATTTAATTATGTACTTAGGTATATATGTATATATGTCTTAATTTATCTAATGTATATATAGGTATATACGATATGTATGTATATATGTACTATGTTATCCTAGTCAATTTAAACAATAAATGTGAATTACGTATTCTTAAGTCTTAAATGCTATTTTAGCGTATTATCATAACTTGTTAGGAACTGTGTTTGGTGTACACGGAACTCGAGGAAACGACACGGGACCTATCGGATTATTCTGCTAAACTTTAGGAGCAGGCTATTGGTACTACGCAGCTTTCTTGCTAGGCAAGTATACCTTGCCTTGTTGTACTGTTTAAATTCTGTATTATTAGTTGCATATTTATTATTTTAATATTATATAACTGTGCGCGTCCGAGAAGACTCGGGTGCAGTCAATGAAGGCGTTGAGTTTAGGATTTGTGTCTGACCTAGTGTCTAGTAGACCACCTAAAGTTATGGAATTATCGGTATGACTCCCCAGGCCTTGACACGTACCATTACACGTCACAGAGTGAGTTCATGTAGGGACGCATACTTCATGACTGACTGGCCATCAGTATGAGCAGTACGTGTGACAGCATTTAGCTTAGTTGTTTATTTCTGTAGCGACTTGCATTATAGTATGAGATATCCACGTCGTGTTCGCGACTTGTACATTGACATTGGACGGGGAAGACAATTAGTAGGCGTATGGGACAGACATTTGGCTGTCGTAGTTTCAGAGTAAACTGCGGGGCCGTGAGCCTTAGCGTTACCCGATTATGGGACAGTGTTATCCGGTTATGGGCTCAGGTTACCCGGTTATGGGCGTATATGCTTGTCGATACATCCGGCAGAGGTTACTAGCTGCGCGCTATCATGATCGGTGATGTAGTTAGCATATACTCCTGGCATCCAGTTTACAGCTAATGCCAGGTACTTAGCCTCTGGCTCGACGTTATGCTTTATACCTTTCACCTACCCATACGTACCAAGGTTGTCTTCAAAATGCATTTCACTTAGCTGGTTAGTTCACCCTTGAGTTTTCACAGTATTTAATTTATGGCATACTTCTATGTATCTTGTTATGTCCCTCTGAGGACCTGGTCCCTTTCCAGGTGTAGATATTCATGAGTATTCGCAGGAGCGCAGATCCGAACTTGCTACATATATTTCGAGAAGGTCTTCTCTTCGAGCCCGTGATTGTTAGTTGATATTCTTATATTATGTTTGTTGTGTTGCACTTATATATTCTAGTTTTATAGTGGATTTGTTTCCACCCGACTATCATCATTAGATACTTTATATTGATATCTAGTTTTATAGATATTGGTTATTTATTTCTATTTGATTTCTATGGATGAGATTAGATTATACACTATGACTTGTGATAGTTTTTACCACTCGTGAATTATTGTTCATAATACAGCGTACGCATGTGTTATGGTTTCCATATATTGGAGTTGCCTTATACATGCGGCTGGCATGCTTACGTGTCCTAGTCCTACGTATTTTGGGACTGGGGCGTAACATATTTTTAGTGGTGGCCCATGCAGGTCAAGAGCATATTGTCTCGGTTACGTTGTTGTACCGAGCAAGCCTGCAAATAAGATTAGAGTATAGGATCTCATCCGCATTTGACTATAACTCATCCTCCTTCCAATC
The DNA here is from genome assembly GCA_036927795.1 of Iris macrosiphon. NCBI lineage: Eukaryota > Viridiplantae > Streptophyta > Magnoliopsida > Asparagales > Iridaceae > Iris > Iris macrosiphon. Next base: position 191,305,710 of record JAYESA010000010.1, read on the forward strand.
CATTCTATTTGAATAATTGCATCATGCTTGATTCATGTGCTTCCCTATTAGTTCCTTGAGTATAGCCCCTGTAAGTATATATGAAGTCCATGTTGTTAGATAATAAGTAGGGTAACCTTCCTATTAAGAGTACAACTAGGATAATGACACATTACTGAGTTAGAATATTTAATAAACCCTAGCATCCCTTACCTATAGGTTGATTTACCATTATCCCTTGATATGTTTATGAATGACCTGAGAGTAGTATAGACGCTACTAGGATTAGTTTAAAATTTGACCATAGTGTTTGACCCTAGTATTGAGAAACCAATAAAAATCCAAGGTTAAATATTAGGACTAAGCCTAGCTTTTCATGGTGAGATAGTACTAGAGAACTACAACTTTAGCTTCTCGTCTTATAGTAGCTGAACAATACCTTAGGAAGCCAAGAGGAATAAACTAATATTTCCCTTGATCATACCTCGAACACAGAGATTAGCTACCACCTTCCCCTTAGAAAACCATGATATTATCTAGAGTCCCTCTATTTCTACCTTCATATCTTGTACCTCTGAAAACTTAGCACTCGTGATTTGTGCGACGACTAATTATGTTCTTCTATTCTTCATCTTTCAATTCGGGCCACCTAACCTATATGATTATAGGCCAAGTGATTTTATTTCATGTTAGGATATATAGTTTGCTAGGATTATAGTTGTTACTCTTGAATTTTGAATTATGTGATTGGTAGTTAGAACTTGATAGTTTAAGTTATTCTTATAGATTATGACCTAATGTTTATCCCTTAGTTTTAAATCGCGTAACTTGTACCACACCTCGATACGAGTTATATTTTCCTTTTCCCTTGAAGGCCAGAAACTCTTCCATTCTTACTATTGACACTTGTTCCATAAGCACTATGACTAAGACTTAAGATGACCATGACCTATATAATAGGATACCCTAATAGGTACCAAGATTCTTTCCTCGTATACCCTAATAAGAGTTTCTACTTTATTTACTAATACAAGGTTACCTTGTAGAATTTCCTTTAAGACTGTCATAGTATTAGTTTATTATTTTAAGTTGGGTAGTATGCCTCACAACCTAGTATCATATAGTCCTCTTGACTCATTATTGAAGTGTAACTGAATGATATTAATTGTATACTAGCATAAGACGATAATGTTTATTCAGACAGTAGAACTTAGAGGTCCATGCCCTTATTTGGTCGACTAGCGACTTAGACAAGGAGATAGTATGACAATTGTAGAGACTGTAGAGTCTTATCTTTTTATGAACTTGAATTATTTGGTAACTTCTCTCATCATAATCAAGCGTACTTATATTTTCTGTACTACCTTGACTTATGCCGCTATTATAGCCTAGCTTTGCAAGCTTATCCTTTTATCGAGCTTGTTCATGACATATGTATTATTGGGTCGACACACTAATACATTTCAGAATCAGTGTATTACGGTCTGATCAACCTTAGTGCGCTTGGTTCGTCCTTCGCATGACTACTTATGTAGATTAAGATAAAATTGACTTAGCTTCTTAGACGAATATAATTACCCTAGACGTGTCTGAGCATATCGTATCGATTAAATAACTATACTAATACGAGCATGCGAATAAAAATTTACCAACTAGGATTTTAATCCACAACTGTCTTGACAATTCCTATTTGAATTCTTTAAATGCATTGATTCCCACACTTCTATTCTATTACCTTCCCCTTGAACTCTTTATTATTACTTTTTGTCTTCCCTTATTTCGGAAAGATGAAACCTCGTGCTTGGCATAAGTTGTATACACTGATAGTACTAGATATATCCCATAGGCTAATCACATGACTTGGTGACTCCCTTTTATAATAGCTAAGGGTATATCATATATGATATAAGTTGGGTGTTAAAACTTTGAGGATTGAATAACATGATTAAATAATTTGAGAAATAGTTTTCTTAGATGTATAGCCTATTGTGATAGATGGGTAAATTCTAAGTTGGGTAAAAATTGTATTGTTAATTTAAGTTGCAATTCTTTTTCAGATTGTGACCAAGTAAGATTAGCTGGAGAAACCCTACCCTATTTTTATTTCGAGGACGAAATTGTTTTAAGTTGGGTAGATTGTAAACCCCCTCGACCAAATTTAGGTTTACTTAGCTTAGATAAAGAGACTAGGTTTAAATTGGAGACAATTAGAATTAGATTACAGTATTTTAGAATTTTGTACAATATTATATCTCTTAGTGCACCTTACCGTTGCTCCGATATTTAGAGCACTGCACTAGCTACCATTCTGACCCTTGTATAACTCATAACCACTCTCTCTTGTGCTACATTTTAGTCGCACAAGATTCATCCCAGACGCTATTATTTAATTCTAAATAAAATACGACTTTGTACCCATGTGCATTCCAATCGAAATTGGAGACACAATCTTGACCATTTTGTGCAATCCAAATTTATGATAATATTCTACTCTGAGCCCTCTACGTCCATGATACTTGTGTCCCACCTAATTTTATACCCATGTACTTCTAATTAATTCAAGAACACCTTGCGCATTAAATTTAATTAATTAAAACCCAATTTCCATCTTTGTGCAATTTTCTAATTATTGGGCGCTTTTATGCAAAAATGTATTAAGGTGTCCACACCATTGGACAATACATAAAGAAATCCATTTTTTCCTTCACATAAATTTTTCCCATAATTTTTGGAATGTGCAACGCGCACATCGCCCCCTCAATTAAACCTATCCTTGCATTTCAAACAATACAATTATAAACCCTCCAAACATCTCCATGACAAGTCAAGGCCCACTCCAAGGAGATGTTGACCAAGCCCATACTCCTAGGTCAACAAAACCCTAAATTTTACATGTATAAATAAATCACTTTTCCTATTTTTATTCACAAACATCAAACCCACCCCTAAAAATCTAGCCGAATACTATTCATCCCCCTTCTCTCCCAGTTCACCCTCTTCCCTAAGACGACTCATCACCATCCCCATTCGCCACCACCAGCACCACCTGACCGCCTACCCTTCCCCGTCGACGCCGGACCACCGTCCCAACCGCCAGCACCACCGCTAGTCTACCCCGCAACCATCACAATCATCACCAGCAAGCCTCCACCCGACTCCTCCCTCAGCCCGCCACCTCCCTTTCCTGACTCCGACCACCACCGACGTCTTCACCACCATCCTCGTCGTCTTTCTCGTCATCACTTCCACCTGAACCACCGCCACTACCACCCGCAACCACCACCCGCACTACCAGCAACCATCCCCCAAGCCATCATCACCCGCACCAACTCCATCATTACCATCCCCAACTCCATCAACACCTCCACCACCGTCCTTAGCCACGACTACCGTCGCCCTCGTCACCAACCCCTAGCCGCCGACCCGCACACCACCACCACCGGCCCACAACCCGCCACCGCCAACCGTTGTTGCTGCTGCAACTGCCTGAACAAGCTGTTGTTGCTGCTACTGTCGTGCACTCCCCCCCTCCCCGCCGGAGCTCCGCCTCCCCCTCGTCGGTGACGACTCGTACGACGGACACACCCCCCTTGGACATGACACAGAGGTACACTCTCACCTCATATTATACGAGTATATATATATATGTATATCAATGTATAAATGTATAATTAGTTATATTTATATATAGTATGTATATGTTATATATTATATGTATATGTTATTAATTATATTGTATGTATATGTTATTAATGTATATACGATTTTAATTTATTATGTGTATATACTATATAATGTATTATGTATAAATATATGTACTATATTGTGTTTATGTATATATATACATATGTATATTTAAAACGTATACTTTATGTATATACATATTTATGTATATACATATTTATGTATATAATTATGTATATATGTTGTTATTTTATGTCTTATATCTATATGTATAGGTATATGTGTTTTAATATTATGTATATATATATATATATATATATATATATATATATATATATATATATATATATATATATATATATATATATATATATATATATATATATATATTTATTTATTTATTTAAATGTATATATATGTACATTCGTATTTTATTTATGTATTTATGATTATTTATGTATTTATGTACATATATATGTATATATGTTATATATGTACATGTGAAATTTATTTAATTATGTACTTAGGCATATATGTATATATGTCTTAATTTATCTAATGTATATATAGGTATATACGATATGTATGTATATATGTACTATGTTATCCTAGTCAATTTAAACAATAAATATGAATTACGTATTCTTAAGTCTTAAATGCTATTTTAGCGTGTTCTCATAACATGTTAGGAACTGTGTTTGGTGTACACGGAACTCGAGAAAACGACACGGGACCTATCGAATTATTCTGCGAGACTTCAGAAGTAGGCTATTGGTACTACGCAGCTTTCTTGCCAGGCAAGTATACCTTGCCTTATTGTACTGTTTAAATTCTGTATTATTAGTTGCATATTTATTATTTTAATATTATATAACTGTGCGCGTCCGAGAAGACTCGGGTGTAGTCAACGAAGGCGTTGACGTTAGGATTTGTGTCTGACCTAGTGTCTAGTAGACCAACTAAAGTTATGGAGTTATCGGTATGACTTCCCAGGCCTTGACACGTATCATTACACGTCACAGAGTGAGTTCATGTAGGGACGTATACTTCATGACTGACTGGCCATCAGTATGAGCAGTACGTGTGACGGCATTTAGCTTAGTTGTTTATTTCTGTAGCGACTTGCATTATAGTATGAGATATCCACATCGTGTTCGTGACTTGTACATTGACATTGGGCGAGGAAGACAAATAGTAGGCATATGGGACAGACATTTGGCTGTCATAGTTTCAGAGTAAACTGCGGGATCGTGAGCCTCAGCGTTACACGGTTATGGGTCAGTGTTACCCGGTTATGGACTCAGGTTACCCGGTTATGGGCGTATATGTTACTAGCTACGCGCTATCATGATCAGCGATGTAGTCAGCATATACTCCTGGCATCCAGTTTACAGCTAATGCCAGGTACTTAGCCTCTGGCTCGACGCTATACTTTATACCTTTTACCTACCCATACGTACCAAGGTTGTCTTCAAAGTACATTTCACTTAGCTGGTTAGTTCACCCTTGAGTTTTCACAGTATTTACTTTATGGCATGCTTCTATGTATCTTTTTATGTCCCTCTGAGGACCTGGTCCCTTTCCAGGTGTAGATATTCATGAGTATTCGCAGGAGCGCAGATCCAGACTTGCTACGTATATTTCGAGTAGGTCTTCTCTTCGAGCCCGTGATTGTTAGTTGATATTCTTATATTATGTTTGTTGTGTTGCACTTATATATTCTAGTTTGGTAGTGGATTTTATTTCCGCCCGACTATCATCATTAGATACTTTATATTAAGATCTAGTTTCATAGATATTGGTTATTTATTTCTATTTGATTTCTGTGGATGAGATTAGATTATACACTGTGACTTGTGATAGTTTTTACCACTCGTAAATTATTGTTCATAATACAGCGTACGCATGTGTTATGGTTTCCATATATTGGAGTTGCCTTATACATGCGGCTGGCATGCTTACGTATCCTAGTCCTACGTATTTTGGGACTGGGGCATGACACATGTACATTACATAATTTACTAAAACTTCAAAAAGAAGGATCTCCAGGTGGGACAATGGCTTTTTCTCTGAGCTGTATGAGTTAAGTTGCTAGCTCCTGGGTCTTTAAATATGCTTCAAAATAGGGCACGATCAAGGCGTGCCGACAGCTAGACTGGATTGGGAAGTGACTTCAGCTTCTCGCATGATCTCCTTGGTACGGGGAACCTGCTTCAACGAGGGTCAGTACATCAAAACGTACTTGTGAAGGCGAGCTAACCCAACTATACTAATCAACACATTGTTTATATGAAGCATGTATATTATTTGTGGTCTTTCTATCTTGTCTTATTTCATTTTATAAGCAAGCATTGATATGAAAATTCACTGGAAAAAACTTGCCACAGTTCGATGACTTTTATCTGCCCGTCTGAACCACCTGCACAATACTTACCATGTCCTTCCTTGCCACGAAGACATAAGTTATCTTATATAGGTTTAAATATACGAGTGGATCACTAGTGTATGCCATAAAGGACGGGTCATATTACATGAATGAAATAACAAGTAACGCAAAAAACAGGGGCGTCACAGGTCATTCCATCCGAAATAGACGACTATTCAGGAGTTCCCTCCGGATCGGATCGGTGCCAGTACCCTAACGACCGTCCGTAGGAACTAAGACCTTGTGCACAAGTTGTCCGTGATCAAGCGTAGTCTACTAAGTTATCAATTGAGGCAATTCAGGGCAGTACAGGCACAGGACAAGTAACAGGGCAAGATCTATTTTGTATAGTCTTCCTGTTCAGTTTATTGCATTGTAGGGTAAGCTCTATACATAGCACAATTTATAGAAGAAGTATACATTCTAACTTGAAATTAAAACATATGAAGAATATTCTGAATGAGCTAGCATGCAATAAGGTAATCGTTCACAAGTTGATTGACAAGCATAAAGTAGTCCAAGTTTATTTCTTTTTATCTTGACATCTTTTAGTTGTTTGGTATCGTTTGATCGGGGCAAGCAAGAATACAATATTTTTAGATGTGAAGACTTGGAAGAAGGGTCAACTGAATCGAATATAAGCCACTCACAAGTTGGTTAAGGAAGGAAAGGAAAGAGGTGCTTCAAGACTCCGCTCGTACGTCGTCTACTGCAAGATCACCTGCATTGCCACGAACAGTTGATCAATACATCTTCTACTCTTTCCAAGCTCGGAATTGAAGTACAGTTCAACAAAAAAAATCAATAAAATCCATCAAAACCATTCAAGAAAATGCAAATAAATCCGAAAACCAACTCAAGGCATGAAAGCAACAAAGCGACAGCGAAAACTAGGTAAGAAGACTTGCAGCGGAGATGTCCCTCTTGACTCTGCCGCTAAGTCCATCCTCGGGGCACGGTCCACTGAATATGGGAATCAATTCCGAAGAAGCAAATCCATAACGAGGATGAGTTCTTGATTTAATCTATCCCGATCGAACGATACCAACTTGTATTTCTTAGCCGCGCTCCCCGAATAGGGGGAACGGGGCACCATAGACGTCGGGGCAGGGAAGGGGGGCGGGGGTGAGGAGGGGGAGCGAAGGCGGTGGTGGGGAGGGGGTAGTGGCGGGGAGGGGGGAGCGGGGGTAGGCGGCGGCTGTAGTGCTCAGCTCCGCGTTGGCACTATTTACAAGAGATATCAGTTTGCTGACTCAAAAAAGATATCTTCCTTAAGAGTTCCCTGTTGAACCAGAAGATGACTGATCTAGGTGAGTAGGCAGAACTTCGTTCTCTTATTCTTGCACATCTTAATAATGAATCTAAGTTTTATGATGCCTGTTGCTAAGAAGATTATTGTTTTCGTTACATGAATAATAGAACTATATGCTTAACTAGAGAACTTTAATGCTTGTCAATAGAAGGACCATTGCTATGCTAATAAGAAAGTGTAAGAGATTGCTTGAACATGTTTCATTATCGCTTGTGTTTTGATAGAACTACTTCGTGCTTGAACTTGATTTAGAGAGATGGCGGCCAGTCCGCACAGAGATAGAAGAGAAGAGATAGATGGTCTGCTTGTTCATTTTGTCTGCATCATAGATTTTATCTGATAGTGTTTCATGCATTCGCATCGGTTGGACAATGGCTATTAGTGCAGAGCTGAACCTTGGTCCCGGCTGCTATAATATTAGTTAAGAGCAACCATGAGTCACAACTGCTAATAGCATCAGATAAAAGTGTCATTGGTTAGCTGGATAACCGCTACTGATCTTGAGTTTCTCGAGGACCGAAAACATATAGATAGTTCATCTTGTTTGCTTGATAGAAGGATAGTTACTAGATGGTGCATTGTCCCTAGAGTCTTTGTGTCACGCCCCGATCTCCCGCATGCTAATCGGCCATCCCCGCTAGGCGAGAATCACCGTGCCAGCGCTCCCACAGAATGACCGCTTGACCCATCTGGGCATAATGCAGCACGTGTGTGAGCCACGCCCGTGCAAGGCCAAGGTTCATGCTGGCAGTAAGAGATCTAAGCAACAGATTTGTACAGATTATCCGAGTGCAGCAGAATTATAAACGCATAGGCGATTGGTAACAAGTTCACTGAGTCATCAATAGAGGAAGCATTGAATAACACAACTATAGAAGTAAAGCAAACTCTTTATTGATATTAAACAAGTGTTACAGGCGCATAGCCGAGATTACAAGTCAATCAAGCCACTCTCTGAAAACAGTAACAGCGTGCCAAGTGGCTATATTTTTGGAATGATTAACATGCGATGTTCCAACATTATGTCTTGTATATGTGCTTCAGTTTCGGGCGCAGCACTCCAAGGCTTCCGAGTGAACTCCATGACTTAGCGCGCACGAAGGAGGCATCTGCACCGAACGAGGTTCTTCCGCACCCTGCAAACAATCTGGTGGATTATTAGTACATGAATGCACCGGTGGGGAGGCTACTCGCCCGCTCGAAAAATCCAAACACGTAATAAAGGTTATGTGCACCAACTATTATGTTATCTTTCTAGTTGCCTTAGGATCAGTTTCATGGCAAAGATTAAATAGCCTAACTCGTGTGGCAGTGTGCCATGCGACATAAGAGGAAATACGGTAAGACTTACCAACTTACCATTTGTTCTTTCTTTTCCAAGGCAAACCAAATTAATTCAAACACGATCATGTATAAATATTCAGGGCAATAACATATGCAAAAACTGTGTTGTGAGCGAGATTACGCTTAGGGTGCACGAGTTACACGAAATATCAGGTATTGTAGAAGATGGTGAATTGTTCCATATGTACAAGTGTATTATACTCGAGATCATTCAGGTATTTCAGGTATTCTTAATGTGATGCAGTAACTCGCACACGGATTGCCATTAAGCGAGGATGACTTATCTATATGAACATGGAGTCACTGGCATAGCCATAAAGGACCAGGCATTTGATAGTCTCAATTGCGGAATGGGGCACAACACTTTGTACAAGATAAGCAATTCAGGGCAATCGGGCGACACAGGAGGGCCGTTGCACGCCATCCCGCCAGAACAGGAAGAGTATTGGGTAGACGGAGAGTCCAAGGTAATATGCGTTACCAAGGCCGAATTTCGTGTATTGCCAACCCACAAGCCGGGATAGCATACTAGACCCTTCTTGGTTGCTGGCAATACACACAAGCATTCCTCCTAGGCCGGTACGATTTCGGTGCCCCGGTGATCGCCCGAGGAATGATATACCTCGTGCACGAGTTGTCCGTGATCATGCAAGTCTTGGGTCAATCTATATTCACGAGATGCACGAGATACAGGAGATACATGATGTGGTTGAATCTTGATTCGTGCTCTGAACGGTATTGCTCCACGAGTTGTATTACTTGCCTCATTTGACAGGGTTCTCGTTTGGTGTACAACTTACCTTGATGCATGCCCCTGGTTCGGGGATTGCCTTGGCGACCTAACGGTCCCGGATACTTGTAGGTTTATATTGCACAAAAGGACTATTTGATAGTCTTCTGACTGACTCGATGCATGCACGATACGCGATTGTGTTGTTGATTGTGGCATAATCTCATGGTGGCAAGCATTCTGTCGAGGCAACATTACAAGTTAATATATAAGCAGACAAGCATTGTGTTTATAAGAAAACTTAAGCATTCACGTTGGCTCGGGCCTGAAGGTAAGCCGAGGAGTAAAACCGTAAAGGGACTTACCGAGCGACATATTCTATGGTCATGCAGTGTAAACACGTGAACAATGCACTACGAAGAGCATATATATATATATATATATATATATATATATATATATATATATATCATTCTACTCGAGGCAAAGCCGAGTCTTAGTTGCACAAGGCAAAGGTAGCATGCAAGGGTTTGTATATAAGCAATATTTCATTTTCATGTTCTAGCACAAGCAATACAAATTGGCATTACTCCCTTAGCTAGGTGCGTTGTATTCTTATTAGCATACAAGGGGTGATTCACTTAGCGACTAGCATGAAACATCCATATTTTAAGTGTGCTGGCTAAGCAAAGACAAGTTCATCGTAGCCACCCACCTTAGCGATGATTCACCTCGGTCGAGCGATACTCCGAGTGAGCCTGTAAAAGCCTAAGCCGAAACTCCTGAAGGGCCAAGTCTGGAAATCATCTTGCCTCAAACGAGTATTCTCGCTGAAGCAAAGCAGGTCGGGACGTTGCACTTTTGTCATTTGAATCGGCAGTCCGCTTGAGCGGAACGGGTCATTATATTATACACCACTCAGAAAAAGTCTCGTCCTCGAGACTTCCTGAGCGCAGGTCGTTCTATCGCATTATCGAATCTATCCCAAGCGTAGAAATCGGTACCACTAAATCCAATTTGAACATAATCTCCTACTCGATTCTTACGCCATGTGGCATGTATGCTGGGTCAGTCTCATTTGCGTCTTTAGCGCGGACATGTTGCTTAACGCGGGTCTATTTCAATCCATCGTAAATGATGATCAAAGGTTGAGGTAAACTTATACAAGTTGTTATATTTGTTCATGTGGATATTCACTTGTACTAGCGTCGAGATCAGCATATCGCGAGTCTGGATCGTGCACATATTCAAAGCGTCCTTCAAACATATACATATCAACCAACTTAGTGATAGCGAAGTCTTAGCACTCGAGTTTCACATTTTATTGAGTCTTGGATCATACACACGTTCAAGGCATCCCTCAAACATATGCATTCAACCAAACTTAGAGATAGTGAAATCGGACAAGCTACTTACGAAAATCTCAAGGGTCTCGTCTTATGAATCATAAGGATACTTTTGATAGAGTCAATCAAATTCTAAGTCATTTTCCATTCCAACTTAAATCAAGTTTTGCACAACCGTTAAGCACGATCTATCCGATTCAACCAACTATGTTCATCCGTTCGGGTCAAACATAGTACATGTTACCATTCCCAAGTCTAATCCTAAGTCTTGCTGCCCCAGTTCTATAGCTTATTCAAGCAATATGGTAAAGTCGGTTACACGGATATTTCACTCGGCACAGGGTCGTCTGCCTAATTGCTAGATTATCTCACAAGATCATAGGTACAAGTTTAGCACACGATTTATCGTACAAATTCGTCGCACGATGCTCGCCCCAATTCCTAGGGTCAAACTATTGTTCATTTGCATGTGATATTCTACCCACGCTCGTTTTACTCAGATTTTTAAATATCGAGCACTAATTTTTCCTACTCTCAATAACACGCTCGTTTACACGGGGTTCAAGTCCGTTCAGTAAAATCTATGGTATATCCAAGTTGCAGGATAAACCTAGTGATTTGCATAGTCTATCTCTCCAAATATGTTTTGATAGAATCTATATCCATTCCAAGTCTAGACCACTAAGCCAAGATTCGGTTCTAAACTATTTTATTTATAACTCCAAGTCGTCCAACCTGATTCATGTATCCGTTCATGAAACCATCAAGCGTGATTTATTCCAGGTTCTATGCTAACTTATCCTCGAAACATTTTCGATTCACTTACATTTCAAATTTATCTTATCGCGTCGAACCAATAGTCAAGACGATCATTTAGTTATCACATTCCGGTCTACCGTAAGTTCGATCACCCTCGTTGGACGTGAGATCACCACGCTAATGCTTCCGCTGGATAATCGTCCTAATCCGGACGTGACGCATGTATGAGGATGTTTGAACGTTATGGTTTTCATCAAAATGATCGAGATACCTTAAAATTTTACCTTGCTCCATTCGTCCAGCAAAATTATCCAACTTTAATATTACCGTTCGGTAATTTCGATTTCTTACTTCTATCATTCTACAAGAATCTAAGTTCAAATATTCAAGCCCAAATTCTATTTCATCTTTTAATACGTTCTATTCATCGAGTTCGTTTGGAATAATCATCGAACATGTTCCCGTGAGTTCGATTATCCCCGTCGTACGTGAAATCACTACGCCGACGCTCCCGCAGGATAATTGTTCCCGTTGGGACTGATTTCGAATGTTATCTCTTCGAACTAGATTTCAAGATCGTTCTTCCAAACTCCAAGCCAAATCCATTATCGTTCATCTCTTTCCTCGAAACATAATATTCATTTTTGGGCTAACTTCTATTTCAAGCGATATTGTATTCAAGTTCAATCTGTTTGATTCAATCTAAAATCGCTTGCACAATCCTCAAATTTCCTTAACCAAGATATCAATTTCCATCACGTCCCAGTCCCAAAATACGTAGGACTAGAAATAAGTAAGTATGTCAGCCGTATGTATATGGCAACCCCAATATATGGAAACCATAACACATACGTACGTTGTATTATGAATAATAATTTACAAGTGGTATAGATTTTATATCATAAGTCACAGGCATAACTAGATCTCATCCACAGAATCAAATAGAAATGAATATCTAATCAACTATATAACTGAATCAAGTATAAGATGCTTGATAAGAACAAGTAGTTGGGTGGAGACAAATCCACTACTAAACTAGAATATAAGAGAAATCAAATAAGTACATCTAATGAACAATGAGGCTCGAAGAGAAGACCTCCTCGAAAGAGAGATAAGTAGCAAGTCCTGATCCGTGCTCCTGCAAATAGTCATAATCGTCTACACTTGGAAAAGGACCAGGTCCTCAGAAGGACGTAATAAGATACATAGAAGCATGCCAATTTGAATACAGTAAACATGTATAATAGGTAGAAAATATATAAGTACGTTGTACAAGATAATCTATATGAAATGCATAATTAGGCAACTTTTCGACGTATGGGCATGGGTAGGCTACTTGATCTAAATCTCACAACTCACATACACGTCAAGGACATCAGAAATCGACATACCTCAGGGGTAGCGACCAGCACGACATACTACCGTAGTGCGTGCTAGATACTACGGTTTACCAGAGTGGTTATAGCCCATACGCCTTCTGATTGTCCTCCCCTCCCATGATACTATGTGTCAAGTGTGTGTCAACATATATATAGTATATAATTATGACTGGAAAAAAACACATATGCAATGAACATAAAAAAAATATAATAAGCATGCAAAGTATTGTAAGCAATTTGGCAAGGTATCTTGCCTGGCAAGAGAGCTGGAAAGTGTAACATCTAGGAGTCAAGCACATATGATGAGAAACTACGGCCTCAGAATGAACGTCTTCGGATGCTGAAATAAATATCACCAACATTCCTAGAATAAGCGAGATAGCTAGAAAACACTACCCTTTCGTCAAATTTGGACACAGGGGCAAAGCGGTATTTTTTTGTCAAAGTTGTCCACATGTGGCCCACTTTACACCGAAAAGTGTGCCAGGGGTAAAGGTCTCTAAAAGGGACAAATTATAGGTCAAACAAATTCTAAACATCAATACGAACTCAACGGTACGTCCAATTCTGGATTCCGGTGAGCCGAATACAAATTCGCCCAAAAAGTCAATCGTAGGGCCCGTAAATAGGTGGCTTGATAAAATGTCTCAGAAACGAGTGAAACTTGGGTCACAGGATCAGCGTGATACCACGAATCCAATGGCGCAAGTTTTGTCGCATTCTGACGAACGTACACTAAATGGTGCGATATTTTACAAAAGTTATGATATGGGACCTTTTCGCGGATACGGGTTGATTCCGACGCGCACACGCGTCCGAATCAGTTTTTGCGAAAGTCCACACGTCTGGACATACCATACACGCCTTTCGGTACAATTGTACGCGACGAGACGGTCCCGTTTGGCGGGGTGCACTCCGTATCACAAATTTTATCATTTTAAAAACAGGTTTTTATGGGTTTCTAACCTAATTTAATTTTGATTCTAAAACATAATAAAATAATGTAATTGACAAGAAATAATATCGGTTATATGGTCTTCACATAGCAAAAAAAAATTCTAAGATTGGATCTCTGTGGTGGGAGTTATGAGTCCATAAACATGGGTCATTGCAGCAGTTTTTCTGAAGTTAAAGTTGTGATTTTTCTCCAACTTGGTCTCGATTTTCACCTAGGGTTATGCGCTGATCGATGGAAACTAGTACACAGAGTTGGAAGAGGGATAGGTCGTGAACATACCGGTAAAGACGGGGTCGAATTTGGTCGAGCGATGGAGCAAAAATCTACGCGTGAACAGGGGTACGCTGTTGTAGTTTTTTCGCACGGCGCGTACGGGATCTCTCGCGGGCGAGCGGCGGTCGGCGGCTTCAGGCGGCGACGTTGGTTCCGGACGGCGGCGATCTGGGCTGGAGGTCGGCGGCGGTCTGGGTAGTCATGGAGATTTAGGGTTAGGCTTTAGGGTTTAAGAAGTTATATATATATATATATATATATATATATATATATATATATATATATATATATATATATATATGATGAGAGAGGGGTGTGTAATTCGCGCGGAGGGGAGGGGGTAGCTGTTGTAGCCTTCAGCGGGTTGGGGGGGATTAGGATTAGCGGGTTTAGGATTTAGAAAAGGGCTTAGGGTTGTGGGTTTTTAGTATTAGGTTTTTCTTTTTTTCTTTTCTTTCCTTTCCTTTATTCTTTTCTTTCCATTTCTTTTTCCATTCTTTTTTTCATTATTAATCAATATATATATATATATATATATATATATATATATATATATATATATATATAAATTTCAGAAGATTATATTAGTACATACAAATAATCTATCAACCGTCCACAAGGTCTCCTACATAAAATAAAATAAGGTAAAATAATAGTTTGCTCAATAATTTCTAGATGCATGTTTATCTAATAATTAAATCCAATAAATTCTATATTTTCTAATATACTACGAAAAATGCAATTCAATTAAATGATTTAATTAAATAATTTATACGATTTTAAAAATTAGGGATTTTACATTCTACCCAACTTATAAAAATTTTGTCCTTAAAATTGACATTAACCCATATTCATAATAAATTACTATAGCTATTACACTTTATTGCTATCTAACAGTGCTCCCTAAAAGGTTATGATCTGCCACCCTAACACTTTCTCATTTACTGTCCATACACTATTCTATTTTCCTCTAACTCGTCTATGCTACCCAACTTACAAAAGTTTTACTTGTAGTCAAAGTCGCTTGAGGCTATTGTCTAGGTTGTAGGACAAATTTATTTATTGGGTCGAGAATCTTGGAATATCTGTCTGGAATCTCATAACCATGATTTTTCTTTGTAACCGTAAAGTATCGTAGTCTAATACTGCCATGCCACCTGACCAGTATGTCTGCAAATACTTTGACTGCTCTACTATAACGGTCTAGCTGCAACTGTCGCTACTTCGCCAGCGATTTGTCATAGTTGTCAGTTCGTAACAAGTGCCTTCAACTCTTTCCTAGGCTTAGTCTAGGTTTTAGGGCAACAATTAAGGTCTTGACTAACTTTATAAATCTAGAGGAGTATGAACTATTTCAACAATCCAACTAATTTCTATTAGACTAAGGGATGTTATACATGGTTTTTTTAAAATAATAAGAGGATACAAATATTGCTATAGTGCATATACATAAGGGTTGTCATTATGTACTCATCTTTTAGTTATTAATCATTTACTAAACCATTTATGTTTTTAACTAACAAAATAAGGGTGAGATTGAAGTAATTCAAACAATTCATAATGGTACGAAAGAATACGACTATGATAGGAAGAGGATACTACTACTGCTACGCGCGTCATCTATTAGCATCGCATGTATGTCATCTGGGTAGAATATCAATATATCATCATAACTGCTAAACCACTATATATATAATTCTACATCTACTATGCACCTAATATCTCATGTCATAAAGGGGTCATGAGTATGCAATGACAAATATAACTAAAGGTCGTACCTGTATCTACGACTTTTTGTGCCCGCGCTCCCTTATTTGTCATCATGAGTGCTTGGCCTATGGGGTATATCTAGTACTCTCCGTGTATCAAACTTATACTAAGCACGAACGTTCGTCTTTCGAAATAGGGGAAGACAGAAAACAATAATAAAGAGTTCAAGGAGAAGGTGATAGAATACAAGTACGAGATTCAAAGGGATTAGAGAATTTGAAAGGGAGTTGCCAAGGCAGTTGTGGATTGAAATCTTATTTTGGTAAATTCCTATTCGCATGTTCATATCAGAACAGTTATGTACCTGACATGATATGCTCTGACCAGTCTAGAGGGCAAGTATATTCGTCTAACAAGTTGAGTCAACTATATCTCAATCCACATAAAGTAGTGATACGAAGAGCGAACCAAGCGCACTAAGGTTGATCAGACCATAATGCACTGATTCTGATTTAGACAATGTATTACTGTGGGCCCCCAATAATACATATGTCATGAACAAGCTCAATAAAAGAATAAGCTTGCAAAACTAGGCTATAATAGCAGTATAAGTCGAGGTAGTTCAGAAAATATAAGTACGTTGGATTAGGATGGAGGAAGGTACAGAATAATTTAAGTTCACCAAGAAGATCGGTATTGTGCCTTTACAGTTTCCATAATAACTCCTTGTCAAGGTCTCTAGTCGACCAAATGGGTGTATGGGCCTTTAAGTTCTACAGTATGGATAAACACTATCTTTTTATGCAAGTCTATAGTTGGTGTCATTCATTTATACTTCATTAATTGGTCAGAAGGACTATGTGATACTAGGTTATGAGGCATACTACCAAACTTACAAAAAATTAACTAATAGTGTTATTGAATACTAGAGTGTATATACCTAGTACAAGTCATCTTCCTAACCCCTATCAAGCACGAAAGAAAAGAGAAGATTGACGTTGTGAAAGGATCAAGCAAGATGCGATGCAAGCAATCAATTAAGAATGTGGAACGAAATCAAGGTAGGTGATTAAATAAGTGGATGAGATCCTATATTCTAATCCTATGCGCAGGATTGCTCGGTACAGTAACGTAACCGAGACAATATGATCTCGACCTGCATGGGCCACCACAAAAATATATCACGCCACAGTCCCAAAATACGTAGGACTAGGAAAACGTAAGCATGCTAGCCGTATGTATATGGCAACTCCAATATATGGAAACCATAACACATACATACGCTGTATTATGAATAATAATTCACAAGTGGCATAGATTTTATGTCATAAGTCACAGGCATAACAAGATCTCATCCACATAATCAAATAGAAATGAATATCCAATCAACTATATAACTGAATCAAGTACAAGATGCTTGATAAGAACAAGTAGTTGGGTGGAGACAAATCCACTACCAAACTAGAATATAAGAGAAATCAAATAAGTACATCTAATGAACAATGAGGTTCGAAGAGAAAAACTCCTCGAAAGAGAGATAAGTAGCAAGTCCTGATCCGTGCTCCTGCAAATAGTCATGATCGTCTATACCTCGAAAGGGACCAGGTCCTCAGAGGGACGTAAAAGATACATAGAAGCATGCCAATTTGAATACAGTAAACATGCATAATAGGTAAAATATATATAAGTACGCTGTACAAGACAATCTATATGAAATGCATAATGAGGACAACTTTTCGACGTATGGGCATGGGAAGGCTACTCGATGTAAATCTCACAACTCACACACATGGCAGGGACATCAAAAATTGACATATCTCGGGGGTAGCGACCAGCGCGACAACAGAAATTGACATACCTCTGGGGTAGCGACCAGCGTGACACACTACCGTAGTACGTGCTAGATACAACGGTTTACCATAGTGGTTATAGCCCATACGCCTACTGATTGTCCTCCCCTCCCATAATACTATGTGTCAAGTGTGCGTCAACATATATATAGTATATAATTATGACTGAAAGAAAAACACACATGCAATGAACATAAAAAATATAATAAGCATGCAAAGTACTGTAAACAATTTGGCAAGGTATCTTGCTTGGCAAGAGAGCTGCAAAGTGTATCGTCCAGGAGTCAAGCACACAGGATCAGAAACTACGACCTCAGAATGAATATCTCCGGATGCTGAAATAAAAATCACCAACATTCCTAGAATAAGCGAGATAGCTAGAAAAATACTACCCTTTCGTCTAATTTGGACACAGGAGCAAAGCGGTAATTTTGGATCAAAGCGAGGTTCACATGTGGCCCACTTTGCACCGAAAAGCGTGCCAGGGGTAAAGGTCTCTAAAAGGGACATATTATAAGTTAAACAAATTCTAAACGTCAATACGAACTCAACGGTACATCCAATTTTGGATTCCGGTGAGCCGAATATAAATTTGCCCAAAAAGTCAACCATGGGGCCCGCAAATAGGCGGCTTGGTCAACTATCTCAGAATCGCATGAAACTTGGGTCACGGGACCAGCGTGATACCACGAATCCAATGGCGCAAGTTTTGTCGCATTCTGACGAGCGTACACTAAATGGTGCAGTGTTTTGCAAAAGTCGCGATACGGGACCTTTTTGCGGATACGGGTTGATTCCAACGCGCACACGCGTCCGAATCAGTTTTTACAAAAGTCCACACGTCTAGACGTACCATACGCGCCTTTCGGTACAATTGGCACGCGACGAGGCGGTTCCGTTTGGCGGGGCGCGCTTCGTATCACAAATTTTATCATTTTAAAAATAGGTTTTTATGGATTTTCAACCTAATTTAATTCTGATTCTAACACATAATAAAATAATATAATTGACAGGAAATAATCTCGGTTATATGGTCTTCACATAGCAAAAAGAAAATCTAAGATTGGATCTCTGTGGTGGGAGTTATGAGTCCATAAATATGGGTCATTGCAGCAGTTTTTTTGAAGTTAAAGTTGTGGTTTTTCTCCAACTTGGTCTCGGTTTTCACCTAGGGTTACGCGCTGATCGATGGAAACTAATATACAGAGTTGGAAAAGGGATAGTTCGTGAACATACCAGTGAAGATGGGGTCAAATTTGTTCGAGCGATGGAGCAAAAATCTACGTGTGAACAGGGGTACGCTGCTGTAGTTTTTTTGCGCGGCGCTCGCGGGATATTGCGCGGGCGAACGGCGGTCGGCGGCTTCAGGCGGCGGCGTTGGCTCCGGGCGACGGCGATCTGGACTGGAGGACGGCGGCGGTCTAGGTAGTCATGGAGATTTAGGGTTAGGGTTTAGGGTTTAAGAAGTTATATAATATATATATATATAGGATGAGAGAGGGGTGTGTGATCCGCGCAGGGGGGGTAGCTGCTGTAGGCTTCAGCGGGTGGGGGGATTAGGATTAGCGGGTTTAGGGTTTAGGAAAGGGCTTAGGGTTGTGCTTTTTAGTATTAGGTTTTTTTCTTTCCTTTCCTTTATTCTTTTCTTTCCATTTCTTTTTCCATTCTTTTCTTTTTTATTTTATATATATATATATATATATATATATATATATATATATATATATATATATATATATAAATTTTAGAAGATTATATTAGTACATACAAATAATCTATCAACCGTCCACAATGTCTCCTACATAAAATAAAATAAGGTAAAATAATAGTTTGCTCAATAATTTTTAGATGCATATTTACCTAATAATTAAATCCAATAAATTCTATATTTTCTAATATACTACGAAATAATTTAATTCAATTAAATGATTTAATTAAATAATTTATACGGTTTTAAAAATTAGGGGTTTTACACTATTCGATATAAGCCTTATCGTTTATTCGAGACATTCTTGATTCGCTCAATCCGACTATCACATGAGACCTATGAATCCATTTGGATATTTTTAAATGATCCATACAACACTCAAAAATGAGTCATCCAATCAAATCCTCAATCGATTTGTGTCTTCCAATACGAAATACCGTTCGAGCTATTTCACAAAATCCAAGCACAATTTTTTATATTCGCCTAAGCGATAAATCGATAACGTTTCTATCGGTTGGCATTCTAAGTCTGACTTGTCTCTTATTCCTGAACGATATCCCATCTCGTTCTAACTTAGCTTGCACCAAAGGGTCTTGGCGCACGATACTCAGCACAACTTAGCCAAAAGGTTGTGTACACGTGTAACCTCCGTGTCCTGAAATTCGTGCTTAAATATTGTTATTAGGTTAATTTGGGGCTATTGAGATTTTTCCATAATTTTTAGTTAATTAAAAACTACTAATCCTAATTTTTTAGTACTTTCAAGAATTTATTTTAGGGTCAAATATAATTAAAAATATCGTAAACTTTTATTTTAGGTTCTAAATAATGAAATATATTTTCTAGAATTTTTTAGGAATTTTTTGATTATTTTTAGCATTTATTTTGAGTTAATTATGAAAAACTGAATTAAAAACTAATTTCTGAAAAAGAAAACACAAAAAGTAATTAATTCTGTCCAGTCAGCAAACAGGGGGCCCACCTGTCAGCCTCCCACAGCAAACAGTGTCGGGCCCGCCTGTCAGTGACCGCTTGGTGGGTGTGAGCCGAGCCGAGCCGAGCCGACCTCGAGCCGAGCCGAGTCAGAGTTCGACTCGGACTCAGCTGAGCCGAGCCGCATCGAACTGTGACCGTCCGATTTGGGAGGACAGCGTTGGATGGCTGCCACATGTCAAGATCTGAGCCGCGGCTGCTCTTTCTCTCTCCTCTATATATATATATATATATATATATATATATATATATATATATAATAGTTTAGTTATTTATTTCTAGGGTTTTTCTTCAGCCGAATTTTGGAGAATTGCCATCTAGGGTTCCTTCATCTTCCAGAAGCCATTGCGCATAGCTTCGGACTCCAAACGAGGCCTAGTTTCTTGCGTTAGAAATATATTGAGGTTAGATTTCTGATTATATAATTTTTTTTCGAAATTATGAGTATTAAATTCTGAAAAATTCGTAGAGCCAGCATGTCCGAAAATAGACGTGTTTCGATGTTTTCGCTATTTCGGGAGAACCAGGAATCAGAATCATGAACCGTTTAAAGTTTCGGAAAGCTAATGTCGAGATCATTGACATATGTTTTTCCCAGAATTTATTTCGAAGTATTTTATATTGTTAATTCTGTAGAACTTTTAGGTTAGAATTTAACCATCGGTGCACGATACGAAACTTGTATGTGCCATAATTCCCAAACGAATTTGAATTCGGATGAGCCGTAAATTCTAGAATATTTTTGACGCTGAAATCTACAGGAATTCATGCATGAAAGTCGAGTTTGTGTTGGTTGACTTTTCGGTCAACAGATCGCCTCGATTTGCGTGCCATGAGTCTCGAGTCGATAAAATTCAGTTCCTTTGGACAAAATTTAGGAATTAACCTAAAAATTAGAATAATAAGATTAAAATAGGATTTTAGAGTAATTATTCCAGAATTAAATAAATTAAAATAAATTATCTTTTGACATGGTAAATTTGTAATACATAGGCTATTTGGACTGTGACTTGGACTCTGATTCATACCAGCAGCAGGACCCCAGGCGAGTACATTCTCTGACAGTTTCTATTATGTTGATTATCTCTATAATTCTTGTTGTATAGCGTACATGACTCTGACACAGTTATTTACACGAGTTGGCATCATTGAGACCTGTCACGAGGAGTCGTGATTGGAATCCATCGTGCTGGCTGGGGAAAATGGGAAAATATTAGTAGCTTATGTGATCATACCCAACTTACATGCAGCATTAGCTCACCCACACCTCACGTCGGTGCAGCCTTACCCTTACATGCCTCATCGCTGTTACATCTGGTTAGCATGACCTGTTGGGGATGACCGCTAATCAATGTAATGAGTCATATAGTCCCAAGCCGATCACATGATATGCTGATGTTTTACACACTTAGTTAGATGATTCTTGACATGCATCTCTAGTATATTGATCTAGCATCTCTACATGTTCTAGTTATTGTTCTTGTACACACATATATACCAGTTCATTGTTCTTGCGTGTACTTGTATTTCTATTTCATTGCTAGATATACATTGATGATGACATACTCCAGTATCCATTTATTCCAGTATTTATATTTCTAGTATATCCATGCTCGTCAGTATTTCCTATTGCCAGTATTCCTATCTGTCTTGTATTTTTTTACACTGTGTTATAGTTTTGTCAATATATGTGGAACTGCTGTTAGAGGTGTATTTCGTTCCAATCCTGACTGGATATTTTTTCTAGACTATGACCTAGAGGACTTGTTTTCTAGTATACTTGGAGATTGCATGTTATTGTTTGCATGTATGGTTATTTTGTCGTTTAGACTTGTCTTGTATTTTATTTGTTTTCTTCGATATCTCATCGTGCTCGAGTTTATATGATTGAGTATTCCATATTATATTGATATATCTGTGTCTCCTTATGGAGTTGGATATTCGTGAGAGATGGTTTAGATAGTATTGTGACCTAGACAGCGTTCTACCGCCGATGCTGCGGCGTAGGCTGGACGTACCCACGCTCTCGTGCCCTTATACCGGGTGCGGGTCGTGACACCTTTTTAGTGGTTGCCCATGTAGGTCAAACTTCGCAAGTTGTGCGATGTCATGGTAGTGCGATGTCTTAGTTGTACTACTGCGTGCCTGCTATAGAATATAGGACATAAGATACTAGGATGAGAGAGGATACTCAATCACAAATTTTTTTTTGAGAGATTCCTGGGACGACCCCTTGAGAATCTTATTATAATTTCTAATTTAAATCTTTTTCCTTGTTCCCGTCCGTTCTCACTTGTTGTTATTGAATTTAATTCTTGTTAATCAGTTATTAAATTAAAATCTTGGTATCATTGTTGAGTTGGATTCTTGTTGACCAGTTGTTAAATTTAATTCTTGGTGTCGTTGTTGAGTTGGTTTCTTATCGAGATGAATTTTACGGGCTAAAAATTTATGGTATCATCTGATGACATATGTTGATAAGGACAGTGAGAAAGGTAAAACGTCTACTTTGGTTATGGAACCTAGAATTTATCGCAGCCATATTAGCTGCCATGGCGAAAACGTGGAAACTTGACTTCGGATGTACATATCTTAGTTATAAATTTAGAGTTTCTCGCAGCCATACCGGTTGGTGTCGCAAAGATTCTAGATGACATAACTATAGAGTTGCATACCTTAGTTACGGAACCTGTCGTTTATCGCATCTATGCTTACTGGCGTGACGATGATTCTGAGTGTCATGATTTCTGAAAGACGTGTATGATTATCATGTTGTATCTTAAAATGGTTCTTAAGTATCATCTCAAGACTTATCTATTTCCGTTATTACATGACTTTGTTCCATCGCTTCTTTTCTTTACTAGTAGTAAAGATACCTTCAGTCCTTAATCCCGTTCCTTTTTGAGCTTCTTTGAGGATTCCTTGTTAGTATGATAATTGGTTACTTGCAATTATGTCTGTGTCTTGTATTAGTGTTGACTGAGTATGACTTGTGAGTTGTAAGTATTTCTTGGTTGGACATGGGAGCATTAGGCATTAATCTAGAGATACCCATAGCATAGTACCTTGTAGCAATAGTTCTATGATAGGTGTTATTATAATTAGTATTATAGAAAGAGGAGTAAGAGTATCAGTGAAGGTTCCAAGAGTAAGTATCAGAATCAGCATGCCAGTCCTGGATAGTCATTAAATTATGTAATTGGATAATCTATGTAAATAATTAAGTATCAAGGAATTGTGTTAAAGATTAATGGAGCATGATGTTCAATTTGATGATTGATACTAGGTGTATCAAGAGTAAAGAAATGTATATGCATAAAGGGTTTTAATGAGATGCCATGAGTAGAGAAATATTAAGATTGGTAATGAAAGTTGTGAAATATATCACAGATTAGTTTAACAGGCTGTAAAAGGTTTAAGAGATATGCTTATACATAAATCGATATATGGAACCATATGCCTGCCCTTGAGATTGAAGTAAAGCATGGGTATTATAGAAAGTGCAAGTGATCATGAGTTGTAATAAGTTTGAAGAGATAATCTAATGATGAAGCTAGTGTTACCATACCAATAGTGCTAGTGATTCTATATCAAAGATTTGTTGAGCAAGGTGCTAATGACAGTAAGTACTTCGTGTGATGATAATTAGATTGGTGTATCAATTAATATAGATAGAAAATTATTGAAGAAAATATGTGTGATAATAACTTTGATTATTGGAAGTAATATTGCAAGTAATCCGGGCAATACAAGTTTCAGAACACATTTGAGAATTGTAGACAATTGGTGTATTGTGTGCACCTTGAGTATTAGAGACTGTGAGTATTATATGTATACTTGTGGATTTAAATTTATAATTTGAAGAGTGGAAATGAATTTCAATTTTTAAAGAATTTTTGAGGAGTTAAGATTTTATGTTATTAAATTTTGAGGATTCAAATTCAATTCAATAAACATAGTCAAAGCTATAAAATTTTTGGAAGTGATTAAAAAAAAATTATTTCGATATTTGAGTATTTGACTTTTGAGGAAGGTATATGCATTTTATTTTAAATTGTTCGAGAAATTAAATTTTGATAATTTTATTTTGAGGATAAAATTTTATGGTGGGTAAGAAATGTATAATAGTATATGAGTGGTTGATGTGCATGTGAAGGATCTATTGGCTTGAGAATGCTTGAGATGGCACTGCAAACAGACTTGGGTGTCCATCTAGAGTTGCATTAGAAGGAGCAGAACTTAGTATGGTTTGTTGCACTTGGTGTGCACTTGAGTGATAAGAACGACTAGTATAAACAATTGCAGTAGGTAAGAGAGCTAGCAGTGAGTGTGCTTGTATTAGAAACAGTAGTACCAAGGGATAGAGGTATCAAACTTTGGATGCATTATTAAACTATGGTTGTGTTAGAGATTCTTGGTATCATATCTAGGTATCAATAGACAGGTGTATGCAATGAGGATGTATTCATGGATGTTATGGACTAATGATTAGTTGGTATGGATATCAGTATATAGAGATAGGAATTAGTGAGTGAATGTGCCAGAGTTAAGTGTATATTAGAGGATTAAGATATCCAAGTAATGGGTTAGAAGGCTATGTTTTGTTCTTTCCTCATATTCCTTTTCCATCTGTTTGTTTGATTGATTGATTCCTTAGTACCATAGCTTGTATCAATAATTTTCTTGTTAGAATATAGTTAGTAGTACACCCTAGCAGAGACTGTAATATCATGACAAAAGAGACCATAAACCATACATGTTTTTCTTAGATTGTATGTTATATGACTGTAGGTAGAATTTCCTTAGAATTTGATTGTTGGGAGTTGACCGTAGTGAAAGAATCAATGAAGAGGTTATAATTTGACAAAGAGAGACAATGTGCCTTAAATTTCGAGGATAAATATTTATTTAAATGAAGAGAGTTGAGAACTCAATATGGCAGAATTGACGATTCGTTAAAACATTGATTTTTATGAAGATTACAATATGATTGAAATTGTCATTAAATTTTGAGGACTGAAGAAGATTATCATTATATTTATTTGACTGCAAGATATAGATTTGTTTTGAATATTGCATTTGAAGATTTCGTAAGTACTACATTGTTTGAGTATTGTGTGGAAAAAAAAATCGATGATTAAGATCACTAATGGATTATTGTTGAATTCAAATTTTGGGATAAGATTTTTTTAAAATTTTATAAATATGCATTGATGGGATTTCAATTAAAGGATTGGATAGTAAACTTTGTATTTAATTATTTACTCAAAATTGAGGAGTAAGATGATTAATGGGCTAGTGTTTGAATACAAACTTTTTGGATGAGATTTTAACTTTTATAAATATACATTTAGTGGATTTAAAATTAGAGGATTGAATATTAAGTTTTGTATTTAGTGATTAGCATAAAGTTTTTGAGGAGATTATGATACGAATGGAATTCGATTTTAAATTTGAAGATTTTAGGAATATGATATCTATAGAATTTTGGAAGTTTTATAGCAATATGGATTTACTTCATGATTATATGGTTTGATGAATTTAATTTTGATTGTAAAATAATATAAATGAATACATACAACTATTGAGTATTTTAAATTTCGAGGACAAAATTTTTTAAGGTGGGTAGACTTGTAACCTTCGTGTCCTGAAATTCGTGCTTAAATTTTGTTATTAGGTTAATTTGGGACTATTGAGATTTTTCCATAATTTTTAGTTAATTAAAAACTAGTAATCCTAATTTTCGAGGACTTTCAAGAATTTATTTTAGGGACAAATATAATTAAAAATATTATAAACTTTTATTTTAGGTTCTAAATAATAAATTATATTTTCTAGAATTTTTTGGGAATTTTCTGATTATTTTTAGCATTTATTTTGAGTTAATTATGAAAAACTGAATTAAAAACTAATTTCTGAAAAAGAAAACCCAAAAAGTAATTAATTCTGCCCAGTCAGCAAACAGGGGGCCCACCTGTCAGCCTCCCGCAGCGAACAGTGTCGGGCCCGCCTGTCAGTGACCGTTTGGTGGGTGTGAGCCGAGCCGAGCAGACCTCGAGCCGAGCCGAGTCAGAGTTCGACTCGGACTCAGCTGAGCCGCATCGAACTGTGACCGTCCGATTTGGGAGGGCAGCGTTGGATGGCTGCCACATGTCAAGATCTGAGCCGCGGCTGCTCTTTCTCTCTCCTCTCTCTCTCTCTCTCTCTATATATATATATATATATATATATATATATATATATATATATATATATATATATAATAGTTTAGTTATTTATTTCTAGGGTTTTTCTTCAGCCGAATTTTGGAGAATTGCCATCTAGGGTTCCTTCATCTTCCAGAAGCCATTGCGCATAGCTCCGGACTCCAAACGAGGCCTAGTTTCTTGAGTCATAAAGATATTGAGGTTAGATTTCTGATTATATAAATTGTTTTTCGAAATTATGAGTATTAAATTCTAAAAAATTCGTAGAGCACAACATGTCCGAAAATAGACGTGTTTCGATGTTTTTGTGATTTCGGGAGAACCAGGAATCAGAATCATGAACCGTTTAAAGTTTCGGAAAGCTAATGTCGAGATCATTGACATATGTTTTTGCCAAAATTTATTTCGAAGTATTTTTATATTGTTAATTCTGTAGAACTTCTAGGTTAGAATTTAACCATCGGTGCACGATACGAAACTTGTATGTGCCATAATTCCCAAACGAATTTGAATTCGGATGAGCCATAAATTCTAGCATGTTTTTGACACTGAAATCTACAGGAATTCATGCATGAAAGTCGAGTTTGTGTCGGTTGACTTTTTGGTCAACAGATCGCCTCGATTTGCGTGCCATGAGTCTCGAGTTGATAAAATTTAGTTCCTTTGGACAAAATTTAGGAATTAACCTAAAAAATCAGAATAATAAGATTAAAATAGAATTTTAGAGTAATTATTCCAGAATTAAATAAATTAAAATAAATTATCTTTTGACATGGTAAATTTGTAATACATAGGCTATTTGGACTATGACTTGGACTCTGATTCATACCAGCAGCAGGACCCCAGGCGAGTACATTCTCTGACAGTTTCCATTATGTTGATTATCTCTATAATTCTTGTTGTATAGCGTACATGACTCTGACACAGTTATTTACACGAGTTGGCATCATTGAGACCTGTCACGAGGAGTCGTGATTGGAATCCATCGTGCTAGCTGGGGAAAATGGGGAAATATTAGTAGCTTATGTGATCATACCCAACTTACATGCAGCATTAGCTCACCCACACCTCACATCGGTGCAGCCTTACCCTTACATGCCTCATCGCTGTTACATCTGGTTAGCCTGACCTGTTGGGGATGACCGCTAATCAATGTAATGAGTCATATAGTCCCAAGTCGATCACATGATATGCTGATGTTTCACACACTTAGTTAGATGATTCTTGACATGCATCTCTAGTATATTGATCTAGCATCTCTACATGTTCTAGTTATTGTTCTTGTACACACATATATACCAGTTCATTGTTCTTGCGTGTACTTGTATTTCTATTTCATTGCTAGATGTACATTGATGATGACATGCTCCAGTATCCATTTATTCCAGTATTTATATTTCTAGTATATCCATGCTCGTCAGTATTTCCTATTGCCAGTATTCCTATCTGTCTTGTATTTCTTTACACTGTGTTATAGTTTTGTCAATATATGTGAAACTGTTGTTAGAGGTGTATTTCGTTCCAATCCTGACTGGATATTTTTTCCAGACTATGACCTAGAGGACTTGTTTTCTAGTATACTTGGAGATTGGATGTTATTGTTTGCAGGTATGGTTATTTTGTCGTTTAGACTTGTCTTGTATTTTATTTGTTTTCTTCGATATCTCATCGTGCTCGAGTTTATATGATTGAGTATTCCATATTATATTGTTATATCTGTGTCTCCTTATGGAGTTGGATATTCGTGAGAGATGGTTTAGATAGTATTGTGACCTAGACAGCGTTCTACCGTCGATGCTGCGGCGTAGGCTGGACGTACCCACGCTCTCGTGCCCCTATACCGGGTGCGGGTCGTGACAACATGGCTAACCGTTCGAGCAATATTCGATTTTGCACAACCAGTTGGACAAACATGTATAGGCATTTCGGGTACACACATAAGTCGCGATTCTAGCACGAGTCTAATCCCAAAGGGTCTAACACAGGTCGGCACAAAGGTCATAGCATCATAATTTCGTACAAGCAATCACATCATTAACATGCACTTTTTGAAAGTATTTAGTCTTATTGTTGGAACATTCCATTGGGACATTGAGAGAGAGTGTGCATATAACCCACGAACGAGCTTTCAAAACTGAAAAAATCGAAATGAAGTCCAAAGGCGTATAGCCAAGCTCTGATACCAATTTGTCACGCCTCAATCTCCCGCAGGCTAATCGGCCATCCCCGCAAGGCGAGAATCACCGTGCCAGCGCTCCCACGGAACGACCGCTTAACCCATCTGGGCGTGATGTAGCATGAGCGTGAGTCGCGCCCGTGCAAGGCCGAGGTTCATACTGGCGGTAAGAGATCTAAGCCACAGAGTCGCACAGATTGTCCGAGTGCAGCGGAATTATAAACGCATAGGCGATTGGTAACAAGTTTACTGAGTCGTCAATAGCGGAAGCATTGAATAACACAAGTATAAAAGTAAAGCAAACTCTTTATTGATATTAAACAAGTGTTACAGGCGGCGCATAGCCGAGATGACAAGTCGCTCAAGCCTCTCTCTGAAAACAGTAAAGCGTGCTAAGTGGCTACATTTTTGGAATGATGTACATATGCTGTTCCAACATTATGTCTTGTATATGTGCTTCAGTTTCGGGCACAGCGCTCCAAGGCTTCCGAGTGAACTCCACGCCTTAGAGCGCACGAAGGAGGCATTCACACCGAACGAGGTTCTTCCGTACCCTACAAACAATCTGGTGAATTATCAGTACATGAATGCACTGGTGGGGAGGCTACTCGCCCGCTCTATAAATCCAAACACGTAATATAGGTTACGTGCACCAACTATTATGTTGTCTTTCTAATTGCCTTAGGATCAGTTTTATGGCAAAGATTGAATAGCCTAACTCGTGTGGCAGTACGCCGTGCGACATAAGAGAAAACACGGCGAGACTTACCAACTTACTATTTGTTCTTCCCTGTCCAAGGCAAACCAAGTTAATTCAAGCATAAGCATGTATAAACATTCAGGGGCAATAACATATGCAAACACTGTGTTGTGAGCGAGATTACGCTTCGGGTGCACGAGTTATACGAAATATCAGGTGTTGCAGAAGATGTTGAACTTTTCCATATGTACAAGTGTATTGTACTCGAGATCGTTCAGGTATTTCAGGTATTCTCGATGCGATGCAGTAACTCACATACGGATTGCCGCTAAGCGAGGATGAATTATCTATATGAACATGGGGTCACTGGCATAGCCATAAAGGACCAGGCATTTTATAGTCTCAATTACGGAATGGGGCGCAACGCTTTGTACAAGACAAGCAATTCAGGGCAATCAGGCGACACAATAGGGTCGTTGCACGCCATCCCGCCAGAACAGGGAGACTATTGGGTAGACGAAGAGTCCAAGGTAATATGCGTTACCAAGGTCGAATATCGTGTATTGCCAACCCACAAGCCGGGATAGCATACTGGACCCTTCTTAGGTGCTGGCAATACACACAAGCATTCCTTCTAGGCCGGTACGATTTTGGTGCCCCGGTGATCGCCCGAGGAATGAGATACCTCGTGCACGAGTTGTCCGTGACCATGCAAGTCTTGGGCCAATCAAGATTCACGAGATGCACGAGATACAGAAGATAAACGATGTGGTTGAATCTTGATTCATGCACTGAACGGTATTGCTCCACGAGCTGTATTACTTGCCTCATTTAACAGGGTTCTCGTTTAGTGTACAACTTACCTTGATGCATGCCCCTTGTTCGGGGATTGCCTTGGCGACCTAACGGTCCCGGATACTTGCAGGTTCATATTACACAGAAGGACTATTCGATAGTCTTCTGGCTGACTTGATGCATGTACGATACGCGATTGTGTTGTTGATTGTGGCATAATCTCATGGTGGCAAGCATTGAGTCGAGGCAACATTACAAGTTAACATATAAGCAGGCAAGCATTGCGTTCATAAGAAAACTTAAGCATTCACGTTGGCTCGGGCCCGAAGGTAAGCCGAGGAGTAAAACCGTAAAGGGACTTACCGAGCGACATAGTCTAGGGTCGTGCAGTGTAAACATGTGAACAATGCACTATGAAGAGCATATATATATATCGTTCTACTCGAGGCAAAGCGGGGTCTTAGTTGCACAAGGCAAAGGTAGCATGCAAGGGTCTGTATATAAGCAATATTTCATTTCCATGTTCTAGCACAAGCAATACAAATTGGGATTACTCCATTAGCTAGGTGCGTTGTATTCTTATTAGCATGCAGGGGGTGATTCACCTAGCGACTAGCATGAAACATCCATATTTTAAGTGTGATGGCTAAGCAAAGACAAGTTCATCGTAGCCACCCACCATAGTGATGATTCGCCTCGGTCGAGCAATACTCTGAGCGAGCCTATGAAAACCGAAGACGGAACTCCTGAAGGGCCAAGTCTGGAAATCCTCTTGCCTCAAACGAGTATTCTCGCTGAAGCAAAGCGGGTCGGGACATTGTACTTTTGTCATTTGAATCGGCAGTCCGCTTGAACGGAATGGGTCGTTACACTTTGTGTATAGCTCCTGATAGTAGAATAATCGGCTTGTCTTGTGTACTTGAATGCTATCGAACATGAACTCTGATTTCAAAGATGTTTCCAAAAAGAAGTAATATGACTATGTTCTTGTACTGCATGTAACGAACCTAGGTAAAACTAGAAAGATCACTAGTAATGTAATATTTTATAACATAATTACTTAGTATTGGTTTTAGTGAATATTGCTTCTGTTCGTTGATTTTATACTCACCAATACTTTCTCCAAAGTGCTGACCCACCAACAGTTTCCTTGTTCGCAGGTGCTGGATCGTCCGAGGAAGCGATAACTGTGCCTCATCCCTAGGACCCAAAATTTTGGTTTTGATGCCTTGAGCCGTATCGATTGTTTTGAGCTGCTTTTGTATAGAGGGACATAATGTATATAACGATGCCATTGTATTCAGAGAACCTCGTGCCTTGATCTTTGTCCCGTATACTCAGATGGATTATTGTTTGCAATACTGTCCCTCCGCTACGTACTCGATCGATTCGATGATAGCCACAACTTTAACGGTGTTGCCTTGTGCGGGCGCAACCCCAGGCTCGTACGGCATCACGTCCCGATGGAAACGATCGTCATGCGGGAGCGTTGGTACTGTGATCGCACCCGGCGGAGTCAGCCGCGATTCCTGCGGGAGATCGGGGCGTGACGTCGACGGCGGCGGCGGTGGCGGGGAGGAGGGGGGAGGATAGAAGAGAAGAAGAAAATATGAGGAGCATTTTCGTCAAACTTTTTGGTCAAAGCAGTTGACCGTTAATTCTGGACGGATTCCGACAAATATGGGAGAACATGTACATTATGAAAAAACTGTAGGGTGCACCCTTAAATATGGTTAAAAAGTGGAGGGTAAGTCAAAATTTCTCTAATGAGAAAGAGTAATGTTATTCCTGCTTCCAAAAATCTCTCTCATAATGTGGTAGCTGACGTGGCATATTAAATAATATTATGTGACATCTAACATGATAGCTGATATGACAAATTTTAACTCAAATAATTAATTATCCAAAAAAATTAATATTAATATTAATTTATTTTTATTTTTAATGTTAATATTAATATTATTTTTAATGTCAATATCAATTTTAATGTTAATTTTATTTTTATTTTTAAAATATACTATGTCATCTGCTACATTAAACGTCATGTCAAGTGCCACATAAGCAGGAATGATTTCGAGGAATAATTTGGAGACGAATAGCAGTATTCAATGAGAAAGGGAGCACATTTTGAATACTTTTTTTTTATTCCCCTAAAACTTGATTTTTAGCTTTTTAATTTATATGATAATCAGTTATTATTATATAATCAAAGCAAAGCTTCTCTCTCTCTCTCTCTCTCTCTCTTACTTGCTGTCTGGTTTTTGTTGTGCTTTCTTTTTGGATTATTTAGTTTTAAGGTCTAGGATAATATTAGAAACTTGAGTTTAGGTCTCCATAATAGGATTTAGGTCTCGTCATAACGGTGGACTTGGCTAACCGTTCAAAATTGAGACAAACTATAATTTTGAATATTATACGAGACTTTAAAACTAAACAGAAATATGGGAGGATTGTGTGAATTGGATTATTTAGTTTTGCATGGTAGAAGTTGTGTGACTTGTGTTATTTAGTTTTGTAATGATCAATTGAAAATAACACTTGTGATATTGTTGTTTGTATCTATCATGATCTCAATAGCCATACAACATTCCTAACGATAGTTGCAATGGAGATAACTTCATAGTCATCGTGTATCGTCAGATGTCCCTTGTCCCGATCTTATTGCTGAATGTTGAAACTAATGAATCACCGGGAGTTGTGTGACTGGTGAGATCAAAATAGAAGCAAACAACAGTATCACAAGTAATTCTTCATTGGTCATAAAAAAAAAAAATACAAGTCACACAACTTTCAGTATGCAAAACCAAATAACCCAACTCATACAACCCTCACATATTTTCATTTAGTTTTAGGGTCTCATATAATATTCAAAATTTGAGTTTAGTTCTCCATTTTAGACGATCAGTCAAGTCTACCGTTAAGACGAGACCGAAATCCTAATCTGAACACTGTGGAGACCTAAACTCAAAATTTTAATATTATACGAGACCCTAAAACTAAATAACTCTTCTTCTTCTTCTTCTTCTTCTTCTTCTTCTTCTTCTTCTTTCCTTTAGCTATATTGATAGGTAAACAGTGCTTCCATAATCCTATCATTCAATAATTATCCACCTCTATTATGCTTTATCTCTCATTCTGCAAGACAAATGTTAAGGACACTACAAGAATTACTAGGGAGCAACACACTTTTAACACTCCTATTTCTGACAAAATTCTAGCAGTCTTGTACATATATAGGACTTGATTTTATATGGACTGACAAAATTTTAAAAAATCTGAAAAATAGGACTCAAAATTTTGACAATCCATATAAAATCAGGACTGTCATAATTTTGACAGTCTAAAATAACAAGGCCTGCATAAAATATTTTGACAGTCTAAAATAACAAGGCCTGCATAAAATTTTTATAATCCTAAATATGTACAGGACTACCAAAAATATGTTTTGTAGTACTTTTAACATTTGCCTTCTGCAAAACTCATCATCTTCGATGTGTGTCGATCCTATTGAAATAGAATCCTTGTAATATGATCTTCCAAAACAATAGTACTTCCTCTGAGCGGTACACAACTTCACTAGTTAATAGCAAGGTTGTAACAGTATGCATTAATGGAACGGGCATTCGCCGACTAACGTCTAACCTGTCTATACAGGAGCCTAGACCGCCACCTAAATCTAGGCAAATAAAAATAATAAAAGATAAAAATTGTAAAAAAAATTTATAAAATCCAAAAACATGCATAGTAGGACGTTGGAAAGACCAGACAAACGCCTAGGTGGACATCAGCCGGCTTTTTTAGAACAGAGGTTAATAGGCATCAGGACACTTGTTGCACTGTGGCACTGGGGGGAAGAAAAATGACCATAATAATATAAACACAGACATGCAAGCTACAGCTATTAAATGAATATCGAGAAATGCATGCATAAGATCACACGCTACCTAACGTTGGTAGTAGATCGTCACATAACAGCCATGGCCTACTGATGATCATATCTAAATCATCATTAACACATAACAAGACAGAAGAGGAAAGAGTGACTAAAAGGTTAGGAAAATTGGAAGAAAGCTACTATAACAAGGTAGTACCAACAGAAGCATGCATATACATTTCTGACTCAAAAACAAAAATCAACTAGTTCACAACTTTTATGTAGAGTATGATTTTGGGAAAAGATTTCCAAAGACATGTACAGCCTTAAATATATGCCATCCATAAGATATATTGCACCCAAGCTAATAAAAGAGAATATTATTTTATATAATATTGTCACCAAATGTAACAAGGACCTCCACTTTCATGTCAAACTTTTAGCCTTTCAGAAGACGAAAATAACCTGATCTGCCTAAGCTCTTAACTAACATGCAACTCTTACAAAGTTCTATGAGGCTACAAATTACATTTACAAGAATTAATCCAATTACAAGAACATGTTTACCGTTCTAAAACCCCGGCTTGCATCCTTGCTTTGCTTTTCTTTTGTCTGTTCTCTTTCTTCTTTGCATGTTACACATACAGGGACAGGTGGCAGAAGCAATCTCCTAATATTCGTCAGTGAAGATCCCATTATTTCCCCTCTGGTTGAAATCTTTCCCTCTCTGTATCATACATGTTAAGAAACTACAACTAGCCAAACATCACGATGACGCCCGAGTTAAAAAGTCATTGACTGCCAAGCTTGCGTCTCCATGTGCAACAGCATCCTCTGGTTCCGGCATGTAAAGATTGGAAGATGAAGCCTGCATGGCAGAAGCACATCAACTAGATGTTAAAAATAAAAATTTCAACAACTCGAAAGAAAGACCACCACAGCACCAGAAACATAGGAATTGATCTCATTTTGAGTTACTAGCAAATAAAATACCAAATCAGGGAGTGTTCATAGAATAAAACCGGAAAAAAAATGCAAGGAAATAAAAAGAAGGAATGAAAGGAATCTCAGACGCAGGACTCCAAGTCTCCGTCTTCCACGCATCAACTACAGTCTCTACAAATCCGTCCAAGTCCAATGATGGTTTTAACACAGATTGATTTCCAGATACGTTCAACCAGGATCAGACAGAATCCAGTATTGACTCCTATGGATCATGGGCATGGACATCCAAGGGGCATATCTGAGCAACATATGGCAGATGAGAGAACTGCCACTTCACATTTTGCATGTGGTAGTAAATGGCAATTACTGCTCCAACTGGGATACTAAAGTTTTTAACTGTTTATATGAAGAAAGCATAACATGATCAATCTCACATTTGCTTCTAGGATTGTTTACCAATATAGATCTCAAAAAATAAACGATTTACTATCAAGTCGGATATTTTGGATTACCTTCGTGTCCAAATGCACTTCTCCACTGCTGTCGAAAGTAAGAAGAGCACCATGTGCCTTTAACCATTCCTCACACTCATCCAACCTGTTCTCCTTACCATCTTCTCTTTGATCTACCCTTGAGAACCCTAAATTGCGAGCAATGTACGCAACAGGTACCATTGGGCGACATGATTTAGATATGCATTTGATAGCCTCAAACCTCATCTTCTCTACATACAGATCTGCAGTACAAATTGCAAGCAGATGATTAAAGCAATTTAGAAAATTAAGGATTGAAGATGAAAGATATCCTTAACAAGAATCTACCCATGAGGCATGTATTCAAATTGGGAGCATCCTTGTACAATCTGAAAAATAGGATATAATTTCCGGATAAAACGGCAGAACGAACAGCAAGGGCATGCTTTACAGCCTGGTCTTCTTTAGCTTCATTTGATAACCTGGCAGCAAGTAAAAAAAATCAGACAAGAAGAACCAACCTATCATAGTACATGGACATGTCAATTACTTCCCTTGTGAACTTGACCTTTAAGAATATTTAAATTTTGACGGGTCCTGGTTGTTTAACTTTTGACACCAGATATTTGTTTAGGTGATTTCAGGTAAACTAAATTAGCAAAGTTGCCTAGGGAAATGAAAGTCTTGAACTTCTGCACTCGCCCAAGTAGAGTTATTGAAGATGATTAATGTTGATTACTCCCATTGTACGCTTGATCTTGAAGAGAACTGAAATTTTGATAGATCTTGGTTAATCTCGTTTTTGGCAAAATATACTTGTTTAGGTGATTTCAGGTAACTTTACATCAGCAAAGTTATATAGACAAATGGATTACCTTGAATTTATGTCATACAGAGTTATTGAAGATTATCAATGTTCATTACTCTCATTGTAATCTTGACCTTGAAGAAAATTTAAATTTTGATACAATTCCGGTATTTCACTTATGATTTCAGGTATCCAATCAGCAATGTAATATAGGCAAATGAAAGCCCTTGAACTTCCGGTCGCCTATGAAGGCTTACAAAGAATTCAACAGCTTTCCATAAGATAATGATGACTTCCATCTATAGCAATGATGGAAATAGGTGCCAAAATATAAATATAGCTTGTCGGATCGGCTATTGAACACAAGAAAACTCCATCAAAGAATCGACCTTTTATTTTTGGTGTTAAATTCCTTAGCCTTCTCCCATCAAGCCTTCTCCCACAGTAGTTTTAATGACTTGCTCTCAACATGACATCAACCCTCTAGTTTTGGTGTGAAAATTCCCTAGTGAATGTAGTTATGGACTTTAGAGGTTCCTGTCATAAAAAAAAAACAGCCAGTTGGTAGGTAGCTTGACATAGTTTTGACTATGCAGTTTAAGCTCATGTAACCAACGAGCAACCACCAAGTTCCCCTAGACAATAAACAATCTAGTCGAAGAGGTAAGATGATAAACTTAAATGGAAATGATATCAAATGGGAATGATAAGATTCAAACAAAGATATTCTCCCTAGTCAACTTAACGGCAAGACAAATAAAGGCGTAAAATTAAGTATAGTTTCTAACGATGTGTCTTGAACTTCTGCACTCGCCCAAGTAGAGTTATTGAAGATGATTAATGTTGATTACTCCCATTGTACGCTTGATCTTGAAGAGAACTGAAATTTTAATAGATCTTGGTTAATCTCGTTTTTGGCAAAATATACTTGTTTAGGTGATTTCAGGTAATTACATCAGCAAAGTTATATAGACAAATGGATTACCTTGAATTTATGTCATACAGAGTTATTGAAGATTATCAATGTTCATTACTCTCATTGTAATCTTGACCTTGAAGAAAAATTAAATTTTGATACAATTCCGGCATTTCACTTATGATTTCAGGTATCCAATCAGCAATGTAATATAGGCAAATGAAAGCCCTTGAACTTCCGGTCGCCTATGAAGGCTTACAAAGAATTCAACAGCTTTCCATAAGATAATGATGACTTCCATCTATAGCAATGATGGAAATAGGTGCCAAATAATAAATAGCTTGTCGCATAGTCATCGTCATCATCAAGCCTTCTCCCATTAAAATGGGATCGGCTATTGAACATAAGAAAACTCCATAAAAGAATCGACCTTTTATTTTTGGTGTTAAATTCCTTAGCCTTCTCCCATCAAGCCTTCTCCCATAGTAGTTTTAATGACTTGCTCTCAACATGACATCAACCCTCTAGTTTTGGTGTGAAAATTCCCTAGTGAATGTAGTTATGTACTTTAGAGGTTCATGTCATAAAAAAATAAACAGCCAGTTGGTCGGTAGCTTGACATAGTTTTGACTATGCAGTTTAAGCTCATGTAACCAACGAGCAACCACCAAGTTCCCCAAGTCAATAAACAATCTAGTCGAAGAGGTAAGATGATAAACTTAAATGGAAATGATATCAAATGGGAATGATAATATTCAAACAAAGATATTCTCCCTAGTCAACTTAACGGCAAGAAAAATAAAGGCGTAAAATTAAGTATAGTTTCTAACGATGGCTCTTAACATTAGTAATTATACGGAACACTGCAAGTGTTATGACACCAATAAGTTACAAAAGAGAACCAAAAAACAAATATAAAAAAATACTATTTATAACTCTCCTAACCAACCTACTGAGCAAAAAAAAACCACCACAATAGATTCATACCACATGAATAAGCAAAATATAAAGAAATTGCTAAATACCTCCTCATTGCTGATAAGAGATCTCTATTATTGTTCGAATGTAGGATAACACACAGCAAATTGTAAGCAGAAAACTCCAAGTGACATCCTTTGATACCTTCCACATACAGGCTTTTCAACTTTGATTGACACTGCAAATCGAATATAATTAGGGTTACTAATGTATACTAAGCCATGAAAACTTCGTTATAACATCCATGCCTTCTTATACACACAGACAAACAGACACATACACAGAAAAATACACATTGGTCATATCGTATTGTTTTGGCATGTCCTTATCTGATACTAACCACAACCAATACTAGTCAATATCGAAATTGGGGCTCTTTTCCGGTCAATTCAGCAAAGAATAAATAAAATAAAAAACAAAGTATGGCAAAAAACACTCAACATAATGATAAGGTCGTGCTTAAGATCATCGTGTTATAGTGTGTCAATAAGATTCCTTATCCAGACGTAGCCATTAATATTTGTCGAAGTTGTACATATTTATAAATTAATAGCATTCATTTATCTTCAAATTAATCCATTTAAAACTATCTATTGCAGTAAACGCAAGTATAATAAACAACACTATATGTTGTAAGCGAGTGATTCATAAATATTGAATATTATTCCATTCAATACTAACGGGAAATAACAAATAATACATTATGTTATGTTGTATCAAATATTTTTCTACTTAAATGTTACTTATTATTTTTTGGCTTTCCGAAACAAAGAACTCCAAAACTATCAAACACTGAAACAGCCGAAACCCTCTCTCTCTCTCTCTCTCTCTCTCTCTCTATATATATATATATATATATATATATATATATATATATATATATATATGTTGGGGTGGGGTGGGGGGTGTGGAAGTTTCAAACCTGCCCACACACAAACTTGTCCAAAAAGGACGAAAGCTTGAACTATCTTTTTGCAACTTAGCTTCGAAACAAGGTACTAGACAAGCCTTCACACTTTTAAATAAGGTTTGCTACTATGGGATTATTTGTTCAACTAGAAACAACAACAATTGCAACAAAGCCTTTTTCGAAAATATTTGGAGCCTGTTGTTTCAATCCTATTCTTCAATTTAGCTCTGTTAAGGGCAATCTCCAATGTGACACTAACCGAAACCATATCCTACGTTTAACACTTCAAACCAAGGTAGTAAAAGGTGCAAGGCACAATCGAGACACAAAAGGTCCATATTGTCCGAGGCGCAAGGCGCCGTTAAGACGCGCGCCCGAGCGAAGCGAGACGAAAATATAAAAAACAGAGAGCCTAATAGGAAGGAATTAGGTGATTTGGAAACTTCAAGAAAATTTGATAAATTTCTCTTTTCAGCACAAGTCCAAAATTAAGAATAGATTCCATTATAACATTTTGGAGTTGATTAATCAAACTAAAATATTGGTTGTATGTCTTTCCCTTTCCAATTAGTCTCTCATTTTCTCTCATATTCCGATTTCATTGCAACCTTGTACTAGGGAGGGTTTTAAAACTCTTCCAATACCAATATGTATAGGCCGCTTGCATTGGGCTTGCACATACCGATTCATATAAGCTATTTTGCATTAGGTTTGCGTGTACCCAATCCAATACAACTTGGCACTAGACACTTATCTATATTTATCATCATTTAATTTATACTTTCGTCCGGTTTAGGTCGGACATTGGCCAGAACAATTAAAAACTCTTTAAAACAGATGAAATTAAGTGAAACTAATAAGCAAAACAAATATTAAAACTGGAATTACATTCTTTGAGATAAAAAAAAAAGATGAGGAACAAAGAAGTGGAGAAAGGGATGGAGAAAGGGGATGGTAAGTGGGGCTTACCTCGAGGACACAAGAAACTTAGCAATGAGATAAGATATGAAATTATGCCAAAACCCTAATATTTTGTCTTTAGTTTTTTTAAAAAAGTTTTTTTTTCCCCAAGTGTAGAGGCCCAAAACTCCAAAACTCCATTCATGATCCGTTGAAACTCTCGATATGAATTAAGTGTCCAAAACCAATAAGTGGAAATTGTCGATATAGATACAACGGGGTTGAAATTGGTAGTGAAACCATGCTTTTGAAGCTTGGTCCAAGAATGGATTTGATGTTCTTATGTTGCACGGATACGGTACAACACGGTAAGGACACGGCTTCTCGGACACCACACCTATTTTGGTGTCCTAGTGTATTTGAAGTGTCCGGGTCGTGTCCAATATTGTTTCCGACACGACACAGCCACATTTTAGGAGTGTCCGTGCTTCCAGGATGTCAATTAGTCCATGATGTCATAATTTTTTTAAAAAAAGACATTGTTTCCCTTCAAACTGATAAGAGAAAAAGATAAACAAGGGCTCATTCTATACGAGATCAACATTAATCTACATTAATCAAACTTATTTTTTTCCCCATTTTTTAATATCTTTTATTATACCAAAAAGATAAATAAACAAAGTTATCTTGAACAAGGGTGCAACATATTCGGAACCTAATACGTTTTTAAGGAAAAATTGTACATACCTCCCTTGAAGTATGAGGCTATAGCACTTAACAACCCTTGTAAATGAAATACTTTTGATTCTGTTGTGCTACTGCAGGGTATTCTTTTTATAGCCCGTCTAACTTAAAAACCACATGATATAAAAATGGTGAAATACTCTTCTATTTGCAATTTGCAATGGTGTTTCCTCCTTCCACCTACTAGTACTTCCTCTTGCCTGCTCCTCTTCCTCCAGCCTCGTTCCCCTTCTTTCTTGACACTTGACTATATCGCAAGCCAAACC
The DNA here is from genome assembly GCA_036927795.1 of Iris macrosiphon. NCBI lineage: Eukaryota > Viridiplantae > Streptophyta > Magnoliopsida > Asparagales > Iridaceae > Iris > Iris macrosiphon. Next base: position 191,346,851 of record JAYESA010000010.1, read on the forward strand.
AATCTCTGGGTTCAAGTCCACAGAACCTCCTTAATCAATGGATTCAGATGTTAAGGGTCTTAGAAAGAGGCTTATGGTTTACCAGGGCAAAGAGGAAGTAGGGTTGCGAGAGAGGAAGATAGAGGAGAAAGGGAAGGAAGCTGGAGATGGAGGTCGGAGGATCAAGAAGAGGAGGCATTGGGTCTTGGTTACACCCCATTCATCCACACAAAGGTGTTAACTTGGACAAGTAAGTAATTATGCAGATCCTACTCAGAAGTGGCACAATGGTATTAACAGGATTTTTATTTACTAGGGGTTTAAGCACTACACTAAAACAACCCGCCGTGCTGTCAACCAACACACACAGAGATCCACACCTACAGGTACATGACTGCTGTCAACCAACACACAAAGAGATCCACACCTACAGGTACATGAGATGACCCTCATATGTATAACATGACAAGATATTGCTATTAATAGCAATATGACTGGAAGCCATTTTTAGGGTCTAAAAGTTAAATTTCCTGTTCATCTCGACTGAAAGGAATCAACTAATTAAATTAATAGTGACAATCTAGGTTGTCAACTCGCAATATGTATTGTGTATCGTAGTGTGTATCGCGTACCATATCATGTACCATAAGATACAATAACTCTATGAGGTTTAGGTCTATACTACTATATAAATATCAGAACATGATTTTAATATTGTTTTCTCATAAACTTTTATTTGTTTCATCTTTTCAGGTCTACCTAGTTCTAGAATCAAGATTCTTAAGTAACAGTAGATTGACACAAGTAAAAAAGAAACTGATACTACCTATCAGCCTATAAGTATCGGATCGGATCAACTTATACGTAATGAAATGGTACATCGTGTATCGTAAGATACTAACAACATAGGTGACGATGTCTCTAAAAGGACTGCTAGTTAGAAAAATCAAGATGAGACTAGTCAGTCCATTTCCATTATAACAAGATTACAGTATAGTTAAAAAAAAAAGAAAAATGTAACTGTTGTGAACTTATTATCAAGATGGAGTAACAAAATGAATAGCTCATGGTTCAAACAGTAGAAAGCTCAAAGATAATTGGAAAACAGGTAGAAGTCTGAAGACCAGGTAGACTACCAAAGCAGAAAGAATATAAAAGACGATTGTTATCCAAAGTATAGGAAAGATTCCCAACAAGAAAACTAGGAAACACAAGGACTTTGGCTCACAGGAAACTGCAACTGGAAAGCAGGAAGAGGTTTCCAGAATAGGCTAATGCACAATACATAATAGTATCAAGAAAGGTTTCAATTAGATATACAGTATTGAAATCACTAATGATAACTTACTAACCAATGGAGAGTATCTTGAATAAAGATTCTAAGTAACGAAAGCATTATATAGCGCCCCGACAATGAAAATTAAATACACAAGAGTTTGGCCTTTTAGTCTTGCTGAAAACTTCACCAGGAAAGAAGTTACTAGAAGAGGTGTAATACACAGAACATAAGATGTCTAAGAAAGGTTTTAGATAACTAATAGACAGTATTAAAATCCCACTAACACAAAATTGAAAGAATAAGGTCTTATGCTTACTATAAAACTGCGTGCTTCAGTAACTTAGAACCAGGATTATCTTTCTGATCCTTGTGTAGGAAAAAATTGGCATTCTGAAATTTTTATGAGACCCTATAATAATTAATAAGTCTATTGGATAGAGCAAACACCATATACTTATCATTTTATGTTCAATTTACAAAAGTTCAAAGACTGCAAGGGACTTTTCTGATTATTCTCAACTATCCATGGAACACACTGTAAACCAACCTGATTATACTCCGGCAAGTCCCCAGATTCAAGAGCTAGTCGTGCATGAGTCTCATAAACCTAAAAAATAAAAACAAACAAAATATGAGAAATAAAATACAACAGTGAACCCAAAAGAAGGCAAGCATAAAAAGATTCAAGTACAGAATACCAAAAAAACAAAAAGAAATAATACCAATAATGATAACAACCTTGACAGTTAGCTCATTTTGTATCCGTTGTACCGTCAGATCCTGACGTATGGATTTTAGTTGATCACATTTGTAAAGATAATTCTTTGGAGAAGTCTGAACCATGCTTAGGGCTTTCTCCAAGATTTCTTCTGGCCTCACCTGTACAAAATATGTCTTTATATGAAGCAGCATATATAGAACGCCGACAGAGCAATTTTTCATAAGGCAGGCAACAATAGCTATATGGAAATAAATTATGCACTTTTCAAGAAGCATATACAGAACATAACGTTCTAGGATCTTACAGTAGCAGGATCCGGTGCAGAAGTAAGACGCAAGTATCGTTTCTCAACTTCCTGGCAGGTTCCTTTGACTGTAAGAGCATCCCAATCAATATCTTCCACAGCCCTGCTGCAGCTATCTTCAAACGTTTTAGCAAGCAACACAGCACTCGCCCTTCTTGTGTATATATTTCCAGCTCCAGAAACTTTTGGCTTATAATGCTTTATTTCTGTATTAGTTTCCTGTCCTTTCTCAAACCGCTTAGATCTGTGCTCGCGCCTCTTCTTTTCCTCTGGTGAATTAGCCAGAACAATTGCACTGGCATAATATTTGGTCAAGCCTTGCTCCTTATCACTATCACTAGACACATCACCATTTTGAGCCATATCTGTAGGGTCAGAAAAACGTGATTTCTTTTTTGGCCTATGACTAATTTTACTTGAAGTTGTTTGTTGTTGAGAGGAAACAAACTTAATCCCAGTCCAACGATTATCCATGCTCTCATTTTTAATACTGCCAACCTACAAGGATTACACCAGGTTTAATATTTTGATCATACACAAAAGGTTCACAGATAAAACAGAATGAATAAAATATAGTCACTAACAATAACTGCAAAAAAGAACCATTATCAGTCAGGAAACTAGAGAGGCTCTAGACACCATCCTCGATTATGAATTTTATGAACTTTTAACATGATTTTATGAACTTGTGACATGAAAACGTAGAGTATCACAAAAGAGCCAGGAAAAAAATATTACCGCTCGTTCAGCTCCTTTGAACTGATCCCAGCTAACTCCATTTGGGGGAACATAACTAACCGATGCCGGTTTCTCCACCAACTTGTCCTCAACAACTGGCTCCCAACGACTATTTGCTCGCTTGCTCGGGCTTCTTTTAAACTTAGGCAGCATAGCAGTAACTGAACTCTGTACATTGCTGCCAGACAGCCCACTTTTTTTCAGATAGAATTGGTAAACAAAAAACAAAAATACAAGAAGAGAATAGGGTGCATGTGCACTTGGATGAGTGTGGTGTATGCCCAGAAAAATAGTTCATAGGTGGGTCGTGATTTTCCTACACTATATGCTCCAGAAGATGCATCCTCATTATAGATTAGCAAACAAAATTAAAAAGTGGAATGTCATTTCTTTACTATGAGCCAAAATGTGTACCAGAAGAGTCTGACTGAATGATGGGATCATATTGACCACCTAACTACATCTACATTCTGTATAATAACATACAATATATAGCTGATGTTTAGAATTTGTAACCAAGGTAATTACCATAATGAACATGGGGAAATCTTATCCCACTATTTAGTCTCAAAAAAAGATAGAAAGAAAGAAAGAAAGAAAGAAAGAAAGAAAGAAATAAAAGAGAGTAACCATTTTACAATTGCATATGTAACATCTAAGATCCATCCACCATCCAAACACAGTTATTCAGCCAGCAAGATAGCAAAATTTGAACCAAAAGAGTCTGGACTGGATGATGGGATCATATTGGCCACCTAACTACAGCATATTAACTTCTGTATTGTAGCATACAAGACAGCTGACCATTAAAATTTGCAACCATTTTACAATCGAATATATAACATCTGAAATCCATCCTAACACAGTTATCCAGCCAGCACCAAACTGTGCAGCCAACCAAAAGTTGGAACAAATACAAACATCTTGAACGTACAAATATATACTGTAATATAAATTGAAACCCGGTCTGGGTATAAAAAAGGGTCATAAGTGGTATGGTATGCTTGATAAGTTCTCATCATTTCCATCAGGTGCAGTTTTATTAAGATAGGAGATATTGAGATTGCAACTAAGACAATAAGGGCATCCAATGCAATGAGGCTCCGACTTAAGGAGTGTCTAGGAAGGTCAAGATGTACGCAGACTTACTCCAATATATATGGAGAGGTGGTTTCCATGACTCAAACCTGCCAAGACTTACCATCATGCCACGCAATGCCATCAATTGGCATTGCAACTAATTTTCAAAATCCTATAGTGAGAAGGACTATTTTATACTTCACATCATCCATTCAATTATGGATCTAAACCAATAAAACCAGCCTGAAGTGTGGTATAGTTTCATACTAGGTTAGTAACAAACTTGAACAGACCAAGAATCTCATATCTAAGACACTCAACCAGAATCAACAAGTCTATTATGAACATAACAGAATAACTTACAAGGGAAAGGAGTTTGTTACACCAAACTTTCAATCCTAAAAAGAACATAAGAATGAAGCTCTTATAAATTGTCTCAAGTTTTTAGAAAAGGAAAAGAAAAACATGTTTTATAGTTATGATCTCGGAATCATGGACACTCCGAGAAATGGTACCATGTCACGTTGTGTGGGACATGTATCTGACACATGGACATTCAAAAATATAGTAGGATACGCGAAATCAATGTCGTGTATGTGTCTCCGAATCCAAATCTTGTTGTGTCCTATATGTGTCCCTGCTACATAAAGTTATGATCAGATCACTGATCACTTAAACTACCTCTACTATATGAAAGTCTCTAATCTAACCAAAATTTTCACAAAAAGTTCTTCGTCTATATTAAGATATAATCACATGACTACCCCTACAACATTCAAGTGCCAAAGCAAACTAGAAGTCCTCATCAAATTAAATTTGAATTCTTGAAGTCATTTACCAAACAAAGCTAGGAATACTTCAACTTAATAGTACAGATTCTAAGTAAATCCCACAAGAGAGTCAGACTATAAGTGAAACTGTACATTAGTTTCACATATTAATTTAGTGTTAGAAATTATAAGAATGTTTTAGTTGCTTACATTACATGAAACATAGAAAACACAATAAAGTCAATACCATACTTCTGATCAGCTGCATCCAAACTGGAGTTCGGCAAAGGGAAAAGTGGTTCAATATCCCAGTTTCTTGTAAAAAGTGAGCCGTCAGCAGATGCCTTTGCAATCACCTAAAAGGGAAATGATATAACAAATTACACATCAGAAATTACATTTTAAACTCATCAAAAATACCTAAAAGGGTACAAGAATATGCTTGGAACTGGTTTCACATGGCCGTGATCATGCAAAACGTAATTGAGGTATTGGGTAGTAAATTTTCTTTTAAAATGCATTCTTTCTAGAACTCAAAACCTAGTTCCTATTCAAAACATGAATATAGATATTATTAAGATCTAATATAAATAGTATGCATGTAGATATGTATTTGTGTATAGATAACCGTATCCATTTTGTATCCATTTTATACCCGAATCATACACATATTCTGAATACGTAGCGTGTCTATGCAACCCACCCATTACTTCTTGCACATTTAACTTTATTACTTATTGGGCAATAATGACACTAGTCCTTATTAGGGCAACCTTTCTACTGTTGTATAATAAAGGGTTGAGGAGACTCATATCATCGACCAATTCTCTACATATTTTCCCTATAATATGGTATCAAAACCATAATTTCTTCCAGACAACACCCCCCCCCCCCCCCCCCCCTTCCTGATGAGTCATGGCGCAGACCACACCCCCCCCCCCCCCCCCTCCCCCTTCTCCTCCGTGATTCCAGCGGCCACCCTGGCCCAACTTCGGATCACCCACCCAATATCTTCAGCAAGATCCTCGATCTCCACCCCCCCACCCACTCCCTCTCTCCATGACATCATCATGTCCAACTCTGTCTACTTCTATCGATTTGTTATTCGATTTGAACAGACCGGTTGATCTGTAAAAAAAAATTATGAAACCTCTTATGGATCATTAGATCTATCTCTACCCTTTGATGTATTGAGTTCTATTTTGAGGTTCTTTTCCTTCCCATACGTCCTCCTGCATGCCTCCTAAAGACAACAAGAGCGACCTTTCTGACAATGTTTTCCTTTGGCGATCATTGCCAACAAGATTACCGGTAGAAAATTAATGGTGACAACTACCTATAATGGCAATGGATACTCGAGATGAATCTAATCGGACGTGGCAAAGAAACCCACTTGACAGCGACTCCTCCAGATTTTACTTCAGATTCATGGTGCCGCAATGATGCTCGGATATTGAGCAAGTTGATCAATGAGATGGAGCATGTCGCCCATCATCTGGTGATATACTCTCGCAGAGTTCGTGATTTTCGTGACTTATTGGAGTATTTGTTTCATTTTTTGGAATACACCTTTTTAAGGATGTATGATGTCACCCAAGATCGATCTTGGCGGTCGAACCTTGATACAATATTACGGCGACTTCAACAAAACTGAAACAGCAGTAGAGCATCTTAATCCCAATTTCCAGTGATGTGAAAAAGATGCAGTTACAACGAGAGCAACTCTTTGTGTTAACCTTGATGGTCTACCTTCAATATATTATGTGGCACGCCCCTCTATAATTGGTGGAACAGTGACCAACTCTCTTCAAGAGACCTTACATCTGCTTCAGAAAATCCTTCCTGCAGACTCTCAGACTTCTTCAAATGGACCTCTCAAGCAATCTGCATTGTCAAAAAACGAGTCCTATTTTCAGGAACAATGGTCGTGGTTCAGATCGCTATTCTGGAGACAGCTGTGGTAGTCGCACTGGAGGTAGTCATTCTAGTAGACAACAACTTGAGAGCCAAAAGTTTGCAACTATTGTAAAGAAGAGGGTCACACCAAGCATACATGTTGGAAGCTATACAGGAAGTCAACACAATCTACCAGTAATAATGCTATTTCCTAGGAGTCACCACCATTTTTCGCTGGCTTCACCCTATCTGAGAACTTGTTTAATACTAAGCGTACCAACAGTTCCAGGCTTCCCAACAGCCTCCGTCTTCTTCTCATGCTACCTTAGCTCAAAAAGAGTAATCATATTGCATGTTTATTTTCTTCCGTAACTTGCCCTTGGGTAATTAATGCAGGTGCTACTGATCACATATATTCCTTCCGCCTTCACATCAAAACCTCTTTTCTCTTTTGTAACTGTAGCTGGCGGATTTATTTCTCATGTAGGTGGGGTTGGTAACATTAATGTAGCCCCGTCTTTATCATTATCTTTTGTATGTATATGCCAAAGTTTCCTTGTAATTTGTTATCCATTAGTCAACTCACTGAATCCTTATGTTGTTCACTAACATTTTTTTCCAAATCATTGTATCTTTCAAGAACATGGAACACGGAACTACGGAAGATAATTGGCACACAACGTGTCTAGCACTTTGTATCACGTAGAGATTCCATCTGCTTCTGTGGCGCCTTTCAGTAATACATCTCCTTTTGATATGTGTTGAAGTCATTGTCACTACACCAATACTCTAGAGTTGTGTTGAGGAAGTGTTGAGGAAAAATATTTATATTATTCCACCAACACCCCTGCAGGTTGAAGGCTCATTTTGGCAGAGAAAAGGATTCACGCTGCAGTATAACCTTTTATAAAATCCGTTGCAGTATATTTTTATAAAATTTGCTTAAAATGCATGCCAGAGGAATCGAACTTGGGTTGCTCTGACACCATTTTAAAGTCCCTACCACTACCACCACACCAAATTGTCACTACACCATATAGCTCTAGAGATGTAACGAGAGTTGAGCATTGTGATCTTCGTAAGGGAAAGCAAGCGACAAAGTACTCAACTTCTTGGCCTTTACGCCAGCGAGGGAGCAATCTGCCTACTCTCCGGATTACGCGGGAAGCCGATGGCCGATTGAGGACCTCTTCAGCTTTATGCCAGTCTGAGCAAATCTCCAAATTATGCCAGGCGAAGTCCCACGGCGTAAAGCAAGCTCAGGTTGCAGAAAGACACCCTCCCCGGGGATTATCCGCCACCCAGATGGCCAATCTGTTGTACACATATGGCACAGGGAGAACCATGGTGCCCAATCTCCGTATGCCCACTGGTGGGAACAGAAGGAACAAGCCGTCGTCTTCTTCTTTTACTCCTCCTGACTTGCGCAAATATCTAATCCAGAAGAGTAAGGAAAGGGGACCTTCCAACATGTCTATTACGCCCCCTGGCGAGCAATGTTGTAATAGTCATAAGATTGTGATTGAATGCTGCTGTTCTAAAGTAAAACGGTCGGTTTTTGACCGATTGAGCTACTCTCTGCCTTTCCAGGAAGAAGAGCCCGCGCATGCATCCGTGAACATGGCTTCGTATATACCTGGAGGAAGCTCAGGCTCAAGACGTCTGTCCTCTAGAACTTCGAGCCGAAGGAGATCCAACATGCTCCTCAGAGACACTGGAGATGGGGTATTCCAGAACACTCATTCAAGGTCACAACAACTGACTTCGTACTCCTCTGATTCCGACGCTGGGGGTCGCCATTCTCCCGAATCAAATACTGAGAGTATAGAGTCGACTTCTGCAGCAACCTATACGCATCCTTCGACGATGCCTAGGGAAATAGAAGTTTATGCCATTGAAGATGAACGCGAGGAAGCTTCGCCGTCAGGAAACGCGGAACAACGCATCACTATACTGGAGAAATCTCTGAAACAAATGCAATCCATAATAGAGAACATGCACCAGATGATGCTAACTCAACACGCAACTGCCATAGCTCAAGCATCGGTCCCGCTAACTCAGATACGTGTGGGGGTGGACTTACCACCATCCAACCCGAGCCAAGAGCCTGCTCTAGATAAAGAGTCAGCAGTTCCTCCGCTTCCTCACTCGGAGAATATATTACCTCCCATTGGAGTTACGATACAACCAACTCCGCACTACACCGTAGTCCCGCTTCCACCTGAAAATCCGATACAGGCGGTACGGGAGTTGAAAGCCCAGTTTGACGCCTTGAATCACAAAGATCATCTCAAGAAACTGGGAATCAACCAGCCTTACCCAGCTATCTGGGAAGAGGTCCCTTGCCCTCCAAGGTACAAACCTCATACTATGGCTCTGTTCGAGGGAAAAACATCACCAAGTCAGTACATGAACTATTTCAGTATGATGACGGTATTGCTATAAGGGAACGACGCCCTCCTCACTCGGGTGTTCAAAGGCTGCCTCTCAGGAGTAGCCTATCAGTGGTACCGTAGCTTGGCGGACAACTGCATTACTTCCTTCGAGGACTTCAAAGCTTTATTCTTTACGCGATTCTACGAGGGAGGAATGGACATGTCTATGTCCTCTCTCATCGAAGTCAAGCAGAGGGAAAAGGAGGACGTTCGCACCTTCGTCGAACGTTTTCGTCAGGCCACCTTACAGATGCCTCCAGGAGTTCCAGACTCTGCGTTAGTAGACATTTGCAGGAAGAACCTCCTTCCTGTAGTCTCGGTGTTTATAGGACCATATCAGTTCCATGATTGGCCCTCGTTCATCATCTCGACAGTAGCCGCCGAAGACAACAATCGCAAGGTGCGCGACAATGGCATCATGATCTCCGCCTCTGACAGAGGCAAAAGGTCATCTCCCAGCAGCGACCATCCTCGCAGCTCCAAAGAAAAAGAAGCTCTGGCGATCAATACGTCCAGGAAAAAGACTGCGACAACCACACAAGCGAGACCCGGGACCTCCAGGCCCATCGAAGTCTACTCTTTCGACGACGACGATATCCCAAGTATATTCGAGTGTCTCGTCAAAAGTGGCAAGATCACCCTTCCGGAGCTAAGACGGCCCCAAGAAGTCGGCAGTACTAACGACCCCAAATACTGCATCTTCCACAGATACGTGTACCACCCGACAAAGGCGTGTTACATACTGAAAATAAAGATCCAGGGTTTGATCGATGCTAAGGCCATCACTCTGCACAACACCGAGAAGACGGTCACGGCCAACATGATCTCTCTGCGGTTTGGCAACTTGCCTTCCCAAGAAGTCTCGGACGGTGTCACACCCATTTCCCGGACCACGATGAACATCGTCAATCTCCCTTCGGCTAGGGGTCAAAATCATGACTTGGTAACCCTAACCACCCGGCAGGGCGAGATTATGTGGGTTCATCCGGATTTGGTGTCAGAGCTCGAGGAGGAGACTAAAGCTACAAGGCTACGTCTAGAAAGAGCTCCAAATGCAAACCATGTCATATGGTCGCAACTTCTTCGGCATCAGACGAAGACGAGGTATTTGCTGTAACCCGTTCAGGGAAAGCCTACCTCAACGACCACGGAGCAAGTCAGGAAGATGCACCAGCGGATGCTTCAACTGCCAAACCTTCAGGACCAGGCCCCGTCGTACCAGATGCCAGCTCTTCAAAACCAACTCCGGCGGACAAGGGGAAGCAAAGAGAAGTACGCTTTGATAAACCTGTGAAAAATACTCCAAACAAAGGTTTAGAGAAGCCATACAACCTCGACATCCTGGCCCAACTGGCTAATACACCAGCCAGGCTATCCATCTTCGAGCTACTCAGGCTCTCCCAAGACACTCGTCTAGCCCTGAGTGAAGCACTGATGCAGGCGGAGGCATGCTTGACCCAGCTCAAGTCCCCCGACGAAGAACCGGTGCCATGTCCTCAATGCCACAGTGTAATGGAAGTGGTCCCAAATATCACTTTCACTCAAGATGACATGCTGTTAAAACATAGCAGGCATGACAGGCCCCTCTATTACACCGGGTACGTCGGTTCCATGGAGGTCGATCGGATTCACATAGATCCGGGATCGTCGATCAGCATCATCCCTCACAGTCTGCTCAGACCGCTGAGGATTCCTACCAGCGAATTGGCTTACACCTCCACTACAATCGTGGGTTTTAACGCCAGAAGAAGTAAGCCGTTGGAGAAAATTTGCCTAAGGATCCAGATTGGCAACCTCAGATCGGTGGCCACATGTTACGTCATCGATTCAGAGGTGTACTACAACATTCTGCTGGGAAGACCGTGGATCCACGACCACAACATCGTTCCTTCGACTCTACATCAATGTCTTAAATATGTAGACCCCCAAGGAACAGTACAAACGGAGGTTGCTGACCTAAACCCGTTTAAAGGAGTAGAATCCTACTATTCCGATGCCGTGTTGTACTCTCAAGACCACACGAAAGAAGTGTCAGGCGAGGCAGAGAAGGAATCCCACCGGGAGCCAGAAGAACCCTCTGCCACACTACCGCTGTCAATCAAGGTAAAAGGATGAACCACTCGTCCAAAAGCCATGGAGCCTATGGCTATTCACCTGAACAAGACCAAGTCAGGAAAAGGGAGTGATTCTCTTAGCGAGCCATGCTCCAACAATGTGGCAGAGTACAACGCTCTGCTAATCGGGCTCCAACTCGCCAAAGAGCTGGGGGTCGAGTCCCTGGAAGCTTTCGGGGATTCTCTGCTTATAGTCAATCAAGTCAGGGAAATCTATGAAGTCCGAAATCCAGACCTCATCCCCTATTACCAAGCAACGGTCGAGATAGCCATGACATTCAAAGGGTTCTTCCTAGAGCATGTACCTCGATCTCAGAATCTAGAAGCTGGTGCCCTAGCCAGTCTAGCTGCGGATTTAGCCACTCCTATAAGAAGGCAGGATTCGGTAATCCTTCTTAACAGAGATTTATTCTGTGTGAAGAACAACTTTCACATAGAACGCAGCTACGCTGTGAACACAGATCCCCCTAGAAGAGACTGGAGAAGTCCCTTCGTAGATTTCGTCGCATACGAAATCTTGCCGGAGGACCCCAAAGAAGCAGTATCCGTCAAAAGACGATCATTACGCTTCTACTTCGAGGCATCTTCACAATGCCTATATCGCCGGACCAACGACGGACTGCTATTGAGATGTCTCTCTAACGACGAAGCACAGCAGATTATCCGGGAAGCTCACGACGGCGTATACGGAGCACATCAGCCCAGTCCTAAGCTACAGGATCGTATTAGGAGAATGGGCTATTACTGGCCCATTATGATCGCAGACGCGATCAACTATGCAAGACAATGTAGAGCCTGTCAGGTTCATGCAGACTTCATGCATCAACCGTCTGAATATCTACATCCTACGGTTGTATCCTGGCCTTTCGAAGCCTGGGGTATGGATATCATTGGTCCTATTCACCCGTCTTCCGCCAGAGGTCACCGGTTCATACTGGCCATCACGGATTACTTCTCCAAATGGGCAGAGGCATTCCTCTTGCTGAGGTAAAAGTATCTAATGTGATCAGCTTCATCAAGCATCACGTTATTTATCGCTTCGGGGTACCCCGGAGGATAATTCACGACAATGGACCTCAGTTTATCAGCCAAGCGTTTCACCGATTTTGCGATAAAAATCGGATACATAATATTGCCTCTACGGCATATTATTTAGCTGCTAATGGCTTGGCGGAAGCTTTCAACAAAACCATTATCAAACTCTTGAAGAAGTTCGTCTCTTCAAACAAGAGAGATTGGAATGAGAAGCTGGGCGAATGTCTCTGGGCATACCGCACAACGGTACGAATACCGACAGGTTGTACTCCATTTTCACTGGTCTACGGGAGCGAAGTGTCACGCCCCGGACCCGCCCGGGCCGCCGCTCCGCCCTGCCCCGCCCCGTGCGGCCGGGATTAACGAACCGGACACGTATCACCGTACCTCGGTGCGCCGAACGCGAATCACCGCACCCGTCCAGCGGGTGCGAGGGAGGAAGGAAGCCAAGCGAATGGCCCGTTCGAGCTTTCGGGGGATGTGATGCCGCACGGGCCTGGGGTTGCGCCCGTGCAAGGCCAATCGTTTAAGTTGATAGTTGGCTATCATCGCATCAATCGAGTAAGCAGCGAAAAGGGACTTGTTGCAATGCAATGCATTAGCCAACTGAGTGTTCGGGACAATCGAGGTAACTTGGGTTTCCTTTAGCAAAGGCACACGTTCGTTCTATACATTATGCCCCCTTATACGATAGCATTCTCGGGGCAACAATCGAAACCAGGATTCTGGGTCTTGGGGACTGTGGCACGCCTATCGCTCCCTTGGACGATCCAGTACCTGCAAGCAAGTAAACTGTTGGTGGGTCAGCACTTTATACAAGTACTGGTGAGATAAATCAACTAAACAGAAACATGCATTCACTCAAACAGGCACTAAGTAATCATGTTATAAAACATTACATTACTAGTGATCTTTCTAGTTTTACCTAGGTTCGTTTCATGCAGTTCTAGCAGAGTCGATTTACTTGTTTGGAAACATGTTTGGAAACAGAGTTTCATATTGAATATGCAAGCAAGCAAACCGTTCATGTTTCAGGGTGTGCGCAGCGTGTCTCGTGCAACTCCAGGGTCAGATGCAAAGCTAGACACACAATACACAATCTTAGGGGCAGTCACTATCCAAGTCAACACAATGACTTAGCTATATGCAGGGCGGTCCCCGAGTATCTCAGGATCGGCAGCTGGTGGAACAGCGTACCAATGACTCATTCTCTGATGCTAATGGCAGCTGTGACCCATGGTGGCTATGACGCATGCAGTTCAGCTCTCCACCAAAAACCATTGTCCGACCGTGTGCGAATGCATGGAACACTATCAAATAAACTCTAGTATGCAGACGAGACGAACCATCAGAATACACTCGTTGTTGCGGGGCAATCTGACTTATCACTTGAACATGTTCCGGCACAGTATGGTTCTCTCGAAGCATAGACGATAGTGAACATGTTCATGCACTCTAAGCAGGCAATTCAGGATTCTCGTTAAGCAGGCATTGATTCAAAGACAAGCTAGGTGAGTTCGTTCATTAACATGCAAGGCAGGTTCTATCATTCTCTTAAGAAAACATTGCAAGCAAAAACTCAGGTTATTATTAAGGCATGCAAGAATCAGAGAACGAAGTTCTGCCCACTCACCTTGATACATAACGCCGGCGCGGAGCGGGGCATTACATACTTACCAACCAACAAAAAGTTTCGTCCTCGAAACTTCAAGGATAAACTTCTCGATATTCCGAGTAGCGATAGTATCGTCCCTCGCCGTACTCAATCGAAACAATCAAGCAATTCAAGTTCAGGAAATATTTTGCACTTTGAGAATATCTATGGACTTATTGTATGGAACGATCTTTGCAAAACCATATCGATATAACTCAGAGTCAAAGCAACGATTTTGGGCCAGAGGATCGATTCTGCTCTGATACCATTCTGTCACGCCCCGGACCCGCCCGGGCCGCCGCTCCGCCCTGCCCCGCCCCGTGCGGCTGGGATTAACGAACCGGACACGTATCACCGTGCCTCGGTGCGCCGGATGCAAATCACCGCGCCCGTCCCGCGGGTGCGAGGGAGGAAGGAAGCCAAGCGAATGGCCCGTTCGAGCTTTCGGGGGACGTGATGCCGCACGGGCCTGGGGTTGCGCCCGTGCAAGGCCAATCGTTTAAGTTGATAGTTGGCTATCATCGCATCAATCGAGTAAGCAGCGAAAAGGGACTTGTTGCAATGCAATGCATTAGCCAACTGAGTATTCGGGACAATCGAGGCAACTTGGGTTTCCTTTAGCAAAGGCACACGTTCGTTCCATACATTATGCCCCCTTATACGATAGTATTCTCGGGGCAACAATCGAAACCAGGATTCTGGGTCTTGGGGACTGTGGCACGCCTATCGCTCCCTCGGACGATCCAGTACCTGCAAGCAAGTAAACTGTTGGTGGGTCAGCACTTTATACAAGTACTGGTGAGATAAATCAACTGAACAGAAACATGTATTCACTCAAACAGGCACTAAGTAATCATGTTATAAAACATTACATTACTAGTGATCTTTCTAGTTTTACCTAGGTTCGTTTCATGCAGTTCTAGCAGAGTCGATTTACTTGTTTGGAAACATGTTTGGAAACAGTTTCATATTGAATATGCAAGCAAGCAAACCGTTCATGTTTCAGGGTGTGCGCAGCGTGTCTCGTGCGACTCGAGGGTCTGATGCAAAGCTAGACACACAATGCACAATCTTAGGGGTAGTCACTATCCAAGCCAAGACAATGACTTAGCTATATGCAGGGCGGTCCCCGAGTATCTTAGGATCGGTAGCTGGTGGAACAGCGTACCAATGACTCATTCTCTGATGCTAATGGCAGCTGTGACCCATGGTGGCTATGACGCATGCAGTTCAGCTCTCCACCAAAAGCCATTGTCCGACCGCGTGCGAATGCATGGAACACTATCAAATAAACTCTAGTATGCAGACGAGACGAACCATCAGAATACACTCGTTGTTGCGGGGCAATCCGACTTATCACTTGAACACGTTCCGGCACAGTATGGTTCTCTCGAAGCATAGACGATAGTGAACATGTTCATGCACTCTAAGCAGGCGATTCAGGATTCTCGTTAAGCAGGCATTGATTCAAAGACAAGCTAGGTGAGTTCGTTCATTAACATGCAAGGCAGGTTCTATCATTCTCTTAAGAAAATATTGCAAGCAAAAACTCAGGTTATTATTAAGGCGTGCAAGAATCAGAGAACGAAGTTCTGCCCACTCACCTTGATACATAACGTCGGCGCGGAGCGGGTCATTACACGAAGCAGTTCTCCCCATTGAAATCCAGATTCCGTCACTCAGGATAGCCGTGACTAATGAGCTGACTCAAGAAAAGAATGACCTGTTAAGGCTTCAAGAGCTAGAAGGATTAGACGAGAAACGCCTCCAAGCTCAACAGCGCATCGCGCTCTACCAAGCACGCATTTCCAGAGCTTTCAATCATAAAGTAAAGAAAAGAGTGTTCAAAGTCGGCGAGCTAGTTTTAGCCGTAAGAAGGCCGATGATCCTTACTCACAGGAGTAAAGGCAAATTCCAGCCCAAGTGGGAAGGCCCTTATGTGATCGAGACAACGTTCTCAAACGGCGCTTACAGGTTAGCCCAGCCTAATGGAGACCTGTTAATGGCTCCTATCAACGGTAAATTCCTGAAAAGGTACTATGCTTAAAACTCCTCTGCTCAAGTGGAATATAGCGAGAAACTCAATTCTGACAAAACTACTTCCAGAGCGAAACTAGTTGGGTCATATTCTATCATATCCGTATGACCTCTGAATAAATATGTCCTGCTAAAAGTTTATCGAGAGTCTATCACGTCCATACTACCTCTGATATCACTCCCGCCCAAACCTGTCATTTACAGTCCGAAATGATGGGTCCACAGAGTCAGAAAAGATTCGCTTTATTTATTCCCAAAAAGAGCAGAATTATATTTGGGAAGCAAAAAGAAGAAAGGGTACATCATTGTGGGGGAGCGGTCAGATTGCGAATCAGCTGTACCAGTGCAGCTATCCTCTCATTCCTGGAAACCAAGGCATCAGCACGGGCCCGCTCCAGCCGTGCCTCGGGATTGTTCATAAAGGACAGTTCGACCCTTGCCCGAAGAGAGCCAGCACGGGCAGCTTCTGCACGCTCCAGATCCTGTCGTACTATGCTCAGTCGACCAGTCGCTACATCTAGACCTGTCAACGACTGAGAAGCGCACTCCTCTGCCAGAGCGAGTTTTTTCTTCAACTTGCGGGCCCTCGCTACGTTCCCTTCATGCTCGGATTGGCACTTCGTCTGAAGAGCAAGAGCCTCCTCCAAGACAGCTTTTCTTTCATCCATCTCCAGCTTATGTGCTTTGATGGAGTTATCTAGGCTTTCCAGCTGTTTAGTAAGCCGCGCAGTCATGAGGTCGTATCAGGCCTGGACCTCAGCTTCAAGGCTGCCCCGAGCCAGCTGTAAGTATTCGTTAATAGGTTGCTCCAAACCATTAACCATCGCCTCCAGGGCGTCAGCTACCCCAGAATCGCCGAACTCTCTGACCGCCCCGATCGAAAACTGAGAAGCCTTCTTCAGACGCTCGAAGTCTAGATTCTTCGCCAACACCATTGATATCAGCATTTTCAAACTGGTATAAAAGAGGCTGGTATACTGCTCGTTCAGCATAACTAGATCCGATTGGACGCCAGGAGTGGCCGCGATATTGGCAAGTCCCCCTCCAGGAATGATTGCAGACGAGGTGGCCACAGCCGCCGCCTCGACGGGTGGTACGACCGAAGGAGGTGCGACAACAACGGTCGAAGTCATCGGCATACTCGCGAGAGGCGAGGTCACGATAACAGGTTTTTCCTCCCCTTGAGATGACGAAACCACTCCGGGCGAGCTGGCCCCCGAAGATATTTCCTCCTCGAAGTCGGGCGCCTCCGTATCATCGCCAGGAGCCCGAGCAGAGCCAGAAGGCGCTTCAACGCTATACTCCCCGTGGACGCCGTCCCCTGAGAAAAAGATAAGAAAGTTGATATCAATATGATGGTAATCTTTCTAAGAGGAGACATAAAGATGATATTTACCCGTAGCCAACGGTATATATGTCGCATCTGCAGCCGACGTAGCTAAATCACGTCTTAATGACGCAATACGAACTGTCATACCTGGAGAAGGGGGTGGGCCCACCGACACCGCCAGGTGCTCTACCGAGCCTTCACTAAGACGCGGTCGAGGTTCGTCAGCTGGAATCTCGCCAGGCATGCTCACGGACATGGCAGGAGTTTTATCCGTTGCTGGTCTAGGGAAAGATTCTCTCATTTGCCTCGGCCACGCAGGCGATTTCGTTCCACTACCGGAGGCGATGGCAGCAACGGCAGACTCAAGCAGGGGTTCTCCAGTACCGCCAGCCGAAACTGAGGGTCCCTCTCCAAAAGGCAAGGAACCTCCAATCAAAGAGACATCCCCAACAGTAGAGACAGCAGGATCCTCTCTAGGAGCCTCAATACCAGAAATCCGGAGAGAACGATTAACCGTCTTCTTCTTCCTCTTGCGAGGGGAAGTCTGCTTCGAAGCAGGAGCCCTTCGCTTCCCAGAGACTGCCAAAGCCCCCGCAGGCGGAGGCACTTCACACCTCGGTACCGACACCAGAGGCTCGTCCGGAGTGACGGACCCCTCAGCCTCGTCAGATAAAACCGAGGGGACTTCGACTCTTCCCCCAGGCTTGGGAGAAGGCACCCTAAAGCTTCCACGCATGTCAAAATCGTGATGGAAGGTGTTGATCGCCACGTAGAACTGGGCATACGAATGGAGGATGCGCAGCTCCGTGGAGAGTGTGACGACCGACACGATAAAGATTGCTTCCGTGCAACCCATGATAAAATACCACCATCATCTGGCTCCATCAATGAGTCCGCCCCTGGACCTGAAGCTGGTGACGGCATTGTCCACGTACAGCTGATCGTACCCAAACTGCCTGGCAAACCGACTAGGCAAGTAGGGCTCGAAGAAGCAATGATCTTCGCTCCTGTACAGCAAATGGGAGGGTCGGATGCAGACCAACCAGTTAAAAGCTTCCAGAGAAAGATTGGTCTTCTCTCCACCTAAATCCTCAAGCCTAATCCCCGACTGATTACGATGTACGGAGGGGACAGTGCAGAGGAGCTTCCAGCCGTGACTGAGGCTCAGCACCAGCCGACAGTCTAAAACTGTATTCACGTTCCAGGGAGAGTCCTTGTAGTTCAGCAAGAAACTACCCCCCGAGCTACTACCAGGGCCGGGAGACATCACCCGGGGGTTATGGAGAATTAACCATCCCATCAAGTACAGGTATGATAATTCTACCCTAGGAAAGCTATCTCGTCGAGCTTCATCGACGAGCAGTCCATCAGTCATGGCTCTCAGGCCAGCCTATATACGGCACACCATGGCAGGAAGCAAGCCCAGTCTTGCCCCGAACACCAGACGCACGGTAGGCCACAGGATGTTCCGGTGAATACGGTCCGCGGACGCGATGTCGGGCACCACGACTCGACGCAGCCATATAGAAAGAAAGCCAGCCAGCCGGGCTTCCTTAGACAGAGGGCTGCGGCAGTGCCTCAAGTAACTGTAGGCCTTAGTGCCTTCAGGATACTTTTCTACCCCATCATTGAGAATCTGATCTGGAGCTTTAGCATCCTCCATAAGATCCTTGACGACCTGGGCACTGAGCACGCCCAAACAGTTCACGGGCTCATTCTTGCCCCCCGAAACTTTCTCCGACTTGGCGGCCCTGGCCCGGTGGAAGAAGAGGTAGGACATCCACTTAGTGGTGTGAGCTAAATCAGAAGGCTCATCATAAAAAGTGGTGCACGTGAAGTAGTGGCACATCAGCTCCTGATACACCTCCACAACCCGAGGGTCCGAGTCCTCCAACTCCCGGTTGGTGGGAACATACTCTTCATATGGGGTATCCCCCATCGGCAGTCTCGAGATCACTGCCATCTCATGGAGGGACAACCCCAACTCCCCCAGTGGAGTGGCGAAGGTCCCGGTGAGCGAAATGTATCGCTCCATCAGTGCCAGAAACAGGTTAGGGTTGGGAGGCAATCCGACACTCGTCGCACTCACAGCAGCATACAGTCCAATGCCCTCCAGCTCTCTCCGAAAATGCTTCAAGGCCCAGTCAACTAGGCAAGCCCATCGGAGGTTTGTTGGGGTGATCCACCCATTGCACCGAGGAATCTCCTTGGGGTATACACCCCCTCGCCCCATGAAGTCGTTGCAGAAAGTCGGCAATTGGACCGGCTGGATCACAGAACTGTCTTCACTCGGGACGCTGCCCGGGCACAGTCCCCTGAACACCGTCACAACGCCGGAAGGGCGGCTGACAAACGACCCCTGGTCAGCTCCTTTCAAATGAAAGATCTTCCCCGGCTTGCCGTAAAGATCGGGAGTCAGCGTCCACGACATCCTCCTGGGATGTGTAGCATGGGAGAAAGCCGAGATAGGATAATCTCTCGACATCGTTGGCAGATACAAGACCACACTCTCGGCGGGGAAAACCCAGGGTTCTCTCTTGAGCTTCGTCTGGAACCGTTTGTCAATCATGTCCCCAAAGAGAAAAGCCGGCTTGATGTACTGGTCCCCGTCTATGTACGTCAGGGGCTCCCCGTTAATCATGTTCAGCAACGTCCGCTCGCCCTGAGCCAATATCAAGATCTCCCTTCCTTCAGGATACTGGGGTCCGGAGATAGAAAATGTCACGTGGGACAGATCCTCCAGATAGTTTGAGTGCAGCATCCCAGCAGCGGAACCCATCACCTCGGCCAGTGGAGACTCATGCAAGTTAACTGCAAAAGTACAAGGAAAATACGTCATTATAAATCTTGCAATATAAAGACCAAGAAACGACAGTCTGTGCTTTACGCCAAGACTGTACAAAATTTGGTCATTTTACGCCGAAAGTCACATCCATAAGCGTAATTGGCGGTATACAGTCCGTGCTTTACGCCAGACTGCCAAAATTCTAGTTATTACGCTGGAGGTCCCATCCACAAGCGTAAAACTAAAATTTTATAGTATACACCAAGTTTTTGGCAGTCAGAGCTTTTACGCTCAAAACTGCGAAAACATAGAGTTTTTACGCTGGCACATTAGAAATATGGGCGTAAAAGATGAAAACATCTCCGTGCGTCATCTTCCTCAAAGAGGCTATCAGCACAGAAGACGACCTAGCGCGGTCACGTTCAACGTGTGCGAAGGATTTTTTGTCATTCTTTGTCATCCCAAAGGCTCTACCTCTAAGGCCGGGTGCGCTACTCGTCGGAGAGATACTTCGCTCAGAAGAACGTTCACCTTGCCCGACCGAAGACTCTCTCGCTGGGGCAGAAGAACGAGAAGAAGAACCTATACTCTTTTCCTTAGCGGAGAAGATTTGTTTCGGCGCCATTTCTGAAAACTCGGAATGCTCGGAGAAAGAACAAGAGGAAAAACTCAAACAGTCGAAGGCTCTCTTTCGCAGAAGACGGATGAAAAGTTTTTCTCTCAAAAGCTTGGGATATATATAGAGTTCGGGTCGACTCCTTAAATCCTCGGATGGACTCCTCGAAACTCCAATCTCACAATTAATATTTGGTTATGATTAGGTCCTACGTCAACCTATTATTCAGAGAAGGCAGACAGTCAGCGAATTCGAAAAGTTTTTGACGCAAAGCAGGTCAGCGGTTCTTACGCTAAGGAGCTTTCTACGCTTGACAGCAACAGATCTACAGTTTTTACGCTCGCAAGCTATAAGTCTATGGTTTTACGCCCAGATGCCTTTGTACTTGGTAGCTTTTATGCTCGAGAGGCTACAAACCTACGACTTTACGCTCAGCAGATACCAAATCGATGATCTCACGCTCGGTGGGGCTTAGTTTACGCTCAGAAGCAACAGATCCGCAACTTCATGCTCGGAGAAATTTTCTTTTCAGAAGCTACAAATCTACAGTTCTACGCTAAGGAGCTTTCTACGCTCGACAGCTACGAATCTACGGCTTTATGTTCGACGGCTACAAGTCGGATTTTTACGCCCAGATGCCTTTGTGCTCAGTAGCTTTTATGCTCGAGAGGCCACAAACCTACGACTTCACGCTCAGGAACCACAAGTCTATGATTTCATGCTCGATGGTGTTTTAGTTTACGCTCAGAGGCTACAGACTAATGATTTCATGCTCCACGACTTTCCGCACATCTGAAAGATATGCCGGCCAGATTGCGCGTACATCTGAACGGTCCTCAAGGCGGTCAATTGTAAAGAGTTCACACAGAAGATACTCGTTCTTGACCTCAAGATATCCCAAGTACCCAAAGCATACAGAGTTCTACATTAAAAAATTACTCTTCTTCATGGGTCGATTCGAAGTTCATCCAGACTCCAGTCTGAATATCCCGTCTATCAAGATGGCAACTCAGTTTGACAGCCATTTCTTGACCCTGTTCCAAGGGATTTTCGAGCAATCATTCTTGAAGACAAAGTCTGAACAAAAATTCTATTCATCAGAAGTAAAAACAACAGTTCAGAGCTCTACGCGGTTCCTCAGTCCTAGCAGCATGACAGTTCTAAATGTTCAAAATGCTCAACAGCGTTCTATGGACTATTCGCTATGCGCAAAAGGACAGGACCTAGCACTCTTTCTAAACAGAGTCGGCGTAAAGAATCAGACGTGTCGAAGCTACACATATTCAGACTTCACAGCAACGTATGGCAAAACGATCATATGTAGAGAAGAAAGACGATTTTATTGAAATTAAAATCATGATCACATATGAGGGAAATCCTATCTACAAAGGGGGTTTTTTTTATTTTTTTCATGGTTACATATGAGGGAAATCCCGTCTACAAAGAATTTCCTCGTCTTCATTGGAAGGCCGCCCCAGAATCTGTTCTACCGGGTTCTCGCGTCGGTGCAGGTCTTCCTCTTCTTCCATGGCAGTTCATCGACCACCACAGTCATGAACAAGAAGATCGATGGCGAAAGGATACAGAACTGGGCATGCATAAATGATGCAGATCCCATGCTCCGTACGCCATGACCGATCCAGTTGAGGCTTCTTTAAGACCCAACTCGATCAAGGACAGCAGTTACAGTTTGTCTGCTCTTGTCCGCGGAGGTCTCAGGGGGAAATATATAGCTTGCAAGCTGTGTGGTCAAATACGACCCTTTCCTTCTCCCGAAGAACCGCCATATAAAGTTGCTGATTATCCCGAGCAAGGGAGGCTAAGATATCCTTCCATGATCCATCGTTGCAGTGGACACTTGCTCGAAGACGCCATCTTTTTTGGCTCCTTACACGCTGGAAGAACATGATCTCCTTCTTCCTCAGATCGACCCGACGAACTTCGGCGATCATCTCTGCGTGGTGATAGGAATGTGGGGAGAACGAGTTAACCCCCCAGCCTTTTTATAGGCGAAAGAGATCACATCGGTCCCCAATAAATTCGCCATAAAGTCAGCATCGACCGTTTCAACGCTCCATTCAGAAACGTTTCGAGTTACGAGGAGCGGTTCATGCTTCATTCAAAGCGTTCCAAATTCCGAGGAATTTGAAAGCTTTGAAGGGGGTCTTGTAGAAGCATGAAAAATACGCCGGATGGCTATACGCAGCATATTGATGCAGAGCAGCGTAGACTGAGGCCTTCAGAGCCATCAAACGTGCAACAAAGCTTTTTTCGCTAAACACAGCGTGAAATATAAGCTCAAAGGACCATCTGCGTAAGGCAGTACGTCCAGGATGCTTCAGCGTAAACAAGGTTCTTCGTCGCCTCCTGGGCGTAAAACCCATCCTCTTTAAAGTATACGAGAGACGCTTCGTATTCTTCGAAGTGAACCTGTCAGATCCTACAATTAACCTGTGAGATCCTGCAATAAACCTGACGTCTGGACTTCTGACAAAGGGATACTGCACGGCTACCCAGACGACGGCTATAATGATGGCACAGCACTGCGACCCAGGCTGTCATTTACCACCATCTCCTTTGCGTAAACTGCTTTTACGTACACAAAGGGATACGCTGCCTTGTTTTACACAGGCAGACATGAGTTGTTTACGCTCCGCGGTAGACAAACCGCCTGCCACATCAAAAGCTGTACTTCGTACGGGGCTCGAGGCACGTCTCTACGTCCAATGCACAGAGCGATGACAGTTGCTCGAGGCACGTCTCTACGTCTAATGCACAGAGCGATGACAGTTGCTCGCAGCAGCTTCTACGCCCATTCAGCTCCTGTGCTCACTCGGCTTCTACCCCCATTTGGCTTCTACGCCTACTCGGCCTCTACGACCACTCGGCTTTTACGCCCACTCGGCCTCTTTGACCACTCGGCTTCTACGCCTATTTTCGGCTTCTATGCCTACTTGGCTTCTACGCCATGGTGACAGACATTGGCTTCTACGCCCACCTCTTCTACACGAGGGATACCTACCTACGTGGCTTCTATGCCATGATCTTCGTAGCGATTATGCGCGTTTTGTCCCTTAGTTGGACCCGCATCACACGCTCATTCAAAGGATCATCTACACGCAGGCATTGGTTATTTTAACCGTTATGTAAAAGGGTGCTGTACTTTCTACTCCTCGGTTTCTATACCGACAGAGTGGTTACTGTCACCAAAACTCTATAAATAGAGACCTCTATCAATAAGGAATGAGGTGGGAAAATTGGTCGAGAAAACCAATATCAGATCCACGGTCGAGGAAATTAGTTCAGAAATTGGTCAAGAAAACCAATATCAGATCTAAGGTCGAACTTCCAAGAAAGATTGAACCAGAGGTCAAGAGAGAGAGAGAGAGAGAGAATCCGGAGCTCAGGCAAAAGAGTAGAGATCGACGACTTTGGCATCGTGCATCCACCCTCTTTTGCAACCTTCGAAGCTGCTACCTGTCTTCCACGGCATTTCTTCAACATCGTGTGGTCCAAGGGCTAAAGTGATCGACTGCAGATCAGACACCTATAGCAATATTTACCCAGATTAAATAAATTGTACTCCCATATCCTCGTATAGGATCAAATTGTACAAGTTTGTTTGTAAACCAAGGAAGACGGTTTTCGTGTAAACCCCATCTTGAATACATTTTTATTCTTTCGTTTTCCACCACAAACAGCCGTGCGTGCCTAGGTTGCGTACCGCACAAGGCTAAAGTATTTTGTATAACAAGCACATATTCAGCGACGTAGATAATTGAAACACAAAGTTGAAACATGGAAAAGATCTTTTTATTGATAATGAACATCTTTTACAAACTCTTGAACGAGTCAGATAATTGCTGCGCGAGCTTACAAAAGTGGACTCAAAATGAGATATATGTCCTGTACATTACATCCTTTACTAAAACTTTAAAATGAAGGACCTCCAGGCATGGCAATATCTTTTCCTCTGAGCTGCATGAGTTAAGTTGCTAGCTCCTGGGTCTTCAAATATGCTTCAAAATAGGGCACGATTAAGGCGTGCTGACAGTTAGACTGGATTGGAAAGTGACTTCAGCTCCTCGCAGGATCTCCTTGGTGCGAAAAACATGTTTCAATGAGGGTCAGTACATCGAAACGTACTGATGAAGGTGAGCTACCCCAACTATACCAATCAACACATTGTTTATATAAAGCATGCATATTATTTGTGGTCTTTCTATCTCGTCTTAGTTTATTTTATAAGCAAGCATTGATATGGAAATTTACTGAAATAAAGTTGCCACCGTTCGGTGACTTTTACCTGCCCATCTGAACCACCTACACAATACTTACCATGTCCTTCCCTGCCACGAAGACACAAGTTAGCTTACACAGGTTTAAATATACGAGGGGATCACTAGAGTATGCCATAAAGTATGGGTCATAGTACATGAATGAAATATCAAGTTAACACAATGAACATGGGCGTCACAGGTCATTCCATCCGAAACAGGCGACTATTCAGGAGTTTTGTCCGGATCGGATCGGTGCCAATGCCCCAGCAACCGTCCGTAAGAACTAAGACCTTATGCACAAGTTGTCTGTGATCAAGCGTAGTCTACTAAGTTATCAATTGAGGCAATTCAGGGCAGCACAGGCACAGGACAAGTAACAGGGTAAGATCTATTTTGCATAGTCTTCTTGTTCAGTTTATTGCATGGTAGGGAAAGCTCTATACATAGCATAATTTATAGAAGAAGTATACATTCTAACTTGAAATTGAAACATATGAAGAATATTCTGAACGAGCTAGCATAAAATAAGGTAACCGTTCACAAGTTGATTGACAAGCATAAAGTAGTCCAAGCCTATTTCTTTTTATCTTGACATCTTTTAGTTGTTTGGTATCGTTTGATCGGGGCAAGCAAGAATGCAAGATTTTTATATGTGAAGACTTGGAAGAAGGGTCAACTAAATCGAATATAAGCCACTCACAAGTTGGTTAAGAAAGGAAAGGAAAGAGGTGCTTCAAGACTCCGCTCGTACGCCGTCTACTGCAAGATCACCTGCATTGCCACAAACAGCTGATCAATACCTCTTCTACTCTTTCCAAGCTCAAAATTGAAGTGAAGTTCAACAAACAAAAATAATAAAATCCATCGAAATCGTTCAAGAAAACGCAAACAAATTCGAAAACCAACTCAAGGCACAAAAGCAACAAAGCGACAACGAAAACTAGGCAAGAAAACTTGCAGCGGAGATGTCCCTCTTGACTCTGCCGCTAAGTCCATCCTCGGGGCACGGTCTACTGAATATGGGAATCAATTCCGAAGAAACAAATCCATAACGAGGATGAGTTCTTGATTCAATCTATCCCGATCGAACGATACCGACTTGTATTTCTTAGCCGTGCTCCCCGAATAGGGGGAACGGGGCACCACATCCTAACCAACTAATTAAAAGTTTTGTCCATAAAACTTAGGAATAGAACCTACCACTAAGAAAAAATGAAGGAAATCTTTCTCTCATCTCAGATTCAAGATTCCAAGTTGATTCTTTGACCAAATGATTTCGCCAAAGCACGTGCACGAGAGAAACCGAACGACTTCGAAGCAGCTTCTCTTTTCGATCCAAGATCCGCACAGGTTGTTCAACATAAGTCAAGTCTACCCTTAGGTCCAGTTGATCAAGATCCACCACATGACTTGGGTCGTACACATACTTCCTAAGCTGTGAAACATGGAAGACATCATGCACTTCGGATAATGACGGTGGCAGGGCTATCTGATATGCGGCCGGGGTGACTCATTTTAGTATCTCAAACGGACCAACAAATCTTGGACTTAGCTTCCCTTTTGCTCCAAATCTGGTGACTCCTCGCATGGGCGAGACTTTGAGAAATACCCGATCACCTTCTAAGAACTCAAGAGGTCGTCGATGCGTGTCTGAGTAGCTTTTCTGACGACTCTGAGCTACCTTTAGCCGTTCTCGAATTATGCTGATCTTCTGGACGGTTTGCTCCACAAGTCCAGGGCCAAGAATTTTTCATTCGTCAACTTCATCCCAATAGATCGGGGATCTGCACTTTTGCCCATATAATGCCTCATACGGCGCCATTTGGATGCTGGATTGATAGCTATTATTGTATACAAATTTTGCTAACGGTAGATGCATGTCCCAACTCGTCCTCAAGTCTAAGGCGCAGAGTTGTAGCATGTCTTCGAGGATTTGGTTGACATGTTCTGTTTAGCCGTCTGTCTGTGGATGGTAGGCGGAGCTGAAGTTCAACTTCGTCTCCATTGCTGACTGCAGGCTTTCCTAGAAGCACAATAAGAATCGACCATCTCTATCAGAGACAATGGATACAGGTATGTCGTGGAGTCAACGATTTGGTTGAGGTAGATCTGAGTTAGGCGGTCGGCACTCCAAGTACTTTTGATAGGCAAAAAGTGAGCTGGCTTGGTGAGTCGATCAACGTTGACCCAGATGACATCATTCCCCTATTGTGTATTCGATAAACAAACAATAAAATCCATTGTTATGTGTTCCTATTTCTACTCCGGTATAGCTAGATTATGCATCACTCCGCCCGGCTTCTGGTGCTCGGCCTTTATCCTTTGACAAGCCATGCATTGCGACACGAACAATGCCATATCTTTTTTTATGCCGTGCCACCAAAATGCCGTACAGAGATCTCGATACATCTTTGTGCTACCCGGATGTGAAGTATAACTAGCATGATGGTCTTCCGTTAGTATCTCTTTTCTGAGGGCTACATCGTTAGGAACGCACAATCTTTCCTTCACTGGCAACATTCCGTCCGTGCCTACGGCAAAGTCGGTTGCCTTTCCTGCTGAGATAAGACCTTGCATCTTTTGCAGGAATAGGTCATCCTTCTGAGTAGACTAGACCTTTTCTAACAAGTCAGGTTCGAGGCCCAACTGAGCCACTTGCCCCCTTTTTGTATCTGATTATAAGTGTAATGCCCAAAGCTTCAATATCCCAACGCAGTTTGTCATCAATAGTCAAACTCCCAACGAACACTTGACTCAATGCGTCAGCTACAATATTACCCTTGCCAGGTATGTATCTGATCATCAAGTCAAAGTCGCAAAGGAGTTCAAGCCAACGCCGTTGTCGTAGATTTAAATACTTTTGGGTATAGAGATATTTTAAACTCTTATGATCCGTATAGATCTCGCTTGGCACACCATAAAGATAGTGGTGCCACAACTTCAGCGCGAACACCACTGCTGCGAGCTCCAGATCATGGGTTGGATAATTCTTCTCGTGAGGCTTCAACTGCCTTGACGCAAAAGCTATCACCTTGTCCCGTTGCATAAGGACAC
This sequence comes from Iris macrosiphon, assembly GCA_036927795.1. Classification (NCBI taxonomy): domain Eukaryota; kingdom Viridiplantae; phylum Streptophyta; class Magnoliopsida; order Asparagales; family Iridaceae; genus Iris; species Iris macrosiphon. Next base: position 191,374,958 of record JAYESA010000010.1, read on the forward strand.
ATCCCAAACCTTTTTCTGAGGCGTCACTATATATCTTAAAGTCATCAGGTCCGTCTGGAAGGGTAAGAATTTGTGCTGAGACAAGGTGCTACTTTAACTCCATAAACGAAGCTTCACAGTCGTCCGTCCACGCGAATGTTACTCCCTTTCGAGTGAGCTGGGTCAAAGGCGAGGCAATTATAGCAAAATCCTTAATAAATCTCCGGTAGTAGCCTGCTAGACCAAGAAAACTTCGAATATCACTAGTTGACTCATGCCTCCTCTACTTCACGATGGCTTCTATTTTCATTGGGTCAACTGAGATGCCCTGTGCAAAAATAATATGCCCTAGAAAGGATATGATGTCCAACCAAAACTCGTATTTACTTAGCTTCGCGTACAACTTATTATCTCGAAGGGTTTGAAGCACCATCCGCAGGTATCCCGCGTGTTCATCCCTATTCTTCGAGTACAGATGTTATCGATAAAAACTACCACAAATTTATCGAGGAATGGTCGGAACACACGATTCATCAAATCCATAAAAGTGGCAGGGGCGTTCATCAGTCCAAACGGCATAACAGAAAACTCGTAATGTCCATAGCGGGTTCAGAATGCTGACTTGGGCATGTCCTCAGGCTTAATCTTCAACTGGTGGTAGCCCGAGCAAAAATCAATTTTTGAGAACACTGAAGCTCCTTGCAACTGATCAAAGAGGTCGTCTATTATGGGTAGAGGATACTTGTTTCTGATAGTGACCTTGTTCAGCTCCCAATAATCGATGCAGTGTCGTAACGTTCCATCCTTTTTTTCACGAAGAGCACAGGCTTTCCCCAAGGAGACACGCTCGGATGGATGAACCCATGATCCAACAGTTCTTGAAGTTGGCACTTTAACTCCTTCAGTTCAGCAGGGGCCATTCTGTACGGAGCCTTGGAAATCGGCTGAGTATTTGGGAATGTGTCAATCTCTCGATCAGGTGGCATGTCCGGTAGTTCGCTCGAAAACATATTAGGGAACTCCCCCTAAACGGAAGAAGACTCAACATTTGCATAATCCAGTGCATGTCCCGAACCGACGCTAGGTATCCCTCGTAGCCAGAGTATAGCATCCGCCAAGTAGATATCGCAGAAATCACCATGCAAGCCCTAGACGCATCAGTTGCTGGACTACTCATGTAGCAGAATTCGGCCTCTCCAGGTCAGCAGAATATGACTCGTTTCTCTGCACATTCGATAGTTGCCGAGCAAGCACCGAGCCAATCCATCCCCAAAATGATGTCATAATCCCGAACATCTAGGACTAAAACATCGATCGAGAGCTTCCTTCCTCCGATACAGACGTAATCGCCTTGACATACTGAACGGACAGGTATTTTCGTGCCCGACGGGGTGCTAACACTAAGGTCTAGATTCAATGGTGTCATTTCTATATTGTTTTCCACGACAAAATTCATGGATATAAATCTATACGTTGTACCAGAATCAAATAGCATATGTACAGGTATATTATTAAAAAGCAATATACCTGACACAACGGTGTCCGAGGCCAGGGCTTCTTCTCGTATCATAGTGTACACCCAGCCTTGAGCTTGACGACGCTCTTGCTAAGGCACGACTCGATTGGCTTGGGGTGCTGAGGTAGGATTTGGATGCTGAGGGCGAAGATCAGGGAGCAGACAGACATCAATCTGATGGGTTGAATCACCACAATAGAGGCATGTCATATTCTTTCAGCGACAATTGTTGGCTGTGTGCCCTGGCTTGTAACAGAAATGGCAATTTGGCCTCTGATCCCCTTTTTGATGATCGTCGTTATTTGGAAGCTTTGCAGCGTTGTTTCCTTTCTCGTTGCTATGGCGCTTGTGATTATAGGTATGCACAGTGCCGGCAGCAACGTGAGGATACTGCGGTTCAAGAGAAAGGGCATAGCTCAGAACTTCCCGCATCATCTGGTACTGAGGAACGACCACGTGAGCATGGATGGCAGGTTGCAGTCCTCCTTCAAAGCTTCTGGCACAACTCGCCGTATCAGGTAAATAGGAGCTTGCAAACTTGGTGAGCCGGTTGAATTTCGCGGAATACTGCTTTACTGTCATGCTGCCTTGTCGTAGTTGCACGAACTCATTCTCCTTTTGTCGATGTACGGGAGGGGGTATGAACTCCTCTTCGAACGTGCCACGGAAAGTAGCCCATGCGATCGTCTCCTCTTCATCGTCAACTGGAAGAGATCTTCGATGCACGTCCCACCAATCGTATGCGTTCAAGCAAAGCTGTAGTTGGGCACACGCGATACGCTTCTGCTCGGGTACCTCTAGAAGTTTGAAGTGATCCTCAAGTTCGGCCAACCAATCTAGATCCACGATTGGATCTTTATTCCCCATAAATGGCGTGTTGCAGACCTTCTTGAAGTCAAAAAAGTCGAAGGTAGTCACATCCTTCTTCTTTAGAATTTGCGGTGTTTCGACTTCAAGCGCAGGTTGCTCCACCGGTGTCGCTGTTGTTGCCGCAGAATGGTTGGAGGCCAAGGTCTGCACGATCTGTTGTAGGGTATCTACATGCTTCTGTTGGACTACAAATCGGACTTCTAGATTATCTTGAAACTTGCTTTGTCTCTCTTCCGCTCACTTCTCGGCCCGTTCATAACGAGCCTCATCCCTCTGTTGGATTGCCTCAAGCATCCGCATCATCTGCTAAATGGGATCGACAAGGGACATAGCTCGCTAGCTCTGAGAACTTTCCAAAGTGTCGGAACTGCTTTCGCCCGCCCGGCGCTAGCGATGATGCTTGCGCTTGAGCCATTCCTTCAAAAGAAGGTAACTTACATCAGGATCATAATATATTATGGACTTATTATAGAACGTATCTCATTTTTGCCTAACGAGTTCAAGAGTTCGCATAGGGAATTGATCGTTAAAGAAACTTTTCCAATACGAGGGTCAAAGGAACTTGAAGATGTGCTCTGATACCAATATGTCACGCCCCAATTCCGGGGAATCGATAGTCATCTCCCAGACGTGACGTCGTGCGTGCCTAGGTTGCGCACCGCACAAGGCTAAGGTATTTTGCATAACGAGCACATATTCTGAGTACGCAGATAATTGAAACACAAAGTTGAAACATGAAAAAGTTCTCTTTATTGATAATGAACATCTTTTTACAAACTCTTGAACGAGTCAGATAATTGCCGCACGGGCTTACAAAAGTGGACTCAAAATAAGATAGTTGTCCTGTTGTAAACCCCCTCGACCAAATTTAGCTTTACTTAGCTTAGATAAAGAGACTAGGTTTAAATTGGAGACAATTAGAATTAGATTACAGTATTTTAGAATTTTGTACAACATTATATCTCTTAGTGCACCTTACCGTTGCTCCGATATTTAGAGCACTGCATAAGCTATTACCTGCAAACAAATTTCATACAAATTTCCTCGACGTGCCAACCTACCATTCTGACCCTTGTATAACTCATAACCAATCTCTCTTGTACTACATTTTAGTCGCACAAGATTCATCGCAGACGCTATTATTTAATTTTAAATAAAATACGACTTTGTACCCTTGTGCGTTCCAATCAAAATTGGAGACACAATCTTGATCGTTTTGTGCAACTCAAATTTATGATAATATTCTACTCTGAGCCCTCTACGTCCATGACACTTGTGTCCCACCTAATTTTATCCCCATGTACTTCTAATTAATTCAAGAACACCTTGCATATTAAATTTAATTAATTAAAACCTAATTTCCATCTTTGTGCAATTTTCTAATTATTGGGCACTTTTATGCAAAAATGTATTAAGGTGTCCGCACCATTGGACAATACATAAAGAAATCCATTTTTACTTCACAGAATTTTTTTCCATAATTTTTGGAATGTGCAACGCGCGCATCGCCCCCTCAATTAAACATATCCTTGCCTTTTAAACAATGCAATTATAAACCCTCCAAACATCTCCATGACAAGTCAAGGCCCACTCCAAGGAGATGTTGACCAAGCCCATACTCCTAGGTCAACAAAACCCTAAATTTTACATGTATAAATAAATCACTTTTGCTATTTTTATTCACAAACATCAAACCCACCCCTAAAAATCTAGCCGAATACTATTCATCCCCCTTCTCTCCCTGTTCACCCTCTTCCCCTACCCGACTCATCACCATCCCCATCCGCAACCACCTCAAGGCGCCACCACCAGCACCACCTGACCGCCTACCCTTCCCCGTCGACGTCAGACCACCATCCCAACCGCCAGTACCACCACCAGTCCACCCCGCAACCATCATCATCATCACCAGCAAGCCTCCACCTGACTCCTCTCTCAGCCCGCCACCTCCCTCTCCTGACTCCGACCACCACCAACGTCTTCACCACCGTCCTCACCATCTCCCTCACCATCACTACCACCTGAACCACCGCCACTACCACCCGCAACCACCACCCGCACCACCAGCAACCATCCCCCACACCATCATCACCCGCACCAACTCCATTATCACCATCCCCAACTCCATTAACACCTCCACAACCGTCCTTAGCCACAACTACCGCCACCCTCGTCACCACCCCCTGGCCGCCGACCCGTACACCACCACCACCGGCCCATAACCCGCCACCGCCAATCGCTGCTGCTACTGCAACTGCCTGAACAAGCTGCTGGTGTTGCTGCTGTCTTGCACTCCCCCTCGCCCCCCCGCCGGAGCTCCCCCCCCCCTCGCCGATGACGACACGTACGGTGGACACTGTCACGCCCCGATCTCCCGCAGGCTAATCGGCCGTTCCCGCTAGGCGGGAATCACCCTCGCCAGCGCTCCCGCGGAACGATCGCTTAAACCATCCGGGCGTGATGCAGCACGAGCGTGAGCCACGCCCGTGCAAGGCCATGGTTCATTGGCTGGCGGTAAGAGTTCTAAGCCATAGAGTCGTACAGATTGTCCGAGTGCAGCGGAGTCATGAACGCATAGGCGATCGGTAACAGGTTCACTGAGTCGACAAGTATAGCGGAAGCATTGAAACACAAGTTGAAGTAAAGCAAGCTCTTTTATTGATATGAACATGTGTTACAGGCGGCGTATAGCCAAGATTACAAGTCGCTCAAGACTCTCTCTCTGAAATAGTAAAGCGTGCCAAGTGGCTACGATTGTGGATGATTGTACAGGCGATGTTTAGGCGATGTTCACAACATTATGTCTTGTATATGCGCTTCAGTCCCGGACGCACCGTTGCAAGGCTTCAGAGGGAACTCCTGGCCTTAGCACGCACGAAGGAGGCATCCGCACCGAACGAGGTTCTCCCGCACCCTGCATACAAACTGGTGGATTATCAGTACATTGAATGCACTGGTGGGGAAGCTACTCGCCCGCTCGACAAATCCAAACACGTAATACAGGTTCCGTGCATAACTATTAAGTTGTCTTTCTAGTTGCCTTAGGATCAGTTTTATGCAAGCATTAAATAGCCTAATGTGTCAGGCAGTGCGCCGTACGATGTTTGAGGAAACACGGCGAGACTTACCAACTTACCATTTCTCCTTCCCTGTCCAAGGCAAACATTGAGGCAACATTGTTATTTCGAGCAGAGGCATGTATAAACATTCAGGAGGCAAGCATATGCAAACACGAGGGTCATTTTAACATGATCGTTCAGGTGTTCAGGTGTTCATTTATGCGATGCAGTGACTCGCACGCGGATAGCCGCTAAGCGAGGATGACTTATCTATATGAACATGAGTCACTGGTATAGCCATAAAGGACACTAGTCTTAAACGAGAATAGTTTGCAACGAAAGTATAGTGGGTGCTATAAGCCATCTCGTTTAGTACAGTAGACTATACAGTAAGTTCAGCCATGGAGCGGATGGTATGCAGCGAAAGAACGGTAGGTGCTGCACACTATCTCGTCCAGTACAGTTGGCTGAAACAGTGGAGTTCCATCCGGATCGGAGCGGCCCCAGTGCCCCGGAGACCGTCCGTGGAACTATGCCTCGTTTTTGAGTTGTCCGCGACATGCAGGTCAGGATCTTTTCCAATTTCATGTGATACTCGAGTACTGTAGAACAGGAGTACAGTGGTACAGTAGAACAGTAGAACAGTAGTACAGTAGTGCACGATTACAGGAGATGCTTGAATCATGATTCTGTACAGTGATCAACTTGTCTTGATGCATTCCCCTGGTTCGGGGATGCCTTGGGTGACCTAACGGTCCCGGATACTTACAGGAACATTCAGGAACGGAACGACTACGTAGTAGTCTTCCGGGGTTTGGATGAAAATACGGTAACATTCAAGCAGACAAGCATGCGTTTCTAAGGAACATAAGCAGGCACGTTGCTTGGACCCGAAGGTAAGCCGAGAGTTGAAACCGTTAAGGGACTTAGCATGCGGGGGTCTGATTATAAGTAGTATTTCATTTCCATGTTCTAGCAAGCAATACAAGTTGGGATTATTCCCTTAGCTAGGTGCGTTGGATTTATTAGCATGCAGGGGGTGATTCACCTAGCGACTAGCATATATCATTCCAGATTTTATGTGTGCTGGCTAAGCAAAGACAAGTTCACCGTAGCCACCCACCTTAGCGATGATTCGCCTCGGTAGAGCGATACGTCTGAGCGAGCCTCTGAAAGCCTAAACCGAATTCCTGTAGGGGCAAGTCTGGATATCCTTTGCTTCTTGATCGAGGCAAAGCGGGTCAGGACAGTTGCACTATTGCCGTTTAAAACGGCAGTCCGCTTGAGCGGAACGGGGTGTTACATCCTACCCAACTCAGGAAAAGTCTCGTCCTCGAGACTTACTGAGGACAAGCAGTAATCTAGGGTTGAGGTAATCCTAGACAAGTCGTTGTACTTGTTCATTTGGATATTCACTTGCACAAGTTTCAAAATCAGCATATCGCTTAGACTGGATCGTACGCACTTTCGAAGGGCCCATCTAGCGTGAACACGTCAACCAGCTTAGTGATAGCGAAGTCTCAGCACTCGAGTTTTACCTTTTCTTAAGTCTTGGATGGTGCACTAGTTCAAGGCGTCCCTCGAATAGATGCATTCAACCAAACTTAGGGTTAGTGAAAATCGGACAAGCTACTAGCGATACTCTCAAAGGTTCGCACAGGTTGGCACAAAGGCCACTCGCAGCATACAACCAGACAAGCAAGCATATCATTCAAAATGCATTTTGAAAGTATTTAGACTTATTGTTGGAACATCCCATCGAGGCATTGAGAGAGAGCGTGCACATAACTCACGAACGAGCTTTCGAAACAGAGATATCGAATTGAAGGCCAAAGGCGTAGAAGCCAGGCTCTGATACCAATATGTCATGCCCCGATCTTCCGCAGGCTAATCGGTCGTTCCCGCTAGGCGGGAATCACCCTCGCCAGCGCTCCCGCGGAACGATCGCTTGAACCATCCGGGCGTGATGCCGTACGAGCGTGAGCCACGCCCGTGCAAGGCCATAGTTCATTGGCTGGCGGTAAGAGTTCTAAGCCACAGAGTCGCACAAATTGTCCGAGCGCAGCGGAGTCATGAACGCATAGGCGATCGGTAACAGGTTCACTGAGTCGACAAGTATAGCGGAAGCATTGAAACATAAGTTGAAGTAAAGCAAGCTCTTTTATTGATATGAACATGTGTTACAGGCGGCGTATAGCCGAGATTACAAGTCGCTCAAGCCTCTCTCTCTGAAACAGTAAAGCGTGCCAAGTGGCTACGATTGTGGATGATTGTACAGGCGATGTTTAGGCGATGTTCACAACATTATGTCTTGTATATGCGCTTCAGTCCCGGACGCACCGTTGCAAGGCTTCAGAGGGAACTCCTGGCCTTAGCACACACGAAGGAGGCATCCGTACCGAACGAGGTTCTCCCGCACCCTGCATACAAACTGGTGGATTATCAGTACATTGAATGCACTGGTGGGGAAGCTACTCGCCCGCTCGACAAATCCAAATACGTAATACAGGTTCCGTGCACAACTATTAAGTTGTCTTTCTAGTTGCCTTAGGATCAGTTTCATGCAAGCATTGAATAGCCTAACGTGTCGGGCAGTGCGCCGTGCGATGTTTGAGGAAACACGGCGAGACTTACCAACTTACCATTTCTCCTTCCCTGTCCAAGGCAAACATTGAGGCAACATTGTTATTTCGAGCAGAGACATGTATAAACATTCAGGAGGCAAACATATGCAAACACGAGGGTCATTTTATCATGATCATTCAGGTGTTCAGTTGTTCATTTATGCGATGCAGTGACTCGCACGCGGATAGCCGCTAAGCGAGGATGACTTATCTATATGAACATGAGTCGCTGGCATAGCCATAAAGGATACTAGTCTTAAACGAGAATAGTTTACAACGAAATTATAGTGGGTGCTACAAGCCATCTCGTTTAGTACAGTAGACTATACAGTAAGTTCAGCCATGGAGCGGATGGTATGCAGCGAAAGAACGGTAGGTGCTGCACACTATCTCGTCCAGTACAGTTGGCTGAAACAGTGGAGTTCCATCCGGATCGGAGCGGCCCCAGTGCCCCGGAGACCGTCCGTTGAACTATGCCTCATTTTCGAGTTGTCCGCGACATGCAGGTCAGGATCTTTTCCAATTTCACGTGATACTCGAGTACTATAGAACAGGAATACAGTGGTACAGTAGAACAGTAGAACAGTAGTACAGTAGTGCACAATTACAGGAGATGCTTGAATCATGATTCTGTACAGTGATCAACTTGTCTTGATGCATTCCCCTGGTTCGGGGATGCCTTGGGTGACCTAACGGTCCCGGATACTTACAGGAACATTCAGGCACGGAACGACTACGTAGTAGTCTTCCGGAGTTTGGATGAAAATACGGTAACATTCAAGCAGACAAGCATGCGTTTCTAAGGAACATAAGCAGGCACGTTGCTCGGACCCGAAGGTAAGCCGAGAGTTGAAACTGTTAAGGGACTTAGCATGCGGGGGTCTGATTATAAGTAGTATTTCATTTCCATCTTCTAGCAAGCAATACAAGTTGGGATTATTCCCTTAGCTAGGTGCGTTGGATTTATTAGCATGCAGGGGGTGATTCACCTAGCGACTAGCATATATCATTCCAGATTTTATGTGTGCTGGCTAAGCAAAGACAAGTTCACCGTAGCCACCCACCTTAGCGATGATTCGCCTCGGTAGAGCGATACGTCTGAGCGAGCCTCTGAAAGCCTAAGCCGAATTCCTGTAGGGGCAAGTCTGGATATCCTTTGCTTCTTGATCGAGGCAAAGCGGGTCGGGACAGTTGCACTATTGCCGTTTGAAACGGCAGTCCGCTTGAGCGGAACGGGGTGTTACAGACACACCCCCCATGACACGACACAGAGGTACACTCTCACCTCGTATTATACGAGTATATATATGTATATCAATGTATAAATGTATAATTAGTTATATTTATATATAGTATGTATATGTTATATATTATATGTATATGTTATTAATTATATTGTATGTATATGTTATTAATGTATATACGATTTTAATTTATTATGTGTATATACTATATAATGTATTATGTATAAATATATGTACTATATTGTGTTTATGTATATATATATACATATGTATATTTAAAATGTATACTTTATGTATACACATATTTATTTATATAATTATGTATATATGTTGTTATTTTATGTCTTATATGTATATGTATAGCTATACGTGTTATAGTATTATATATATATATATATATATATATATATATATATATATATATATATATATATATATATATATATATATATATATATGTACATACGTATTTTATTTATGTATTTATGATTATTTATGTATTTATCAACATATATATGTATATATGTTATATGTATATATGTGTGTACTTTATTTAATTATGTACTTAGGTATATATGTATATATGTCTTAATTTATCTAATGTATATATAGGTATATACGATATGTATGTATATATGTACTATGTTATCCTAGTCAATTTAAACAATAAATGTGAATTACGTATTCTTAAGTCTTAAATGCTATTTTAGCGTATTATCATAACTTGTTAGGAACTGTGTTTGGTGTACACGGAACTCGAGGAAACGACACGGGACCTATCGGATTATTCTGCTAAACTTTAGGAGCAGGCTATTGGTACTACGCAGCTTTCTTGCTAGGCAAGTATACCTTGCCTTGTTGTACTGTTTAAATTCTGTATTATTAGTTGCATATTTATTATTTTAATATTATATAACTGTGCGCGTCCGAGAAGACTCGGGTGCAGTCAATGAAGGCGTTGAGTTTAGGATTTGTGTCTGACCTAGTGTCTAGTAGACCACCTAAAGTTATGGAATTATCGGTATGACTCCCCAGGCCTTGACACGTACCATTACACGTCACAGAGTGAGTTCATGTAGGGACGCATACTTCATGACTGACTGGCCATCAGTATGAGCAGTACGTGTGACAGCATTTAGCTTAGTTGTTTATTTCTGTAGCGACTTGCATTATAGTATGAGATATCCACGTCGTGTTCGCGACTTGTACATTGACATTGGACGGGGAAGACAATTAGTAGGCGTATGGGACAGACATTTGGCTGTCGTAGTTTCAGAGTAAACTGCGGGGCCGTGAGCCTTAGCGTTACCCGATTATGGGACAGTGTTATCCGGTTATGGGCTCAGGTTACCCGGTTATGGGCGTATATGCTTGTCGATACATCCGGCAGAGGTTACTAGCTGCGCGCTATCATGATCGGTGATGTAGTTAGCATATACTCCTGGCATCCAGTTTACAGCTAATGCCAGGTACTTAGCCTCTGGCTCGACGTTATGCTTTATACCTTTCACCTACCCATACGTACCAAGGTTGTCTTCAAAATGCATTTCACTTAGCTGGTTAGTTCACCCTTGAGTTTTCACAGTATTTAATTTATGGCATACTTCTATGTATCTTGTTATGTCCCTCTGAGGACCTGGTCCCTTTCCAGGTGTAGATATTCATGAGTATTCGCAGGAGCGCAGATCCGAACTTGCTACATATATTTCGAGAAGGTCTTCTCTTCGAGCCCGTGATTGTTAGTTGATATTCTTATATTATGTTTGTTGTGTTGCACTTATATATTCTAGTTTTATAGTGGATTTGTTTCCACCCGACTATCATCATTAGATACTTTATATTGATATCTAGTTTTATAGATATTGGTTATTTATTTCTATTTGATTTCTATGGATGAGATTAGATTATACACTATGACTTGTGATAGTTTTTACCACTCGTGAATTATTGTTCATAATACAGCGTACGCATGTGTTATGGTTTCCATATATTGGAGTTGCCTTATACATGCGGCTGGCATGCTTACGTGTCCTAGTCCTACGTATTTTGGGACTGGGGCGTAACATATTTTTAGTGGTGGCCCATGCAGGTCAAGAGCATATTGTCTCGGTTACGTTGTTGTACCGAGCAAGCCTGCAAATAAGATTAGAGTATAGGATCTCATCCGCATTTGACTATAACTCATCCTCCTTCCAATCCATTCTATTTGAATAATTGCATCATGCTTGATTCATGTGCTTCCCTATTAGTTCCTTGAGTATAGCCCCTGTAAGTATATATGAAGTCCATGTTGTTAGATAATAAGTAGGGTAACCTTCCTATTAAGAGTACAACTAGGATAATGACACATTACTGAGTTAGAATATTTAATAAACCCTAGCATCCCTTACCTATAGGTTGATTTACCATTATCCCTTGATATGTTTATGAATGACCTGAGAGTAGTATAGACGCTACTAGGATTAGTTTAAAATTTGACCATAGTGTTTGACCCTAGTATTGAGAAACCAATAAAAATCCAAGGTTAAATATTAGGACTAAGCCTAGCTTTTCATGGTGAGATAGTACTAGAGAACTACAACTTTAGCTTCTCATCTTATAGTAGCTGAACAATACCTTAGGAAGCCAAGAGGAATAAACTAATATTTCCCTTGATCATACCTCGAACACAGAGATTAGCTACCACCTTCCCCTTAGAAAACCATGATATTATCTAGAGTCCCTCTATTTCTACCTTCATATCTTGTACCTCTGAAAACTTAGCACTCGTGATTTGTGCGACGACTAATTATGTTCTTCTATTCTTCATCTTTCAATTCGGGCCACCTAACCTATATGATTATAGGCCAAGTGATTTTATTTCATGTTAGGATATATAGTTTGCTAGGATTATAGTTGTTACTCTTGAATTTTGAATTATGTGATTGGTAGTTAGAACTTGATAGTTTAAGTTATTCTTATAGATTATGACCTAATGTTTATCCCTTAGTTTTAAATCGCGTAACTTGTACCACACCTCGATACGAGTTATATTTTCCTTTTCCCTTGAAGGCCAGAAACTCTTCCATTCTTACTATTGACACTTGTTCCATAAGCACTATGACTAAGACTTAAGATGACCATGACCTATATAATAGGATACCCTAATAGGTACCAAGATTCTTTCCTCGTATACCCTAATAAGAGTTTCTACTTTATTTACTAATGCAAGGTTACCTTGTAGAATTTCCTTTAAGACTGTCATAGTATTAGTTTATTATTTTAAGTTGGGTAGTATGCCTCACAACCTAGTATCATATAGTCCTCTTGACTCATTATTGAAGTGTAACTGAATGATATTAATTGTATACTAGCATAAGACGATAATGTTTATTCAGACAGTAGAACTTAGAGGTCCATGCCCTTATTTGGTCGACTAGCGACTTAGACAAGGAGATAGTATGACAATTGTAGAGACTGTAGAGTCTTATCTTTTTATGAACTTGAATTATTTGGTAACTTCTCTCATCATAATCAAGCGTACTTATATTTTCTGTACTACCTTGACTTATGCCGCTATTATAGCCTAGCTTTGCAAGCTTATCCTTTTATCGAGCTTGTTCATGACATATGTATTATTGGGTCGACACACTAATACATTTCAGAATCAGTGTATTACGGTCTGATCAACCTTAGTGCGCTTGGTTCGTCCTTCGCATGACTACTTATGTAGATTAAGATAAAATTGACTTAGCTTCTTAGACGAATATAATTACCCTAGACGTGTCTGAGCATATCGTATCGATTAAATAACTATACTAATACGAGCATGCGAATAAAAATTTACCAACTAGGATTTTAATCCACAACTGTCTTGACAATTCCTATTTGAATTCTTTAAATGCATTGATTCCCACACTTCTATTCTATTACCTTCCCCTTGAACTCTTTATTATTACTTTTTGTCTTCCCTTATTTCGGAAAGATGAAACCTCGTGCTTGGCATAAGTTGTATACACTGATAGTACTAGATATACCCCATAGGCTAATCACATGACTTGGTGACTCCCTTTTATAATAGCTAAGGGTATATCATATATGATATAAGTTGGGTGTTAAAACTTTGAGGATTGAATAACATGATTAAATAATTTGAGAAATAGTTTTCTTAGATGTATAGCCTATTGTGATAGATGGGTAAATTCTAAGTTGGGTAAAAATTGTATTGTTAATTTAAGTTGCAATTCTTTTTCAGATTGTGACCAAGTAAGATTAGCTGGAGAAACCCTACCCTATTTTTATTTCGAGGACGAAATTGTTTTAAGTTGGGTAGATTGTAAACCCCCTCGACCAAATTTAGGTTTACTTAGCTTAGATAAAGAGACTAGGTTTAAATTGGAGACAATTAGAATTAGATTACAGTATTTTAGAATTTTGTACAATATTATATCTCTTAGTGCACCTTACCGTTGCTCCGATATTTAGAGCACTGCACTAGCTACCATTCTGACCCTTGTATAACTCATAACCACTCTCTCTTGTGCTACATTTTAGTCGCACAAGATTCATCCCAGACGCTATTATTTAATTCTAAATAAAATACGACTTTGTACCCATGTGCATTCCAATCGAAATTGGAGACACAATTTTGACCATTTTGTGCAATCCAAATTTATGATAATATTCTACTCTGAGCCCTCTACGTCCATGATACTTGTGTCCCACCTAATTTTATACCCATGTACTTCTAATTAATTCAAGAACACCTTGCGCATTAAATTTAATTAATTAAAACCCAATTTCCATCTTTGTGCAATTTTCTAATTATTGGGCGCTTTTATGCAAAAATGCATTAAGGTGTCCACACCATTGGACAATACATAAAGAAATCCATTTTTTCCTTCACATAAATTTTTCCCATAATTTTTGGAATGTGCAACGCACACATCGCCCCCTCAATTAAACATATCCTTGCATTTCAAACAATACAATTATAAACCCTCCAAACATCTCCATGACAAGTCAAGGCCCACTCCAAGGAGATGTTGACCAAGCCCATACTCCTAGGTCAACAAAACCCTAAATTTTACATGTATAAATAAATCACTTTTCCTATTTTTATTCACAAACATCAAACCCACCCCTAAAAATCTAGCCGAATACTATTCATCCCCCTTCTCTCCCAGTTCACCCTCTTCCCTAAGACGACTCATCACCATCCCCATTCGCCACCACCAGCACCACCTGACCGCCTACCCTTCCCCGTCGACGCCGGACCACCGTCCCAACCGCCAGCACCACCGCTAGTCTACCCCGCAACCATCACAATCATCACCAGCAAGCCTCCACCCGACTCCTCCCTCAGCCCGCCACCTCCCTTTCCTGACTCCGACCACCACCGACGTCTTCACCACCATCCTCGTCGTCTTTCTCGTCATCACTTCCACCTGAACCACCGCCACTACCACCCGCAACCACCACCCGCACTACCAGCAACCATCCCCCAAGCCATCATCACCCGCACCAACTCCATCATTACCATCCCCAACTCCATCAACACCTCCACCACCGTCCTTAGCCACGACTACCGTCGCCCTCGTCACCAACCCCTAGCCGCCGACCCGCACACCACCACCACCGGCCCACAACCCGCCACCGCCAACCGTTGTTGCTGCTGCAACTGCCTGAACAAGCTGTTGTTGCTGCTACTGTCGTGCACTCCCCCCCTCCCCGCCGGAGCTCCGCCTCCCCCTCGTCGGTGACGACTCGTACGACGGACACACCCCCCTTGGACATGACACAGAGGTACACTCTCACCTCATATTATACGAGTATATATATATATGTATATCAATGTATAAATGTATAATTAGTTATATTTATATATAGTATGTATATGTTATATATTATATGTATATGTTATTAATTATATTGTATGTATATGTTATTAATGTATATACGATTTTAATTTATTATGTGTATATACTATATAATGTATTATGTATAAATATATGTACTATATTGTGTTTATGTATATATATACATATGTATATTTAAAACGTATACTTTATGTATATACATATTTATGTATATACATATTTATGTATATAATTATGTATATATGTTGTTATTTTATGTCTTATATCTATATGTATAGGTATATGTGTTTTAATATTATGTATATATATATATATATATATATATATATATATATATATATATATATATATATATATATATATATATATATATATTTATTTATTTATTTATTTAAATGTATATATATGTACATTCGTATTTTATTTATGTATTTATGATTATTTATGTATTTATGTACATATATATGTATATATGTTATATATGTACATGTGAAATTTATTTAATTATGTACTTAGGCATATATGTATATATGTCTTAATTTATCTAATGTATATATAGGTATATACGATATGTATGTATATATGTACTATGTTATCCTAGTCAATTTAAACAATAAATATGAATTACGTATTCTTAAGTCTTAAATGCTATTTTAGCGTGTTCTCATAACATGTTAGGAACTGTGTTTGGTGTACACGGAACTCGAGAAAACGACACGGGACCTATCGAATTATTCTGCGAGACTTCAGAAGTAGGCTATTGGTACTACGCAGCTTTCTTGCCAGGCAAGTATACCTTGCCTTATTGTACTGTTTAAATTCTGTATTATTAGTTGCATATTTATTATTTTAATATTATATAACTGTGCGCGTCCGAGAAGACTCGGGTGTAGTCAACGAAGGCGTTGACGTTAGGATTTGTGTCTGACCTAGTGTCTAGTAGACCAACTAAAGTTATGGAGTTATCGGTATGACTTCCCAGGCCTTGACACGTATCATTACACGTCACAGAGTGAGTTCATGTAGGGACGTATACTTCATGACTGACTGGCCATCAGTATGAGCAGTACGTGTGACGGCATTTAGCTTAGTTGTTTATTTCTGTAGCGACTTGCATTATAGTATGAGATATCCACATCGTGTTCGTGACTTGTACATTGACATTGGGCGAGGAAGACAAATAGTAGGCATATGGGACAGACATTTGGCTGTCATAGTTTCAGAGTAAACTGCGGGATCGTGAGCCTCAGCGTTACACGGTTATGGGTCAGTGTTACCCGGTTATGGGCGTATATGTTACTAGCTACGCGCTATCATGATCAGCGATGTAGTCAGCATATACTCCTGGCATCCAGTTTACAGCTAATGCCAGGTACTTAGCCTCTGGCTCGACGCTATACTTTATACCTTTTACCTACCCATACGTACCAAGGTTGTCTTCAAAGTACATTTCACTTAGCTGGTTAGTTCACCCTTGAGTTTTCACAGTATTTACTTTATGGCATGCTTCTATGTATCTTTTTATGTCCCTCTGAGGACCTGGTCCCTTTCCAGGTGTAGATATTCATGAGTATTCGCAGGAGCGCAGATCCAGACTTGCTACGTATATTTCGAGGAGGTCTTCTCTTCGAGCCCGTGATTGTTAGTTGATATTCTTATATTATGTTTGTTGTGTTGCACTTATATATTCTAGTTTGGTAGTGGATTTTATTTCCGCCCGACTATCATCATTAGATACTTTATATTAAGATCTAGTTTCATAGATATTGGTTATTTATTTCTATTTGATTTCTGTGGATGAGATTAGATTATACACTGTGACTTGTGATAGTTTTTACCACTCGTAAATTATTGTTCATAATACAGCGTACGCATGTGTTATGGTTTCCATATATTGGAGTTGCCTTATACATGCGGCTGGCATGCTTACGTATCCTAGTCCTACGTATTTTGGGACTGGGGCATGACACATGTACATTACATAATTTACTAAAACTTCAAAAAGAAGGATCTCCAGGTGGGACAATGGCTTTTCCTCTGAGCTGTATGAGTTAAGTTGCTAGCTCCTGGGTCTTTAAATATGCTTCAAAATAGGGCACGATCAAGGCGTGCCGACAGCTAGACTGGATTGGGAAGTGACTTCAGCTTCTCGCATGATCTCCTTGGTACGGGGAACCTGCTTCAACGAGGGTCAGTACATCAAAACGTACTTGTGAAGGCGAGCTAACCCAACTATACTAATCAACACATTGTTTATATGAAGCATGTATATTATTTGTGGTCTTTCTATCTTGTCTTATTTCATTTTATAAGCAAGCATTGATATGAAAATTCACTGGAAAAAACTTGCCACAGTTCGATGACTTTTATCTGCCCGTCTGAACCACCTGCACAATACTTACCATGTCCTTCCTTGCCACGAAGACATAAGTTATCTTATATAGGTTTAAATATACGAGTGGATCACTAGTGTATGCCATAAAGGACGGGTCATATTACATGAATGAAATAACAAGTAACGCAAAAAACAGGGGCGTCACAGGTCATTCCATCCGAAATAGACGACTATTCAGGAGTTCCCTCCGGATCGGATCGGTGCCAGTACCCTAACGACCGTCCGTAGGAACTAAGACCTTGTGCACAAGTTGTCCGTGATCAAGCGTAGTCTACTAAGTTATCAATTGAGGCAATTCAGGGCAGTACAGGCACAGGACAAGTAACAGGGCAAGATCTATTTTGTATAGTCTTCCTGTTCAGTTTATTGCATTGTAGGGTAAGCTCTATACATAGCACAATTTATAGAAGAAGTATACATTCTAACTTGAAATTAAAACATATGAAGAATATTCTGAATGAGCTAGCATGCAATAAGGTAATCGTTCACAAGTTGATTGACAAGCATAAAGTAGTCCAAGTTTATTTCTTTTTATCTTGACATCTTTTAGTTGTTTGGTATCGTTTGATCGGGGCAAGCAAGAATACAATATTTTTAGATGTGAAGACTTGGAAGAAGGGTCAACTGAATCGAATATAAGCCACTCACAAGTTGGTTAAGGAAGGAAAGGAAAGAGGTGCTTCAAGACTCCGCTCGTACGTCGTCTACTGCAAGATCACCTGCATTGCCACGAACAGTTGATCAATACATCTTCTACTCTTTCCAAGCTCGGAATTGAAGTACAGTTCAACAAAAAAAATCAATAAAATCCATCAAAACCATTCAAGAAAATGCAAATAAATCCGAAAACCAACTCAAGGCATGAAAGCAACAAAGCGACAGCGAAAACTAGGTAAGAAGACTTGCAGCGGAGATGTCCCTCTTGACTCTGCCGCTAAGTCTATCCTCGGGGCACGGTCCACTGAATATGGGAATCAATTCCGAAGAAGCAAATCCATAACGAGGATGAGTTCTTGATTTAATCTATCCCGATCGAACGATACCAACTTGTATTTCTTAGCCGCGCTCCCCGAATAGGGGGAACGGGGCACCATAGACGTCGGGGCAGGGAAGGGGGGCGGGGGTGAGGAGGGGGAGCGAAGGCGGTGGTGGGGAGGGGGTGGTGGCGGGGAGGGGGGAGCGGGGGTAGGCGGCGGCTGTAGTGCTCAGCTCCGCGTTGGCACTATTTACAAGAGATATCAGTTTGCTGACTCAAAAAAGATATCTTCCTTAAGAGTTCCCTGTTGAACCAGAAGATGACTGATCTAGGTGAGTAGGCAGAACTTCGTTCTCTTATTCTTGCACATCTTAATAATGAATCTAAGTTTTATGATGCCTGTTGCTAAGAAGATTATTGTTTTCGTTACATGAATAATAGAACTATATGCTTAACTAGAGAACTTTAATGCTTGTCAATAGAAGGACCATTGCTATGCTAATAAGAAAGTGTAAGAGATTGCTTGAACATGTTTCATTATCGCTTGTGTTTTGATAGAACTACTTCGTGCTTGAACTTGATTTAGAGAGATGGCGGCCAGTCCGCACAGAGATAGAAGAGAAGAGATAGATGGTCTGCTTGTTCATTTTGTCTGCATCATAGATTTTATCTGATAGTGTTTCATGCATTCGCATCGGTTGGACAATGGCTATTAGTGCAGAGCTGAACCTTGGTCCCGGCTGCTATAATATTAGTTAAGAGCAACCATGAGTCACAACTGCTAATAGCATCAGATAAAAGTGTCATTGGTTAGCTGGATAACCGCTACTGATCTTGAGTTTCTCGAGGACCGAAAACATATAGATAGTTCATCTTGTTTGCTTGATAGAAGGATAGTTACTAGATGGTGCATTGTCCCTAGAGTCTTTGTGTCACGCCCCGATCTCCCGCATGCTAATCGGCCATCCCCGCTAGGCGAGAATCACCGTGCCAGCGCTCCCACAGAATGACCGCTTGACCCATCTGGGCATAATGCAGCACGTGTGTGAGCCACGCCCGTGCAAGGCCAAGGTTCATGCTGGCAGTAAGAGATCTAAGCAACAGATTTGTACAGATTATCCGAGTGCAGCAGAATTATAAACGCATAGGCGATTGGTAACAAGTTCACTGAGTCATCAATAGAGGAAGCATTGAATAACACAACTATAGAAGTAAAGCAAACTCTTTATTGATATTAAACAAGTGTTACAGGCGCATAGCCGAGATTACAAGTCAATCAAGCCACTCTCTGAAAACAGTAACAGCGTGCCAAGTGGCTATATTTTTGGAATGATTAACATGCGATGTTCCAACATTATGTCTTGTATATGTGCTTCAGTTTCGGGCGCAGCACTCCAAGGCTTCCGAGTGAACTCCATGACTTAGCGCGCACGAAGGAGGCATCTGCACCGAACGAGGTTCTTCCGCACCCTGCAAACAATCTGGTGGATTATTAGTACATGAATGCACCGGTGGGGAGGCTACTCGCCCGCTCGAAAAATCCAAACACGTAATAAAGGTTATGTGCACCAACTATTATGTTATCTTTCTAGTTGCCTTAGGATCAGTTTCATGGCAAAGATTAAATAGCCTAACTCGTGTGGCAGTGTGCCATGCGACATAAGAGGAAATACGGTAAGACTTACCAACTTACCATTTGTTCTTTCTTTTCCAAGGCAAACCAAATTAATTCAAACACGATCATGTATAAATATTCAGGGCAATAACATATGCAAAAACTGTGTTGTGAGCGAGATTACGCTTAGGGTGCACGAGTTACACGAAATATCAGGTATTGTAGAAGATGGTGAATTGTTCCATATGTACAAGTGTATTATACTCGAGATCATTCAGGTATTTCAGGTATTCTTAATGCGATGCAGTAACTCGCACACGGATTGCCATTAAGCGAGGATGACTTATCTATATGAACATGGAGTCACTGGCATAGCCATAAAGGACCAGGCATTTGATAGTCTCAATTGCGGAATGGGGCACAACACTTTGTACAAGATAAGCAATTCAGGGCAATCGGGCGACACAGGAGGGCCGTTGCACGCCATCCCGCCAGAACAGGAAGAGTATTGGGTAGACGGAGAGTCCAAGGTAATATGCGTTACCAAGGCCGAATTTCGTGTATTGCCAACCCACAAGCCGGGATAGCATACTAGACCCTTCTTGGTTGCTGGCAATACACACAAGCATTCCTCCTAGGCCGGTACGATTTCGGTGCCCCGGTGATCGCCCGAGGAATGATATACCTCGTGCACGAGTTGTCCGTGATCATGCAAGTCTTGGGTCAATCTATATTCACGAGATGCACGAGATACAGGAGATACATGATGTGGTTGAATCTTGATTCGTGCTCTGAACGGTATTGCTCCACGAGTTGTATTACTTGCCTCATTTGACAGGGTTCTCGTTTGGTGTACAACTTACCTTGATGCATGCCCCTGGTTCGGGGATTGCCTTGGCGACCTAACGGTCCCGGATACTTGTAGGTTTATATTGCACAAAAGGACTATTTGATAGTCTTCTGACTGACTCGATGCATGCACGATACGCGATTGTGTTGTTGATTGTGGCATAATCTCATGGTGGCAAGCATTCTGTCGAGGCAACATTACAAGTTAATATATAAGCAGACAAGCATTGTGTTTATAAGAAAACTTAAGCATTCACGTTGGCTCGGGCCTGAAGGTAAGCCGAGGAGTAAAACCGTAAAGGGACTTACCGAGCGACATATTCTATGGTCATGCAGTGTAAACACGTGAACAATGCACTACGAAGAGCATATATATATATATATATATATATATATATATATATATATATATATATATATATATATATCATTCTACTCGAGGCAAAGCCGAGTCTTAGTTGCACAAGGCAAAGGTAGCATGCAAGGGTTTGTATATAAGCAATATTTCATTTTCATGTTCTAGCACAAGCAATACAAATTGGCATTACTCCCTTAGCTAGGTGCGTTGTATTCTTATTAGCATACAAGGGGTGATTCACTTAGCGACTAGCATGAAACATCCATATTTTAAGTGTGCTGGCTAAGCAAAGACAAGTTCATCGTAGCCACCCACCTTAGCGATGATTCACCTCGGTCGAGCGATACTCCGAGTGAGCCTGTAAAAGCCTAAGCCGAAACTCCTGAAGGGCCAAGTCTGGAAATCATCTTGCCTCAAACGAGTATTCTCGCTGAAGCAAAGCAGGTCGGGACGTTGCACTTTTGTCATTTGAATCGGCAGTCCGCTTGAGCGGAACGGGTCATTATATTATACACCACTCAGAAAAAGTCTCGTCCTCGAGACTTCCTGAGCGCAGGTCGTTCTATCGCATTATCGAATCTATCCCAAGCGTAGAAATCGGTACCACTAAATCCAATTTGAACATAATCTCCTACTCGATCCTTACGCCATGTGGCATGTATGCTGGGTCAGTCTCATTTGCGTCTTTAGCGCGGACATGTTGCTTAACGCGGGTCTATTTCAATCCATCGTAAATGATGATCAAAGGTTGAGGCAAACTTATACAAGTTGTTATATTTGTTCATGTGGATATTCACTTGTACTAGCGTCGAGATCAGCATATCGCGAGTCTGGATCGTGCACATATTCAAAGCGTCCTTCAAACATATGCATATCAACCAACTTAGTGATAGCGAAGTCTTAGCACTCGAGTTTCACATTTTATTGAGTCTTGGATCATACACACGTTCAAGGCATCCCTCAAACATATGCATTCAACCAAACTTAGAGATAGTGAAATCGGACAAGCTACTTACGAAAATCTCAAGGGTCTCGTCTTATGAATCATAAGGATACTTTTGATAGAGTCAATCAAATTCTAAGTCATTTTCCATTCCAACTTAAATCAAGTTTTGCACAACCGTTAAGCACGATCTATCCGATTCAACCAACTATGTTCATCCGTTCGGGTCAAACATAGTACATGTTACCATTCCCAAGTCTAATCCTAAGTCTTGCTGCCCCAGTTCTATAGCTTATTCAAGCAATATGGTAAAGTCGGTTACACGGATATTTCACTCGGCACAGGGTCGTCTGCCTAATTGCTAGATTATCTCACAAGATCATAGGTACAAGTTTAGCACACGATTTATCGTACAAATTCGTCGCACGATGCTCGCCCCAATTCCTAGGGTCAAACTATTGTTCATTTGCATGTGATATTCTACCCACGCTCGTTTTACTCAGATTTTTAAATATCGAGCACTAATTTTTCCTACTCTCAATAACACGCTCGTTTACACGGGGTTCAAGTCCGTTCAGTAAAATCTATGGTATATCCAAGTTGCAGGATAAACCTAGTGATTTGCATAGTCTATCTCTCCAAATATGTTTTGATAGAATCTATATCCATTCCAAGTCTAGACCACTAAGCCAAGATTCGGTTCTAAACTATTTTATTTATAACTCCAAGTCGTCCAACCTGATTCATGTATCCGTTCATGAAACCATCAAGCGTGATTTATTCCAGGTTCTATGCTAACTTATCCTCGAAACATTTTCGATTCACTTACATTTCAAATTTATCTTATCGCGTCGAACCAATAGTCAAGACGATCATTTAGTTATCACATTCCGGTCTACCGTAAGTTCGATCACCCTCGTTGGACGTGAGATCACCACGCTAATGCTTCCGCTGGATAATCGTCCTAATCCGGACGTGACGCATGTATGAGGATGTTTGAACGTTATGGTTTTCATCAAAATGATCGAGATACCTTAAAATTTTACCTTGCTCCATTCGTCCAGCAAAATTATCCAACTTTAATATTACCGTTCGGTAATTTCGATTTCTTACTTCTATCATTCTACAAGAATCTAAGTTCAAATATTCAAGCCCAAATTCTATTTCATCTTTTAATACGTTCTATTCATCGAGTTCGTTTGGAATAATCATCGAACATGTTCCCGTGAGTTCGATTATCCCCGTCGTACGTGAAATCACTACGCCGACGCTCCCGCAGGATAATTGTTCCCGTTGGGACTGATTTCGAATGTTATCTCTTCGAACTAGATTTCAAGATCGTTCTTCCAAACTCCAAGCCAAATCCATTATCGTTCATCTCTTTCCTCGAAACATAATATTCATTTTTGGGCTAACTTCTATTTCAAGCGATATTGTATTCAAGTTCAATCTGTTTGATTCAATCTAAAATCGCTTGCACAATCCTCAAATTTCCTTAACCAAGATATCAATTTCCATCACGTCCCAGTCCCAAAATACGTAGGACTAGAAATAAGTAAGTATGTCAGCCGTATGTATATGGCAACCCCAATATATGGAAACCATAACACATACGTACGTTGTATTATGAATAATAATTTACAAGTGGTATAGATTTTATATCATAAGTCACAGGCATAACTAGATCTCATCCACAGAATCAAATAGAAATGAATATCTAATCAACTATATAACTGAATCAAGTATAAGATGCTTGATAAGAACAAGTAGTTGGGTGGAGACAAATCCACTACTAAACTAGAATATAAGAGAAATCAAATAAGTACATCTAATGAACAATGAGGCTCGAAGAGAAGACCTCCTCGAAAGAGAGATAAGTAGCAAGTCCTGATCCGTGCTCCTGCAAATAGTCATAATCGTCTACACTTGGAAAAGGACCAGGTCCTCAGAAGGACGTAATAAGATACATAGAAGCATGCCAATTTGAATACAGTAAACATGTATAATAGGTAGAAAATATATAAGTACGTTGTACAAGATAATCTATATGAAATGCATAATTAGGCAACTTTTCGACGTATGGGCATGGGTAGGCTACTTGATCTAAATCTCACAACTCACATACACGTCAAGGACATCAGAAATCGACATACCTCAGGGGTAGCGACCAGCACGACATACTACCGTAGTGCGTGCTAGATACTACGGTTTACCAGAGTGGTTATAGCCCATACGCCTTCTGATTGTCCTCCCCTCCCATGATACTATGTGTCAAGTGTGTGTCAACATATATATAGTATATAATTATGACTGGAAAAAAACACATATGCAATGAACATAAAAAAAATATAATAAGCATGCAAAGTATTGTAAGCAATTTGGCAAGGTATCTTGCCTGGCAAGAGAGCTGGAAAGTGTAACATCTAGGAGTCAAGCACATAGGATGAGAAACTACGGCCTCAGAATGAACGTCTTCGGATGCTGAAATAAATATCACCAACATTCCTAGAATAAGCGAGATAGCTAGAAAACACTACCCTTTCGTCAAATTTGGACACAGGGGCAAAGCGGTATTTTTTTTGTCAAAGTTGTCCACATGTGGCCCACTTTACACCGAAAAGTGTGCCAGGGGTAAAGGTCTCTAAAAGGGACAAATTATAGGTCAAACAAATTCTAAACATCAATACGAACTCAACGGTACGTCCAATTCTGGATTCCGGTGAGCCGAATACAAATTCGCCCAAAAAGTCAATCGTAGGGCCCGTAAATAGGTGGCTTGATAAAATGTCTCAGAAACGAGTGAAACTTGGGTCACAGGATCAGCGTGATACCACGAATCCAATGGCGCAAGTTTTGTCGCATTCTGACGAACGTACACTAAATGGTGCGATATTTTACAAAAGTTATGATATGGGACCTTTTCGCGGATACGGGTTGATTCCGACGCGCACACGCGTCCGAATCAGTTTCTGCGAAAGTCTACACGTCTGGACATACCATACACGCCTTTCGGTACAATTGTACGCGACGAGACGGTCCCGTTTGGCGGGGTGCACTCCGTATCACAAATTTTATCATTTTAAAAACAGGTTTTTATGGGTTTCTAACCTAATTTAATTTTGATTCTAAAACATAATAAAATAATGTAATTGACAAGAAATAATATCGGTTATATGGTCTTCACATAGCAAAAAAAAATTCTAAGATTGGATCTCTGTGGTGGGAGTTATGAGTCCATAAACATGGGTCATTGCAGCAGTTTTTCTGAAGTTAAAGTTGTGATTTTTCTCCAACTTGGTCTCGATTTTCACCTAGGGTTATGCGCTGATCGATGGAAACTAGTACACAGAGTTGGAAGAGGGATAGGTCGTGAACATACCGGTAAAGACGGGGTCGAATTTGGTCGAGCGATGGAGCAAAAATCTACGCGTGAACAGGGGTACGCTGTTGTAGTTTTTTCGCACGGCGCGTACGGGATCTCTCGCGGGCGAGCGGCGGTCGGCGGCTTCAGGCGGCGACGTTGGTTCCGGACGGCGGCGATCTGGGCTGGAGGTCGGCGGCGGTCTGGGTAGTCATGGAGATTTAGGGTTAGGCTTTAGGGTTTAAGAAGTTATATATATATATATATATATATATATATATATATATATATATATATATATATATATATATGATGAGAGAGGGGTGTGTAATTCGCGCGGAGGGGAGGGGGTAGCTGTTGTAGCCTTCAGCGGGTTGGGGGGGATTAGGATTAGCGGGTTTAGGATTTAGAAAAGGGCTTAGGGTTGTGGGTTTTTAGTATTAGGTTTTTCTTTTTTTCTTTTCTTTCCTTTCCTTTATTCTTTTCTTTCCATTTCTTTTTCCATTCTTTTTTTCATTATTAATCAATATATATATATATATATATATATATATATATATATATATATATATATATATATATAAATTTCAGAAGATTATATTAGTACATACAAATAATCTATCAACCGTCCACAAGGTCTCCTACATAAAATAAAATAAGGTAAAATAATAGTTTGCTCAATAATTTCTAGATGCATGTTTATCTAATAATTAAATCCAATAAATTCTATATTTTCTAATATACTACGAAAAATGCAATTCAATTAAATGATTTAATTAAATAATTTATACGATTTTAAAAATTAGGGATTTTACATTCTACCCAACTTATAAAAATTTTGTCCTTAAAATTGACATTAACCCATATTCATAATAAATTACTATAGCTATTACACTTTATTGCTATCTAACAGTGCTCCCTAAAAGGTTATGATCTGCCACCCTAACACTTTCTCATTTACTGTCCATACACTATTCTATTTTCCTCTAACTCGTCTATGCTACCCAACTTACAAAAGTTTTACTTGTAGTCAAAGTCGCTTGAGGCTATTGTCTAGGTTGTAGGACAAATTTATTTATTGGGTCGAGAATCTTGGAATATCTGTCTGGAATCTCATAACCATGATTTTTCTTTGTAACCGTAAAGTATCGTAGTCTAATACTGCCATGCCACCTGACCAGTATGTCTGCAAATACTTTGACTGCTCTACTATAACGGTCTAGCTGCAACTGTCGCTACTTCGCCAGCGATTTGTCATAGTTGTCAGTTCGTAACAAGTGCCTTCAACTCTTTCCTAGGCTTAGTCTAGGTTTTAGGGCAACAATTAAGGTCTTGACTAACTTTATAAATCTAGAGGAGTATGAACTATTTCAACAATCCAACTAATTTCTATTAGACTAAGGGATGTTATACATGGTTTTTTTAAAATAATAAGAGGATACAAATATTGCTATAGTGCATATACATAAGGGTTGTCATTATGTACTCATCTTTTAGTTATTAATCATTTACTAAACCATTTATGTTTTTAACTAACAAAATAAGGGTGAGATTGAAGTAATTCAAACAATTCATAATGGTACGAAAGGATACGACTATGATAGGAAGAGGATACTACTACTGCTACGCGCGTCATCTATTAGCATCGCATGTATGTCATCTGGGTAGAATATCAATATATCATCATAACTGCTAAACCACTATATATATAATTCTACATCTACTATGCACCTAATATCTCATGTCATAAAGGGGTCATGAGTATGCAATGACAAATATAACTAAAGGTCGTACCTGTATCTACGACTTTTTGTGCCCGCGCTCCCTTATTTGTCATCATGAGTGCTTGGCCTATGGGGTATATCTAGTACTCTCCGTGTATCAAACTTATACTAAGCACGAACGTTCGTCTTTCGAAATAGGGGAAGACAGAAAACAATAATAAAGAGTTCAAGGAGAAGGTGATAGAATACAAGTACGAGATTCAAAGGGATTAGAGAATTTGAAAGGGAGTTGCCAAGGCAGTTGTGGATTGAAATCTTATTTTGGTAAATTCCTATTCGCATGTTCATATCAGAACAGTTATGTACCTGACATGATATGCTCTGACCAGTCTAGAGGGCAAGTATATTCGTCTAACAAGTTGAGTCAACTATATCTCAATCCACATAAAGTAGTGATACGAAGAGCGAACCAAGCGCACTAAGGTTGATCAGACCATAATGCACTGATTCTGATTTAGACAATGTATTACTGTGGGCCCCCAATAATACATATGTCATGAACAAGCTCAATAAAAGAATAAGCTTGCAAAACTAGGCTATAATAGCAGTATAAGTCGAGGTAGTTCAGAAAATATAAGTACGTTGGATTAGGATGGAGGAAGGTACAGAATAATTTAAGTTCACCAAGAAGATCGGTGTTGTGCCTTTACAGTTTCCATAATAACTCCTTGTCAAGGTCTCTAGTCGACCAAATGGGTGTATGGGCCTTTAAGTTCTACAGTATGGATAAACACTATCTTTTTATGCAAGTCTATAGTTGGTGTCATTCATTTATACTTCATTAATTGGTCAGAAGGACTATGTGATACTAGGTTATGAGGCATACTACCAAACTTACAAAAAATTAACTAATAGTGTTATTGAATACTAGAGTGTATATACCTAGTACAAGTCATCTTCCTAACCCCTATCAAGCACGAAAGAAAAGAGAAGATTGACGTTGTGAAAGGATCAAGCAAGATGCGATGCAAGCAATCAATTAAGAATGTGGAACGAAATCAAGGTAGGTGATTAAATAAGTGGATGAGATCCTATATTCTAATCCTATGCGCAGGATTGCTCGATACAGTAACGTAACCGAGACAATATGATCTCGACCTGCATGGGCCACCACAAAAATATATCACGCCACAGTCCCAAAATACGTAGGACTAGGAAAACGTAAGCATGCTAGCCGTATGTATATGGCAACTCCAATATATGGAAACCATAACACATACATACGCTGTATTATGAATAATAATTCACAAGTGGCATAGATTTTATGTCATAAGTCACAGGCATAACAAGATCTCATCCACATAATCAAATAGAAATGAATATCCAATCAACTATATAACTGAATCAAGTACAAGATGCTTGATAAGAACAAGTAGTTGGGTGGAGACAAATCCACTACCAAACTAGAATATAAGAGAAATCAAATAAGTACATCTAATAAACAATGAGGTTCGAAGAGAAAAACTCCTCGAAAGAGAGATAAGTAGCAAGTCCTGATCCGTGCTCCTGCAAATAGTCATGATCGTCTATACCTCGAAAGGGACCAGGTCCTCAGAGGGACGTAAAAGATACATAGAAGCATGCCAATTTGAATACAGTAAACATGCATAATAGGTAAAATATATATAAGTACGCTGTACAAGACAATCTATATGAAATGCATAATGAGGACAACTTTTCGACGTATGGGCATGGGAAGGCTACTCGATGTAAATCTCACAACTCACACACATGGCAGGGACATCAAAAATTGACATATCTCGGGGGTAGCGACCAGCGCGACAACAGAAATTGACATACCTCTGGGGTAGCGACCAGCATGACACACTACCGTAGTACGTGCTAGATACAACGGTTTACCATAGTGGTTATAGCCCATACGCCTACTGATTGTCCTCCCCTCCCATAATACTATGTGTCAAGTGTGCGTCAACATATATATAGTATATAATTATGACTGAAAGAAAAACACACATGCAATGAACATAAAAAATATAATAAGCATGCAAAGTACTGTAAACAATTTGGCAAGGTATCTTGCTTGGCAAGAGAGCTGCAAAGTGTATCGTCCAGGAGTCAAGCACACAGGATCAGAAACTACGACCTCAGAATGAATATCTCCGGATGCTGAAATAAAAATCACCAACATTCCTAGAATAAGCGAGATAGCTAGAAAAATACTACCCTTTCGTCTAATTTGGACACAGGAGCAAAGCGGTAATTTTGGATCAAAGCGAGGTTCACATGTGGCCCACTTTGTACCGAAAAGCGTGCCAGGGGTAAAGGTCTCTAAAAGGGACATATTATAAGTTAAACAAATTCTAAACGTCAATACGAACTCAACGGTACATCCAATTTTGGATTCCGGTGAGCCGAATATAAATTTGCCCAAAAAGTCAACCATGGGGCCCGCAAATAGGCGGCTTGGTCAACTATCTCAGAATCGCATGAAACTTGGGTCACGGGACCAGCGTGATACCACGAATCCAATGGCGCAAGTTTTGTCGCATTCTGACGAGCGTACACTAAATGGTGCAGTGTTTTGCAAAAGTCGCGATACGGGACCTTTTTGCGGATACGGGTTGATTCCAACGCGCACACGCGTCCGAATCAGTTTTTGCAAAAGTCCACACGTCTAAACGTACCATACGCGCCTTTCGGTATAATTGGCACGCGACGAGGCGGTTCCGTTTGGCGGGGCGCGCTCCGTATCACAAATTTTATCATTTTAAAAATAGGTTTTTATGGATTTTCAACCTAATTTAATTCTGATTCTAACACATAATAAAATAATATAATTGACAGGAAATAATCTCGGTTATATGGTCTTCACATAGCAAAAAGAAAATCTAAGATTGGATCTCTGTGGTGGGAGTTATGAGTCCATAAATATGGGTCATTGCAGCAGTTTTTCTGAAGTTAAAGTTGTGGTTTTTCTCCAACTTGGTCTCGGTTTTCACCTAGGGTTACGCGCTGATCGATGGAAACTAATATACAGAGTTGGAAAAGGGATAGTTCGTGAACATACCAGTGAAGATGGGGTCAAATTTGTTCGAGCGATGGAGCGAAAATCTACGTGTGAACAGGGGTACGCTGCTGTAGTTTTTTTGCGCGGCGCTCGCGGGATATTGCGCGGGCGAACGGCGGTCGGCGGCTTCAGGCGGCGGCGTTGGCTCCGGGCGACGGCGATCTGGACTGGAGGACGGCGGCGGTCTAGGTAGTCATGGAGATTTAGGGTTAGGGTTTAGGGTTTAAGAAGTTATATAATATATATATATATATAGGATGAGAGAGGGGTGTGTGATCCGCGCAGGGGGGGTAGCTGCTGTAGGCTTCAGCGGGTGGGGGGATTAGGATTAGCGGGTTTAGGGTTTAGGAAAGGGCTTAGGGTTGTGCTTTTTAGTATTAGGTTTTTTTCTTTCCTTTCCTTTATTCTTTTCTTTCCATTTCTTTTTCCATTCTTTTCTTTTTTATTTTATATATATATATATATATATATATATATATATATATATATAAATTTTAGAAGATTATATTAGTACATACAAATAATCTATCAACCGTCCACAATGTCTCCTACATAAAATAAAATAAGGTAAAATAATAGTTTGCTCAATAATTTTTAGATGCATATTTACCTAATAATTAAATCCAATAAATTCTATATTTTCTAATATACTACGAAATAATTTAATTCAATTAAATGATTTAATTAAATAATTTATACGGTTTTAAAAATTAGGGGTTTTACACTATTCGATATAAGCCTTATCGTTTATTCGAGACATTCTTGATTCGCTCAATCCGACTATCACATGAGACCTATGAATCCATTTGGATATTTTTAAATGATCCATACAACACTCAAAAATGAGTCATCCAATCAAATCCTCAATCGATTTGTGTCTTCCAATACGAAATACCGTTCGAGCTATTTCACAAAATCCAAGCACAATTTTTTATATTCGCCTAAGCGATAAATCGATAACGTTTCTATCGGTTGGCATTCTAAGTCTGACTTGTCTCTTATTCCTGAACGATATCCCATCTCGTTCTAACTTAGCTTGCACCAAAGGGTCTTGGCGCACGATACTCAGCACAACTTAGCCAAAAGGTTGTGTACACGTGTAACCTCCGTGTCCTGAAATTCGTGCTTAAATATTGTTATTAGGTTAATTTGGGGCTATTGAGATTTTTCCATAATTTTTAGTTAATTAAAAACTAGTAATCCTAATTTTTTAGTACTTTCAAGAATTTATTTTAGGGTCAAATATAATTAAAAATATCGTAAACTTTTATTTTAGGTTCTAAATAATGAAATATATTTTCTAGAATTTTTTAGGAATTTTTTGATTATTTTTAGCATTTATTTTGAGTTAATTATGAAAAACTGAATTAAAAACTAATTTCTGAAAAAGAAAACACAAAAAGTAATTAATTCTGTCCAGTCAGCAAACAGGGGGCCCACCTGTCAGCCTCCCGCAGCAAACAGTGTCGGGCCCGCCTGTCAGTGACCGCTTGGTGGGTGTGAGCCGAGCCGAGCCGAGCCGACCTCGAGCCGAGCCGAGTCAGAGTTCGACTCGGACTCAGCTGAGCCGAGCCGCATCGAACTGTGACCGTCCGATTTGGGAGGACAGCGTTGGATGGCTGCCACATGTCAAGATCTGAGCCGCGGCTGCTCTTTCTCTCTCCTCTATATATATATATATATATATATATATATATATATATATATATATATATATAATAGTTTAGTTATTTATTTCTAGGGTTTTTCTTCAGCCGAATTTTGGAGAATTGCCATCTAGGGTTCCTTCATCTTCCAGAAGCCATTGCGCATAGCTTCGGACTCCAAACGAGGCCTAGTTTCTTGCGTTAGAAATATATTGAGGTTAGATTTCTGATTATATAATTTTTTTTCGAAATTATGAGTATTAAATTCTGAAAAATTCGTAGAGCCAGCATGTCCGAAAATAGACGTGTTTCGATGTTTTCGCTATTTCGGGAGAACCAGGAATCAGAATCATGAACCGTTTAAAGTTTCGGAAAGCTAATGTCGAGATCATTGACATATGTTTTTCCCAGAATTTATTTCGAAGTATTTTATATTGTTAATTCTGTAGAACTTTTAGGTTAGAATTTAACCATCGGTGCACGATACGAAACTTGTATGTGCCATAATTCCCAAACGAATTTGAATTCGGATGAGCCGTAAATTCTAGAATATTTTTGACGCTGAAATCTACAGGAATTCATGCATGAAAGTCGAGTTTGTGTTGGTTGACTTTTCGGTCAACAGATCGCCTCGATTTGCGTGCCATGAGTCTCGAGTCGATAAAATTCAGTTCCTTTGGACAAAATTTAGGAATTAACCTAAAAATCAGAATAATAAGATTAAAATAGGATTTTAGAGTAATTATTCCAGAATTAAATAAATTAAAATAAATTATCTTTTGACATGGTAAATTTGTAATACATAGGCTATTTGGACTGTGACTTGGACTCTGATTCATACCAGCAGCAGGACCCCAGGCGAGTACATTCTCTGACAGTTTCTATTATGTTGATTATCTCTATAATTCTTGTTGTATAGCGTACATGACTCTGACACAGTTATTTACACGAGTTGGCATCATTGAGACCTGTCACGAGGAGTCGTGATTGGAATCCATCGTGCTGGCTGGGGAAAATGGGAAAATATTAGTAGCTTATGTGATCATACCCAACTTACATGCAGCATTAGCTCACCCACACCTCACGTCGGTGCAGCCTTACCCTTACATGCCTCATCGCTGTTACATCTGGTTAGCATGACCTGTTGGGGATGACCGCTAATCAATGTAATGAGTCATATAGTCCCAAGCCGATCACATGATATGCTGATGTTTTACACACTTAGTTAGATGATTCTTGACATGCATCTCTAGTATATTGATCTAGCATCTCTACATGTTCTAGTTATTGTTCTTGTACACACATATATACCAGTTCATTGTTCTTGCGTGTACTTGTATTTCTATTTCATTGCTAGATATACATTGATGATGACATACTCCAGTATCCATTTATTCCAGTATTTATATTTCTAGTATATCCATGCTCGTCAGTATTTCCTATTGCCAGTATTCCTATCTGTCTTGTATTTTTTTACACTGTGTTATAGTTTTGTCAATATATGTGGAACTGCTGTTAGAGGTGTATTTCGTTCCAATCCTGACTGGATATTTTTTCTAGACTATGACCTAGAGGACTTGTTTTCTAGTATACTTGGAGATTGCATGTTATTGTTTGCATGTATGGTTATTTTGTCGTTTAGACTTGTCTTGTATTTTATTTGTTTTCTTCGATATCTCATCGTGCTCGAGTTTATATGATTGAGTATTCCATATTATATTGATATATCTGTGTCTCCTTATGGAGTTGGATATTCGTGAGAGATGGTTTAGATAGTATTGTGACCTAGACAGCGTTCTACCGCCGATGCTGCGGCGTAGGCTGGACGTACCCACGCTCTCGTGCCCTTATACCGGGTGCGGGTCGTGACACCTTTTTAGTGGTTGCCCATGTAGGTCAAACTTCGCAAGTTGTGCGATGTCATGGTAGTGCGATGTCTTAGTTGTACTACTGCGTGCCTGCTATAGAATATAGGACATAAGATACTAGGATGAGAGAGGATACTCAATCACAAATTTTTTTTTGAGAGATTCCTGGGACGACCCCTTGAGAATCTTATTATAATTTCTAATTTAAATCTTTTTCCTTGTTCCCGTCCGTTCTCACTTGTTGTTATTGAATTTAATTCTTGTTAATCAGTTATTAAATTAAAATCTTGGTATCATTGTTGAGTTGGATTCTTGTTGACCAGTTGTTAAATTTAATTCTTGGTGTCGTTGTTGAGTTGGTTTCTTATCGAGATGAATTTTACGGGCTAAAAATTTATGGTATCATCTGATGACATATGTTGATAAGGACAGTGAGAAAGGTAAAACGTCTACTTTGGTTATGGAACCTAGAATTTATCGCAGCCATATTAGCTGCCATGGCGAAAACGTGGAAACTTGACTTCGGATGTACATATCTTAGTTATAAATTTAGAGTTTCTCGCAGCCATACCGGTTGGTGTCGCAAAGATTCTAGATGACATAACTATAGAGTTGCATACCTTAGTTACGGAACCTGTCGTTTATCGCATCTATGCTTACTGGCGTGACGATGATTCTGAGTGTCATGATTTCTGAAAGACGTGTATGATTATCATGTTGTATCTTAAAATGGTTCTTAAGTATCATCTCAAGACTTATCTATTTCCGTTATTACATGACTTTGTTCCATCGCTTCTTTTCTTTACTAGTAGTAAAGATACCTTCAGTCCTTAATCCCGTTCCTTTTTGAGCTTCTTTGAGGATTCCTTGTTAGTATGATAATTGGTTACTTGCAATTATGTCTGTGTCTTGTATTAGTGTTGACTGAGTATGACTTGTGAGTTGTAAGTATTTCTTGGTTGGACATGGGAGCATTAGGCATTAATCTAGAGATACCCATAGCATAGTACCTTGTAGCAATAGTTCTATGATAGGTGTTATTATAATTAGTATTATAGAAAGAGGAGTAAGAGTATCAGTGAAGGTTCCAAGAGTAAGTATCAGAATCAGCATGCCAGTCCTGGATAGTCATTAAATTATGTAATTGGATAATCTATGTAAATAATTAAGTATCAAGGAATTGTGTTAAAGATTAATGGAGCATGATGTTCAATTTGATGATTGATACTAGGTGTATCAAGAGTAAAGAAATGTATATGCATAAAGGGTTTTAATGAGATGCCATGAGTAGAGAAATATTAAGATTGGTAATAAAAGTTGTGAAATATATCACAGATTAGTTTAACAGGCTGTAAAAGGTTTAAGAGATATGCTTATACATAAATCGATATATGGAACCATATGCCTGCCCTTGAGATTGAAGTAAAGCATGGGTATTATAGAAAGTGCAAGTGATCATGAGTTGTAATAAGTTTGAAGAGATAATCTAATGATGAAGCTAGTGTTACCATACCAATAGTGCTAGTGATTCTATATCAAAGATTTGTTGAGCAAGGTGCTAATGACAGTAAGTACTTCGTGTGATGATAATTAGATTGGTGTATCAATTAATATAGATAGAAAATTATTGAAGAAAATATGTGTGATAATAACTTTGATTATTGGAAGTAATATTGCAAGTAATCCGGGCAATACAAGTTTCAGAACACATTTGAGAATTGTAGACAATTGGTGTATTGTGTGCACCTTGAGTATTAGAGACTGTGAGTATTATATGTATACTTGTGGATTTAAATTTATAATTTGAAGAGTGGAAATGAATTTCAATTTTTAAAGAATTTTTGAGGAGTTAAGATTTTATGTTATTAAATTTTGAGGATTCAAATTCAATTCAATAAACATAGTCAAAGCTATAAAATTTTTGGAAGTGATTAAAAAAAAATTATTTCGATATTTGAGTATTTGACTTTTGAGGAAGGTATATGCATTTTATTTTAAATTGTTCGAGAAATTAAATTTTGATAATTTTATTTTGAGGATAAAATTTTATGGTGGGTAAGAAATGTATAATAGTATATGAGTGGTTGATGTGCATGTGAAGGATCTATTGGCTTGAGAATGCTTGAGATGGCACTGCAAACAGACTTGGGTGTCCATCTAGAGTTGCATTAGAAGGAGCAGAACTTAGTATGGTTTGTTGCACTTGGTGTGCACTTGAGTGATAAGAACGACTAGTATAAACAATTGCAGTAGGTAAGAGAGCTAGCAGTGAGTGTGCTTGTATTAGAAACAGTAGTACCAAGGGATAGAGGTATCAAACTTTGGATGCATTATTAAACTATGGTTGTGTTAGAGATTCTTGGTATCATATCTAGGTATCAATAGACAGGTGTATGCAATGAGGATGTATTCATGGATGTTATGGACTAATGATTAGTTGGTATGGATATCAGTATATAGAGATAGGAATTAGTGAGTGAATGTGCCAGAGTTAAGTGTATATTAGAGGATTAAGATATCCAAGTAATGGGTTAGAAGGCTATGTTTTGTTCTTTCCTCATATTCCTTTTCCATCTGTTTGTTTGATTGATTGATTCCTTAGTACCATAGCTTGTATCAATAATTTTCTTGTTAGAATATAGTTAGTAGTACACCCTAGCAGAGACTGTAATATCATGACAAAAGAGACCATAAACCATACATGTTTTTCTTAGATTGTATGTTATATGACTGTAGGTAGAATTTCCTTAGAATTTGATTGTTGGGAGTTGACCGTAGTGAAAGAATCAATGAAGAGGTTATAATTTGACAAAGAGAGACAATGTGCCTTAAATTTCGAGGATAAATATTTATTTAAATGAAGAGAGTTGAGAACTCAATATGGCAGAATTGACGATTCGTTAAAACATTGATTTTTATGAAGATTACAATATGATTGAAATTGTCATTAAATTTTGAGGACTGAAAAAGATTATCATTATATTTATTTGACTGCAAGATATAGATTTGTTTTGAATATTGCATTTGAAGATTTCGTAAGTACTACATTGTTTGAGTATTGTGTGGAAAAAAAAATCGATGATTAAGATCACTAATGGATTATTGTTGAATTCAAATTTTGGGATAAGATTTTTTTAAAATTTTATAAATATGCATTGATGGGATTTCAATTAAAGGATTGGATAGTAAACTTTGTATTTAATTATTTACTCAAAATTGAGGAGTAAGATGATTAATGGGCTAGTGTTTGAATACAAACTTTTTGGATGAGATTTTAACTTTTATAAATATACATTTAGTGGATTTAAAATTAGAGGATTGAATATTAAGTTTTGTATTTAGTGATTAGCATAAAGTTTTTGAGGAGATTATGATACGAATGGAATTCGATTTTAAATTTGAAGATTTTAGGAATATGATATCTATAGAATTTTGGAAGTTTTATAGCAATATGGATTTACTTCATGATTATATGGTTTGATGAATTTAATTTTGATTGTAAAATAATATAAATGAATACATACAACTATTGAGTATTTTAAATTTCGAGGACAAAATTTTTTAAGGTGGGTAGACTTGTAACCTTCGTGTCCTGAAATTCGTGCTTAAATTTTGTTATTAGGTTAATTTGGGACTATTGAGATTTTTCCATAATTTTTAGTTAATTAAAAACTAGTAATCCTAATTTTCGAGGACTTTCAAGAATTTATTTTAGGGTCAAATATAATTAAAAATATCGTAAACTTTTATTTTAGGTTCTAAATAATAAAATATATTTTCTAGAATTTTTTGGGAATTTTCTGATTATTTTTAGCATTTATTTTGAGTTAATTATGAAAAACTGAATTAAAAACTAATTTCTGAAAAAGAAAACCCAAAAAGTAATTAATTCTGCCCAGTCAGCAAACAGGGGGCCCACCTGTCAGCCTCCCGCAGCGAACAGTGTCGGGCCCGCCTGTCAGTGACCGTTTGGTGGGTGTGAGCCGAGCCGAGCAGACCTCGAGCCGAGCCGAGTCAGAGTTCGACTCGGACTCAGCTGAGCCGCATCGAACTGTGACCGTCCGATTTGGGAGGGCAGCGTTGGATGGCTGCCACATGTCAAGATCTGAGCCGCGGCTGCTCTTTCTCTCTCCTCTCTCTCTCTCTCTCTCTCTATATATATATATATATATATATATATATATATATATATAATAGTTTAGTTATTTATTTCTAGGGTTTTTCTTCAGCCGAATTTTGGAGAATTGCCATCTAGGGTTCCTTCATCTTCCAGAAGCCATTGCGCATAGCTCCGGACTCCAAACGAGGCCTAGTTTCTTGAGTCATAAAGATATTGAGGTTAGATTTCTGATTATATAAATTGTTTTTCGAAATTATGAGTATTAAATTCTAAAAAATTCGTAGAGCACAACATGTCCGAAAATAGACGTGTTTCGATGTTTTTGTGATTTCGGGAGAACCAGGAATCAGAATCATGAACCGTTTAAAGTTTCGGAAAGCTAATGTCGAGATCATTGACATATGTTTTTGCCAAAATTTATTTCGAAGTATTTTTATATTGTTAATTCTGTAGAACTTCTAGGTTAGAATTTAACCATCGGTGCACGATACGAAACTTGTATGTGCCATAATTCCCAAACGAATTTGAATTCGGATGAGCCATAAATTCTAGCATGTTTTTGACACTGAAATCTACAGGAATTCATGCATGAAAGTCGAGTTTGTGTCGGTTGACTTTTTGGTCAACAGATCGCCTCGATTTGCGTGCCATGAGTCTCGAGTTGATAAAATTTAGTTCCTTTGGACAAAATTTAGGAATTAACCTAAAAAATCAGAATAATAAGATTAAAATAGAATTTTAGAGTAATTATTCCAGAATTAAATAAATTAAAATAAATTATCTTTTGACATGGTAAATTTGTAATACATAGGCTATTTGGACTATGACTTGGACTCTGATTCATACCAGCAGCAGGACCCCAGGCGAGTACATTCTCTGACAGTTTCCATTATGTTGATTATCTCTATAATTCTTGTTGTATAGCGTACATGACTCTGACACAGTTATTTACACGAGTTGGCATCATTGAGACCTGTCACGAGGAGTCGTGATTGGAATCCATCGTGCTAGCTGGGGAAAATGGGGAAATATTAGTAGCTTATGTGATCATACCCAACTTACATGCAGCATTAGCTCACCCACACCTCACATCGGTGCAGCCTTACCCTTACATGCCTCATCGCTGTTACATCTGGTTAGCCTGACCTGTTGGGGATGACCGCTAATCAATGTAATGAGTCATATAGTCCCAAGTCGATCACATGATATGCTGATGTTTCACACACTTAGTTAGATGATTCTTGACATGCATCTCTAGTATATTGATCTAGCATCTCTACATGTTCTAGTTATTGTTCTTGTACACACATATATACCAGTTCATTGTTCTTGCGTGTACTTGTATTTCTATTTCATTGCTAGATGTACATTGATGATGACATGCTCCAGTATCCATTTATTCCAGTATTTATATTTCTAGTATATCCATGCTCGTCAGTATTTCCTATTGCCAGTATTCCTATCTGTCTTGTATTTCTTTACACTGTGTTATAGTTTTGTCAATATATGTGAAACTGTTGTTAGAGGTGTATTTCGTTCCAATCCTGACTGGATATTTTTTCCAGACTATGACCTAGAGGACTTGTTTTCTAGTATACTTGGAGATTGGATGTTATTGTTTGCAGGTATGGTTATTTTGTCGTTTAGACTTGTCTTGTATTTTATTTGTTTTCTTCGATATCTCATCGTGCTCGAGTTTATATGATTGAGTATTCCATATTATATTGTTATATCTGTGTCTCCTTATGGAGTTGGATATTCGTGAGAGATGGTTTAGATAGTATTGTGACCTAGACAGCGTTCTACCGTCGATGCTGCGGCGTAGGCTGGACGTACCCACGCTCTCGTGCCCCTATACCGGGTGCGGGTCGTGACAACATGGCTAACCGTTCGAGCAATATTCGATTTTGCACAACCAGTTGGACAAACATGTATAGGCATTTCGGGTACACACATAAGTCGCGATTCTAGCACGAGTCTAATCCCAAAGGGTCTAACACAGGTCGGCACAAAGGTCATAGCATCATAATTTCGTACAAGCAATCACATCATTAACATGCACTTTTTGAAAGTATTTAGTCTTATTGTTGGAACATTCCATTGGGACATTGAGAGAGAGTGTGCATATAACCCACGAACGAGCTTTCAAAACTGAAAAAATCGAAATGAAGTCCAAAGGCGTATAGCCAAGCTCTGATACCAATTTGTCACGCCTCAATCTCCCGCAGGCTAATCGGCCATCCCCGCAAGGCGAGAATCACCGTGCCAGCGCTCCCACGGAACGACCGCTTAACCCATCTGGGCGTGATGTAGCATGAGCGTGAGCCGCGCCCGTGCAAGGCCGAGGTTCATACTGGCGGTAAGAGATCTAAGCCACAGAGTCGCACAGATTGTCCGAGTGCAGCGGAATTATAAACGCATAGGCGATTGGTAACAAGTTTACTGAGTCGTCAATAGCGGAAGCATTGAATAACACAAGTATAAAAGTAAAGCAAACTCTTTATTGATATTAAACAAGTGTTACAGGCGGCGCATAGCCGAGATGACAAGTCGCTCAAGCCTCTCTCTGAAAACAGTAAAGCGTGCTAAGTGGCTACATTTTTGGAATGATGTACATATGCTGTTCCAACATTATGTCTTGTATATGTGCTTCAGTTTCGGGCACAGCGCTCCAAGGCTTCCGAGTGAACTCCACGCCTTAGAGCGCACGAAGGAGGCATTCACACCGAACGAGGTTCTTCCGTACCCTACAAACAATCTGGTGAATTATCAGTACATGAATGCACTGGTGGGGAGGCTACTCGCCCGCTCTATAAATCCCTTGTACTGCATGTAACGAACCTAGGTAAAACTAGAAAGATCACTAGTAATGTAATATTTTATAACATAATTACTTAGTATTGGTTTTAGTGAATATTGCTTCTGTTCGTTGATTTTATACTCACCAATACTTTCTCCAAAGTGCTGACCCACCAACAGTTTCCTTGTTCGCAGGTGCTGGATCGTCCGAGGAAGCGATAATTGTGCCTCATCCCTAGGACCCGAAATTTTGGTTTTGATGCCTTGAGCCGTATCGATTGTTTTGAGCTGCTTTTGTATAGAGGGACATAATGTATATAACGATGCCATTGTATTCAGAGAACCTCGTGCCTTGATCTTTGTCCCGTATACTCAGATGGATTATTGTTTGCAATACTGTCCCTCCGCTACGTACTCGATCGATTCGATGATAGCCACAACTTTAACGGTGTTGCCTTGTGCGGGCGCAACCCCAGGCTCGTACGGCATCACGTCCCGATGGAAACGATCGTCATGCGGGAGCGTTGGTACTGTGATCGCACCCGGCGGAGTCAGCCGCGATTCCTGCGGGAGATCGGGGCGTGACGTCGACGGCGGCGGCGGTGGCGGGGAGGAGGGGGGAGGATAGAAGAGAAGAAGAAAATATGAGGAGCATTTTCGTCAAACTTTTTGGTCAAAGCAGTTGACCGTTAATTCTGGACGGATTCCGACAAATATGGGAGAACATGTACATTATGAAAAAACTGTAGGGTGCACCCTTAAATATGGTTAAAAAGTGGAGGGTAAGTCAAAATTTCTCTAATGAGAAAGAGTAATGTTATTCCTGCTTCCAAAAATCTCTCTCATAATGTGGTAGCTGACGTGGCATATTAAATAATATTATGTGACATCTAACATGATAGCTGATATGACAAATTTTAACTCAAATAATTAATTATCCAAAAAAATTAATATTAATATTAATTTATTTTTATTTTTAATGTTAATATTAATATTATTTTTAATGTCAATATCAATTTTAATGTTAATTTTATTTTTATTTTTAAAATATACTATGTCATCTGCTACATTAAACGTCATGTCAAGTGCCACATAAGCAGGAATGATTTCGAGGAATAATTTGGAGACGAATAGCAGTATTCAATGAGAAAGGGAGCACATTTTGAATACTTTTTTTTTATTCCCCTAAAACTTGATTTTTAGCTTTTTAATTTATATGATAATCAGTTATTATTATATAATCAAAGCAAAGCTTCTCTCTCTCTCTCTCTCTCTCTCTTACTTGCTGTCTGGTTTTTGTTGTGCTTTCTTTTTGGATTATTTAGTTTTAAGGTCTAGGATAATATTAGAAACTTGAGTTTAGGTCTCCATAATAGGATTTAGGTCTCGTCATAACGGTGGACTTGGCTAACCGTTCAAAATTGAGACAAACTATAATTTTGAATATTATACGAGACTTTAAAACTAAACAGAAATATGGGAGGATTGTGTGAATTGGATTATTTAGTTTTGCATGGTAGAAGTTGTGTGACTTGTGTTATTTAGTTTTGTAATGATCAATTGAAAATAACACTTGTGATATTGTTGTTTGTATCTATCATGATCTCAATAGCCATACAACATTCCTAACGATAGTTGCAATGGAGATAACTTCATAGTCATCGTGTATCGTCAGATGTCCCTTGTCCCGATCTTATTGCTGAATGTTGAAACTAATGAATCACCGGGAGTTGTGTGACTGGTGAGATCAAAATAGAAGCAAACAACAGTATCACAAGTAATTCTTCATTGGTCATAAAAAAAAAAAATACAAGTCACACAACTTTCAGTATGCAAAACCAAATAACCCAACTCATACAACCCTCACATATTTTCATTTAGTTTTAGGGTCTCATATAATATTCAAAATTTGAGTTTAGTTCTCCATTTTAGACGATCAGTCAAGTCTACCGTTAAGACGAGACCGAAATCCTAATCTGAACACTGTGGAGACCTAA
Organism: Iris macrosiphon; assembly: GCA_036927795.1. NCBI lineage: Eukaryota > Viridiplantae > Streptophyta > Magnoliopsida > Asparagales > Iridaceae > Iris > Iris macrosiphon. The sequence goes on from JAYESA010000010.1 coordinate 191,417,847, forward strand.
ACTCAAAATTTTAATATTATACGAGACCCTAAAACTAAATAACTCTTCTTCTTCTTCTTCTTCTTCTTCTTCTTCTTCTTTCCTTTAGCTATATTGATAGGTAAACAGTGCTTCCATAATCCTATCATTCAATAATTATCCACCTCTATTATGCTTTATCTCTCATTCTGCAAGACAAATGTTAAGGACACTACAAGAATTACTAGGGAGCAACACACTTTTAACACTCCTATTTCTGACAAAATTCTAGCAGTCTTGTACATATATAGGACTTGATTTTATATGGACTGACAAAATTTTAAAAAATCTGAAAAATAGGACTCAAAATTTTGACAATCCATATAAAATCAGGACTGTCATAATTTTGACAGTCTAAAATAACAAGGCCTGCATAAAATATTTTGACAGTCTAAAATAACAAGGCCTGCATAAAATTTTTATAATCCTAAATATGTACAGGACTACCAAAAATATGTTTTGTAGTACTTTTAACATTTGCCTTCTGCAAAACTCATCATCTTCGATGTGTGTCGATCCTATTGAAATAGAATCCTTGTAATATGATCTTCCAAAACAATAGTACTTCCTCTGAGCGGTACACAACTTCACTAGTTAATAGCAAGGTTGTAACAGTATGCATTAATGGAACGGGCATTCGCCGACTAACGTCTAACCTGTCTATACAGGAGCCTAGACCGCCACCTAAATCTAGGCAAATAAAAATAATAAAAGATAAAAATTGTAAAAAAAATTTATAAAATCCAAAAACATGCATAGTAGGACGTTGGAAAGACCAGACAAACGCCTAGGTGGACATCAGCCGGCTTTTTTAGAACAGAGGTTAATAGGCATCAGGACACTTGTTGCACTGTGGCACTGGGGGGAAGAAAAATGACCATAATAATATAAACACAGACATGCAAGCTACAGCTATTAAATGAATATCGAGAAATGCATGCATAAGATCACACGCTACCTAACGTTGGTAGTAGATCGTCACATAACAGCCATGGCCTACTGATGATCATATCTAAATCATCATTAACACATAACAAGACAGAAGAGGAAAGAGTGACTAAAAGGTTAGGAAAATTGGAAGAAAGCTACTATAACAAGGTAGTACCAACAGAAGCATGCATATACATTTCTGACTCAAAAACAAAAATCAACTAGTTCACAACTTTTATGTAGAGTATGATTTTGGGAAAAGATTTCCAAAGACATGTACAGCCTTAAATATATGCCATCCATAAGATATATTGCACCCAAGCTAATAAAAGAGAATATTATTTTATATAATATTGTCACCAAATGTAACAAGGACCTCCACTTTCATGTCAAACTTTTAGCCTTTCAGAAGACGAAAATAACCTGATCTGCCTAAGCTCTTAACTAACATGCAACTCTTACAAAGTTCTATGAGGCTACAAATTACATTTACAAGAATTAATCCAATTACAAGAACATGTTTACCGTTCTAAAACCCCGGCTTGCATCCTTGCTTTGCTTTTCTTTTGTCTGTTCTCTTTCTTCTTTGCATGTTACACATACAGGGACAGGTGGCAGAAGCAATCTCCTAATATTCGTCAGTGAAGATCCCATTATTTCCCCTCTGGTTGAAATCTTTCCCTCTCTGTATCATACATGTTAAGAAACTACAACTAGCCAAACATCACGATGACGCCCGAGTTAAAAAGTCATTGACTGCCAAGCTTGCGTCTCCATGTGCAACAGCATCCTCTGGTTCCGGCATGTAAAGATTGGAAGATGAAGCCTGCATGGCAGAAGCACATCAACTAGATGTTAAAAATAAAAATTTCAACAACTCGAAAGAAAGACCACCACAGCACCAGAAACATAGGAATTGATCTCATTTTGAGTTACTAGCAAATAAAATACCAAATCAGGGAGTGTTCATAGAATAAAACCGGAAAAAAAATGCAAGGAAATAAAAAGAAGGAATGAAAGGAATCTCAGACGCAGGACTCCAAGTCTCCGTCTTCCACGCATCAACTACAGTCTCTACAAATCCGTCCAAGTCCAATGATGGTTTTAACACAGATTGATTTCCAGATACGTTCAACCAGGATCAGACAGAATCCAGTATTGACTCCTATGGATCATGGGCATGGACATCCAAGGGGCATATCTGAGCAACATATGGCAGATGAGAGAACTGCCACTTCACATTTTGCATGTGGTAGTAAATGGCAATTACTGCTCCAACTGGGATACTAAAGTTTTTAACTGTTTATATGAAGAAAGCATAACATGATCAATCTCACATTTGCTTCTAGGATTGTTTACCAATATAGATCTCAAAAAATAAACGATTTACTATCAAGTCGGATATTTTGGATTACCTTCGTGTCCAAATGCACTTCTCCACTGCTGTCGAAAGTAAGAAGAGCACCATGTGCCTTTAACCATTCCTCACACTCATCCAACCTGTTCTCCTTACCATCTTCTCTTTGATCTACCCTTGAGAACCCTAAATTGCGAGCAATGTACGCAACAGGTACCATTGGGCGACATGATTTAGATATGCATTTGATAGCCTCAAACCTCATCTTCTCTACATACAGATCTGCAGTACAAATTGCAAGCAGATGATTAAAGCAATTTAGAAAATTAAGGATTGAAGATGAAAGATATCCTTAACAAGAATCTACCCATGAGGCATGTATTCAAATTGGGAGCATCCTTGTACAATCTGAAAAATAGGATATAATTTCCGGATAAAACGGCAGAACGAACAGCAAGGGCATGCTTTACAGCCTGGTCTTCTTTAGCTTCATTTGATAACCTGGCAGCAAGTAAAAAAAATCAGACAAGAAGAACCAACCTATCATAGTACATGGACATGTCAATTACTTCCCTTGTGAACTTGACCTTTAAGAATATTTAAATTTTGACGGGTCCTGGTTGTTTAACTTTTGACACCAGATATTTGTTTAGGTGATTTCAGGTAAACTAAATTAGCAAAGTTGCCTAGGGAAATGAAAGTCTTGAACTTCTGCACTCGCCCAAGTAGAGTTATTGAAGATGATTAATGTTGATTACTCCCATTGTACGCTTGATCTTGAAGAGAACTGAAATTTTGATAGATCTTGGTTAATCTCGTTTTTGGCAAAATATACTTGTTTAGGTGATTTCAGGTAACTTTACATCAGCAAAGTTATATAGACAAATGGATTACCTTGAATTTATGTCATACAGAGTTATTGAAGATTATCAATGTTCATTACTCTCATTGTAATCTTGACCTTGAAGAAAATTTAAATTTTGATACAATTCCGGTATTTCACTTATGATTTCAGGTATCCAATCAGCAATGTAATATAGGCAAATGAAAGCCCTTGAACTTCCGGTCGCCTATGAAGGCTTACAAAGAATTCAACAGCTTTCCATAAGATAATGATGACTTCCATCTATAGCAATGATGGAAATAGGTGCCAAAATATAAATATAGCTTGTCGGATCGGCTATTGAACACAAGAAAACTCCATCAAAGAATCGACCTTTTATTTTTGGTGTTAAATTCCTTAGCCTTCTCCCATCAAGCCTTCTCCCACAGTAGTTTTAATGACTTGCTCTCAACATGACATCAACCCTCTAGTTTTGGTGTGAAAATTCCCTAGTGAATGTAGTTATGGACTTTAGAGGTTCCTGTCATAAAAAAAAAACAGCCAGTTGGTAGGTAGCTTGACATAGTTTTGACTATGCAGTTTAAGCTCATGTAACCAACGAGCAACCACCAAGTTCCCCTAGACAATAAACAATCTAGTCGAAGAGGTAAGATGATAAACTTAAATGGAAATGATATCAAATGGGAATGATAAGATTCAAACAAAGATATTCTCCCTAGTCAACTTAACGGCAAGACAAATAAAGGCGTAAAATTAAGTATAGTTTCTAACGATGTGTCTTGAACTTCTGCACTCGCCCAAGTAGAGTTATTGAAGATGATTAATGTTGATTACTCCCATTGTACGCTTGATCTTGAAGAGAACTGAAATTTTAATAGATCTTGGTTAATCTCGTTTTTGGCAAAATATACTTGTTTAGGTGATTTCAGGTAATTACATCAGCAAAGTTATATAGACAAATGGATTACCTTGAATTTATGTCATACAGAGTTATTGAAGATTATCAATGTTCATTACTCTCATTGTAATCTTGACCTTGAAGAAAAATTAAATTTTGATACAATTCCGGCATTTCACTTATGATTTCAGGTATCCAATCAGCAATGTAATATAGGCAAATGAAAGCCCTTGAACTTCCGGTCGCCTATGAAGGCTTACAAAGAATTCAACAGCTTTCCATAAGATAATGATGACTTCCATCTATAGCAATGATGGAAATAGGTGCCAAATAATAAATAGCTTGTCGCATAGTCATCGTCATCATCAAGCCTTCTCCCATTAAAATGGGATCGGCTATTGAACATAAGAAAACTCCATAAAAGAATCGACCTTTTATTTTTGGTGTTAAATTCCTTAGCCTTCTCCCATCAAGCCTTCTCCCATAGTAGTTTTAATGACTTGCTCTCAACATGACATCAACCCTCTAGTTTTGGTGTGAAAATTCCCTAGTGAATGTAGTTATGTACTTTAGAGGTTCATGTCATAAAAAAATAAACAGCCAGTTGGTCGGTAGCTTGACATAGTTTTGACTATGCAGTTTAAGCTCATGTAACCAACGAGCAACCACCAAGTTCCCCAAGTCAATAAACAATCTAGTCGAAGAGGTAAGATGATAAACTTAAATGGAAATGATATCAAATGGGAATGATAATATTCAAACAAAGATATTCTCCCTAGTCAACTTAACGGCAAGAAAAATAAAGGCGTAAAATTAAGTATAGTTTCTAACGATGGCTCTTAACATTAGTAATTATACGGAACACTGCAAGTGTTATGACACCAATAAGTTACAAAAGAGAACCAAAAAACAAATATAAAAAAATACTATTTATAACTCTCCTAACCAACCTACTGAGCAAAAAAAAACCACCACAATAGATTCATACCACATGAATAAGCAAAATATAAAGAAATTGCTAAATACCTCCTCATTGCTGATAAGAGATCTCTATTATTGTTCGAATGTAGGATAACACACAGCAAATTGTAAGCAGAAAACTCCAAGTGACATCCTTTGATACCTTCCACATACAGGCTTTTCAACTTTGATTGACACTGCAAATCGAATATAATTAGGGTTACTAATGTATACTAAGCCATGAAAACTTCGTTATAACATCCATGCCTTCTTATACACACAGACAAACAGACACATACACAGAAAAATACACATTGGTCATATCGTATTGTTTTGGCATGTCCTTATCTGATACTAACCACAACCAATACTAGTCAATATCGAAATTGGGGCTCTTTTCCGGTCAATTCAGCAAAGAATAAATAAAATAAAAAACAAAGTATGGCAAAAAACACTCAACATAATGATAAGGTCGTGCTTAAGATCATCGTGTTATAGTGTGTCAATAAGATTCCTTATCCAGACGTAGCCATTAATATTTGTCGAAGTTGTACATATTTATAAATTAATAGCATTCATTTATCTTCAAATTAATCCATTTAAAACTATCTATTGCAGTAAACGCAAGTATAATAAACAACACTATATGTTGTAAGCGAGTGATTCATAAATATTGAATATTATTCCATTCAATACTAACGGGAAATAACAAATAATACATTATGTTATGTTGTATCAAATATTTTTCTACTTAAATGTTACTTATTATTTTTTGGCTTTCCGAAACAAAGAACTCCAAAACTATCAAACACTGAAACAGCCGAAACCCTCTCTCTCTCTCTCTCTCTCTCTCTCTCTCTCTCTATATATATATATATATATATATATATATATATGTTGGGGTGGGGTGGGGGGTGTGGAAGTTTCAAACCTGCCCACACACAAACTTGTCCAAAAAGGACGAAAGCTTGAACTATCTTTTTGCAACTTAGCTTCGAAACAAGGTACTAGACAAGCCTTCACACTTTTAAATAAGGTTTGCTACTATGGGATTATTTGTTCAACTAGAAACAACAACAATTGCAACAAAGCCTTTTTCGAAAATATTTGGAGCCTGTTGTTTCAATCCTATTCTTCAATTTAGCTCTGTTAAGGGCAATCTCCAATGTGACACTAACCGAAACCATATCCTACGTTTAACACTTCAAACCAAGGTAGTAAAAGGTGCAAGGCACAATCGAGACACAAAAGGTCCATATTGTCCGAGGCGCAAGGCGCCGTTAAGACGCGCGCCCGAGCGAAGCGAGACGAAAATATAAAAAACAGAGAGCCTAATAGGAAGGAATTAGGTGATTTGGAAACTTCAAGAAAATTTGATAAATTTCTCTTTTCAGCACAAGTCCAAAATTAAGAATAGATTCCATTATAACATTTTGGAGTTGATTAATCAAACTAAAATATTGGTTGTATGTCTTTCCCTTTCCAATTAGTCTCTCATTTTCTCTCATATTCCGATTTCATTGCAACCTTGTACTAGGGAGGGTTTTAAAACTCTTCCAATACCAATATGTATAGGCCGCTTGCATTGGGCTTGCACATACCGATTCATATAAGCTATTTTGCATTAGGTTTGCGTGTACCCAATCCAATACAACTTGGCACTAGACACTTATCTATATTTATCATCATTTAATTTATACTTTCGTCCGGTTTAGGTCGGACATTGGCCAGAACAATTAAAAACTCTTTAAAACAGATGAAATTAAGTGAAACTAATAAGCAAAACAAATATTAAAACTGGAATTACATTCTTTGAGATAAAAAAAAAAGATGAGGAACAAAGAAGTGGAGAAAGGGATGGAGAAAGGGGATGGTAAGTGGGGCTTACCTCGAGGACACAAGAAACTTAGCAATGAGATAAGATATGAAATTATGCCAAAACCCTAATATTTTGTCTTTAGTTTTTTTAAAAAAGTTTTTTTTTCCCCAAGTGTAGAGGCCCAAAACTCCAAAACTCCATTCATGATCCGTTGAAACTCTCGATATGAATTAAGTGTCCAAAACCAATAAGTGGAAATTGTCGATATAGATACAACGGGGTTGAAATTGGTAGTGAAACCATGCTTTTGAAGCTTGGTCCAAGAATGGATTTGATGTTCTTATGTTGCACGGATACGGTACAACACGGTAAGGACACGGCTTCTCGGACACCACACCTATTTTGGTGTCCTAGTGTATTTGAAGTGTCCGGGTCGTGTCCAATATTGTTTCCGACACGACACAGCCACATTTTAGGAGTGTCCGTGCTTCCAGGATGTCAATTAGTCCATGATGTCATAATTTTTTTAAAAAAAGACATTGTTTCCCTTCAAACTGATAAGAGAAAAAGATAAACAAGGGCTCATTCTATACGAGATCAACATTAATCTACATTAATCAAACTTATTTTTTTCCCCATTTTTTAATATCTTTTATTATACCAAAAAGATAAATAAACAAAGTTATCTTGAACAAGGGTGCAACATATTCGGAACCTAATACGTTTTTAAGGAAAAATTGTACATACCTCCCTTGAAGTATGAGGCTATAGCACTTAACAACCCTTGTAAATGAAATACTTTTGATTCTGTTGTGCTACTGCAGGGTATTCTTTTTATAGCCCGTCTAACTTAAAAACCACATGATATAAAAATGGTGAAATACTCTTCTATTTGCAATTTGCAATGGTGTTTCCTCCTTCCACCTACTAGTACTTCCTCTTGCCTGCTCCTCTTCCTCCAGCCTCGTTCCCCTTCTTTCTTGACACTTGACTATATCGCAAGCCAAACCAATCTCTGGGTTCAAGTCCACAGAACCTCCTTAATCAATGGATTCAGATGTTAAGGGTCTTAGAAAGAGGCTTATGGTTTACCAGGGCAAAGAGGAAGTAGGGTTGCGAGAGAGGAAGATAGAGGAGAAAGGGAAGGAAGCTGGAGATGGAGGTCGGAGGATCAAGAAGAGGAGGCATTGGGTCTTGGTTACACCCCATTCATCCACACAAAGGTGTTAACTTGGACAAGTAAGTAATTATGCAGATCCTACTCAGAAGTGGCACAATGGTATTAACAGGATTTTTATTTACTAGGGGTTTAAGCACTACACTAAAACAACCCGCCGTGCTGTCAACCAACACACACAGAGATCCACACCTACAGGTACATGACTGCTGTCAACCAACACACAAAGAGATCCACACCTACAGGTACATGAGATGACCCTCATATGTATAACATGACAAGATATTGCTATTAATAGCAATATGACTGGAAGCCATTTTTAGGGTCTAAAAGTTAAATTTCCTGTTCATCTCGACTGAAAGGAATCAACTAATTAAATTAATAGTGACAATCTAGGTTGTCAACTCGCAATATGTATTGTGTATCGTAGTGTGTATCGCGTACCATATCATGTACCATAAGATACAATAACTCTATGAGGTTTAGGTCTATACTACTATATAAATATCAGAACATGATTTTAATATTGTTTTCTCATAAACTTTTATTTGTTTCATCTTTTCAGGTCTACCTAGTTCTAGAATCAAGATTCTTAAGTAACAGTAGATTGACACAAGTAAAAAAGAAACTGATACTACCTATCAGCCTATAAGTATCGGATCGGATCAACTCATACGTAATGAAATGGTACATCGTGTATCGTAAGATACTAACAACATAGGTGACGATGTCTCTAAAAGGACTGCTAGTTAGAAAAATCAAGATGAGACTAGTCAGTCCATTTCCATTATAACAAGATTACAGTATAGTTAAAAAAAAAAGAAAAATGTAACTGTTGTGAACTTATTATCAAGATGGAGTAACAAAATGAATAGCTCATGGTTCAAACAGTAGAAAGCTCAAAGATAATTGGAAAACAGGTAGAAGTCTGAAGACCAGGTAGACTACCAAAGCAGAAAGAATATAAAAGACGATTGTTATCCAAAGTATAGGAAAGATTCCCAACAAGAAAACTAGGAAACACAAGGACTTTGGCTCACAGGAAACTGCAACTGGAAAGCAGGAAGAGGTTTCCAGAATAGGCTAATGCACAATACATAATAGTATCAAGAAAGGTTTCAATTAGATATACAGTATTGAAATCACTAATGATAACTTACTAACCAATGGAGAGTATCTTGAATAAAGATTCTAAGTAACGAAAGCATTATATAGCGCCCCGACAATGAAAATTAAATACACAAGAGTTTGGCCTTTTAGTCTTGCTGAAAACTTCACCAGGAAAGAAGTTACTAGAAGAGGTGTAATACACAGAACATAAGATGTCTAAGAAAGGTTTTAGATAACTAATAGACAGTATTAAAATCCCACTAACACAAAATTGAAAGAATAAGGTCTTATGCTTACTATAAAACTGCGTGCTTCAGTAACTTAGAACCAGGATTATCTTTCTGATCCTTGTGTAGGAAAAAATTGGCATTCTGAAATTTTTATGAGACCCTATAATAATTAATAAGTCTATTGGATAGAGCAAACACCATATACTTATCATTTTATGTTCAATTTACAAAAGTTCAAAGACTGCAAGGGACTTTTCTGATTATTCTCAACTATCCATGGAACACACTGTAAACCAACCTGATTATACTCCGGCAAGTCCCCAGATTCAAGAGCTAGTCGTGCATGAGTCTCATAAACCTAAAAAATAAAAACAAACAAAATATGAGAAATAAAATACAACAGTGAACCCAAAAGAAGGCAAGCATAAAAAGATTCAAGTACAGAATACCAAAAAAACAAAAAGAAATAATACCAATAATGATAACAACCTTGACAGTTAGCTCATTTTGTATCCGTTGTACCGTCAGATCCTGACGTATGGATTTTAGTTGATCACATTTGTAAAGATAATTCTTTGGAGAAGTCTGAACCATGCTTAGGGCTTTCTCCAAGATTTCTTCTGGCCTCACCTGTACAAAATATGTCTTTATATGAAGCAGCATATATAGAACGCCGACAGAGCAATTTTTCATAAGGCAGGCAACAATAGCTATATGGAAATAAATTATGCACTTTTCAAGAAGCATATACAGAACATAACGTTCTAGGATCTTACAGTAGCAGGATCCGGTGCAGAAGTAAGACGCAAGTATCGTTTCTCAACTTCCTGGCAGGTTCCTTTGACTGTAAGAGCATCCCAATCAATATCTTCCACAGCCCTGCTGCAGCTATCTTCAAACGTTTTAGCAAGCAACACAGCACTCGCCCTTCTTGTGTATATATTTCCAGCTCCAGAAACTTTTGGCTTATAATGCTTTATTTCTGTATTAGTTTCCTGTCCTTTCTCAAACCGCTTAGATCTGTGCTCGCGCCTCTTCTTTTCCTCTGGTGAATTAGCCAGAACAATTGCACTGGCATAATATTTGGTCAAGCCTTGCTCCTTATCACTATCACTAGACACATCACCATTTTGAGCCATATCTGTAGGGTCAGAAAAACGTGATTTCTTTTTTGGCCTATGACTAATTTTACTTGAAGTTGTTTGTTGTTGAGAGGAAACAAACTTAATCCCAGTCCAACGATTATCCATGCTCTCATTTTTAATACTGCCAACCTACAAGGATTACACCAGGTTTAATATTTTGATCATACACAAAAGGTTCACAGATAAAACAGAATGAATAAAATATAGTCACTAACAATAACTGCAAAAAAGAACCATTATCAGTCAGGAAACTAGAGAGGCTCTAGACACCATCCTCGATTATGAATTTTATGAACTTTTAACATGATTTTATGAACTTGTGACATGAAAACGTAGAGTATCACAAAAGAGCCAGGAAAAAAATATTACCGCTCGTTCAGCTCCTTTGAACTGATCCCAGCTAACTCCATTTGGGGGAACATAACTAACCGATGCCGGTTTCTCCACCAACTTGTCCTCAACAACTGGCTCCCAACGACTTTTTGCTCGCTTGCTCGGGCTTCTTTTAAACTTAGGCAGCATAGCAGTAACTGAACTCTGTACATTGCTGCCAGACAGCCCACTTTTTTTCAGATAAAATTGGTAAACAAAAAACAAAAATACAAGAAGAGAATAGGGTGCATGTGCACTTGGATGAGTGTGGTGTATGCCCAGAAAAATAGTTCATAGGTGGGTCGTGATTTTCCTACACTATATGCTCCAGAAGATGCATCCTCATTATAGATTAGCAAACAAAATTAAAAAGTGGAATGTCATTTCTTTACTATGAGCCAAAATGTGTACCAGAAGAGTCTGACTGAATGATGGGATCATATTGACCACCTAACTACATCTACATTCTGTATAATAACATACAATATATAGCTGATGTTTAGAATTTGTAACCAAGGTAATTACCATAATGAACATGGGGAAATCTTATCCCACTATTTAGTCTCAAAAAAAGATAGAAAGAAAGAAAGAAAGAAAGAAAGAAAGAAAGAAAGAAATAAAAGAGAGTAACCATTTTACAATTGCATATGTAACATCTAAGATCCATCCACCATCCAAACACAGTTATTCAGCCAGCAAGATAGCAAAATTTGAACCAAAAGAGTCTGGACTGGATGATGGGATCATATTGGCCACCTAACTACAGCATATTAACTTCTGTATTGTAGCATACAAGACAGCTGACCATTAAAATTTGCAACCATTTTACAATCGAATATATAACATCTGAAATCCATCCTAACACAGTTATCCAGCCAGCACCAAACTGTGCAGCCAACCAAAAGTTGGAACAAATACAAACATCTTGAACGTACAAATATATACTGTAATATAAATTGAAACCCGGTCTGGGTATAAAAAAGGGTCATAAGTGGTATGGTATGCTTGATAAGTTCTCATCATTTCCATCAGGTGCAGTTTTATTAAGATAGGAGATATTGAGATTGCAACTAAGACAATAAGGGCATCCAATGCAATGAGGCTCCGACTTAAGGAGTGTCTAGGAAGGTCAAGATGTACGCAGACTTACTCCAATATATATGGAGAGGTGGTTTCCATGACTCAAACCTGCCAAGACTTACCATCATGCCACGCAATGCCATCAATTGGCATTGCAACTAATTTTCAAAATCCTATAGTGAGAAGGACTATTTTATACTTCACATCATCCATTCAATTATGGATCTAAACCAATAAAACCAGCCTGAAGTGTGGTATAGTTTCATACTAGGTTAGTAACAAACTTGAACAGACCAAGAATCTCATATCTAAGACACTCAACCAGAATCAACAAGTCTATTATGAACATAACAGAATAACTTACAAGGGAAAGGAGTTTGTTACACCAAACTTTCAATCCTAAAAAGAACATAAGAATGAAGCTCTTATAAATTGTCTCAAGTTTTTAGAAAAGGAAAAGAAAAACATGTTTTATAGTTATGATCTCGGAATCATGGACACTCCGAGAAATGGTACCATGTCACGTTGTGTGGGACATGTATCTGACACATGGACATTCAAAAATATAGTAGGATACGCGAAATCAATGTCGTGTATGTGTCTCCGAATCCAAATCTTGTTGTGTCCTATATGTGTCCCTGCTACATAAAGTTATGATCAGATCACTGATCACTTAAACTACCTCTACTATATGAAAGTCTCTAATCTAACCAAAATTTTCACAAAAAGTTCTTCGTCTATATTAAGATATAATCACATGACTACCCCTACAACATTCAAGTGCCAAAGCAAACTAGAAGTCCTCATCAAATTAAATTTGAATTCTTGAAGTCATTTACCAAACAAAGCTAGGAATACTTCAACTTAATAGTACAGATTCTAAGTAAATCCCACAAGAGAGTCAGACTATAAGTGAAACTGTACATTAGTTTCACATATTAATTTAGTGTTAGAAATTATAAGAATGTTTTAGTTGCTTACATTACATGAAACATAGAAAACACAATAAAGTCAATACCATACTTCTGATCAGCTGCATCCAAACTGGAGTTCGGCAAAGGGAAAAGTGGTTCAATATCCCAGTTTCTTGTAAAAAGTGAGCCGTCAGCAGATGCCTTTGCAATCACCTAAAAGGGAAATGATATAACAAATTACACATCAGAAATTACATTTTAAACTCATCAAAAATACCTAAAAGGGTACAAGAATATGCTTGGAACTGGTTTCACATGGCCGTGATCATGCAAAACGTAATTGAGGTATTGGGTAGTAAATTTTCTTTTAAAATGCATTCTTTCTAGAACTCAAAACCTAGTTCCTATTCAAAACATGAATATAGATATTATTAAGATCTAATATAAATAGTATGCATGTAGATATGTATTTGTGTATAGATAACCGTATCCATTTTGTATCCATTTTATACCCGAATCATACACATATTCTGAATACGTAGCGTGTCTATGCAACCCACCCATTACTTCTTGCACATTTAACTTTATTACTTATTGGGCAATAATGACACTAGTCCTTATTAGGGCAACCTTTCTACTGTTGTATAATAAAGGGTTGAGGAGACTCATATCATCGACCAATTCTCTACATATTTTCCCTATAATATGGTATCAAAACCATAATTTCTTCCAGACAACACCCCCCCCCCCCCCCCCCCCCCCTTCCTGATGAGTCATGGCGCAGACCACACCCCCCCCCCCCCCCTCCCCCTTCTCCTCCGTGATTCCAGCGGCCACCCTGGCCCAACTTCGGATCACCCACCCAATATCTTCAGCAAGATCCTCGATCTCCACCCCCCCACCCACTCCCTCTCTCCATGACATCATCATGTCCAACTCTGTCTACTTCTATCGATTTGTTATTCGATTTGAACAGACCGGTTGATCTGTAAAAAAAAATTATGAAACCTCTTATGGATCATTAGATCTATCTCTACCCTTTGATGTATTGAGTTCTATTTTGAGGTTCTTTTCCTTCCCATACGTCCTCCTGCATGCCTCCTAAAGACAACAAGAGCGACCTTTCTGACAATGTTTTCCTTTGGCGATCATTGCCAACAAGATTACCGGTAGAAAATTAATGGTGACAACTACCTATAATGGCAATGGATACTCGAGATGAATCTAATCGGACGTGGCAAAGAAACCCACTTGACAGCGACTCCTCCAGATTTTACTTCAGATTCATGGTGCCGCAATGATGCTCGGATATTGAGCAAGTTGATCAATGAGATGGAGCATGTCGCCCATCATCTGGTGATATACTCTCGCAGAGTTCGTGATTTTCGTGACTTATTGGAGTATTTGTTTCATTTTTTGGAATACACCTTTTTAAGGATGTATGATGTCACCCAAGATCGATCTTGGCGGTCGAACCTTGATACAATATTACGGCGACTTCAACAAAACTGAAACAGCAGTAGAGCATCTTAATCCCAATTTCCAGTGATGTGAAAAAGATGCAGTTACAACGAGAGCAACTCTTTGTGTTAACCTTGATGGTCTACCTTCAATATATTATGTGGCACGCCCCTCTATAATTGGTGGAACAGTGACCAACTCTCTTCAAGAGACCTTACATCTGCTTCAGAAAATCCTTCCTGCAGACTCTCAGACTTCTTCAAATGGACCTCTCAAGCAATCTGCATTGTCAAAAAACGAGTCCTATTTTCAGGAACAATGGTCGTGGTTCAGATCGCTATTCTGGAGACAGCTGTGGTAGTCGCACTGGAGGTAGTCATTCTAGTAGACAACAACTTGAGAGCCAAAAGTTTGCAACTATTGTAAAGAAGAGGGTCACACCAAGCATACATGTTGGAAGCTATACAGGAAGTCAACACAATCTACCAGTAATAATGCTATTTCCTAGGAGTCACCACCATTTTTCGCTGGCTTCACCCTATCTGAGAACTTGTTTAATACTAAGCGTACCAACAGTTCCAGGCTTCCCAACAGCCTCCGTCTTCTTCTCATGCTACCTTAGCTCAAAAAGAGTAATCATATTGCATGTTTATTTTCTTCCGTAACTTGCCCTTGGGTAATTAATGCAGGTGCTACTGATCACATATATTCCTTCCGCCTTCACATCAAAACCTCTTTTCTCTTTTGTAACTGTAGCTGGCGGATTTATTTCTCATGTAGGTGGGGTTGGTAACATTAATGTAGCCCCGTCTTTATCATTATCTTTTGTATGTATATGCCAAAGTTTCCTTGTAATTTGTTATCCATTAGTCAACTCACTGAATCCTTATGTTGTTCACTAACATTTTTTTCCAAATCATTGTATCTTTCAAGAACATGGAACACGGAACTACGGAAGATAATTGGCACACAACGTGTCTAGCACTTTGTATCACGTAGAGATTCCATCTGCTTCTGTGGCGCCTTTCAGTAATACATCTCCTTTTGATATGTGTTGAAGTCATTGTCACTACACCAATACTCTAGAGTTGTGTTGAGGAAGTGTTGAGGAAAAATATTTATATTATTCCACCAACACCCCTGCAGGTTGAAGGCTCATTTTGGCAGAGAAAAGGATTCACGCTGCAGTATAACCTTTTATAAAATCCGTTGCAGTATATTTTTATAAAATTTGCTTAAAATGCATGCCAGAGGAATCGAACTTGGGTTGCTCTGACACCATTTTAAAGTCCCTACCACTACCACCACACCAAATTGTCACTACACCATATAGCTCTAGAGATGTAACGAGAGTTGAGGATAAATTATTTATATTATTCTAACACACCTTAGTAAATACCCCAGACCTGCAAGATATAAGAAATTATACTGCATATTTCTCTATCATTGCCCATAGCTTAAAAAATATTATGGGTACTTACTAGTAGAGTGTTTCTTTAGATGCTAGCATCCAAGTCTATGAAAGAGGAAACAAGCAAGGAAACTGGATTTTTAAAACAAAGTTTAGCATGTCCATCCCAAGTAAGTTTTGTTAATGTATGGTTACAAATTACGAATATGGATGAATACAAAAAGGGTACTGGCTTAGAAATAAATATTAGTATAAGCTTTAAAAAAAGGGAAAAAGTTCTTGTTTTGTGGCCGAATTTCACTACTTAGTGAACTGTTAAAAGAAATGGTCCTTGTAACAGAGTTTCCTATTCAGCCCCTCATATTGCTATAGATGAAAGGCAATCATCAGGCAAGTCTTTTCCTATCAAAATGGGACCAAACATGGAAAAAGGAATCAAACTTAAGCTCGCTAGCTTTGAAATGACGTGAAAAGCCTCCAAGCAAATTAGAAAGTATGTTGATGACAGCGAGACCTCAAGACCTCTACCTCATCATTTGAAGCTTAGCTAACAGAAGTATTACCCTAAATTTCTCCTTGAACAGAAACTATCCTGAATGAAAAAACAAAAAACAAAATTAGATGCCTAGGTTGCCTTTGATGAACTGTGAATCAAATCTAAGACCCAAGAAAAGCCAATCAAAATTTGAATTAAAATCCCATACTGATCTGAATCTGCCAAATTGTAACCAAACACAAACTATACATAGTTTATTATATATAGTTAATAATCTGAAGATGCCAAATGGATTTCAATGTATCCTTGTCATCGCCGTCATCATTATCATCATCCAAGCCTTCTCCCTTTAAAATGAGGTCAGTTGTGGAGTATAAGAAAGATCCATACCAGATATGACAGGTTATCGACCTGGTATCACCCCTCTATGTCGGTGCAAAATTCATAGCCAAGGTAGTATATGCACGAGAGGGCCATGCCATAAAATCTCGGCAGTCAATTGGCAGACCTACTTTCTGGATTGCAGTTTAAGCTCATACAACCAAGGAGCATCCTCCATGTTCCTCTAGACTATAAAGAGTGTAGATAAAGCGGTAAGAAGATACAATTTTCTATTGGGAATTGCATTCATCTCTATGACACTTTACGCCAAAGAGTGAAGGAAAGATAATCCAAACAATTTTGTCCCTGGAAATGATAAAGAAATGACCCTTCCTTTCTAATGTCCCCAGTTATCCATGTTAAATTTGTCTTCTAACCGAACCATTCTTAGTCTCCTGGAACAATCCGCTCCCCGTCCATCTTTAACCCTGAAGTTTTAGGGACTTAACTGTGACAGTTTAAGAACATAAACCCCGTCCTACCCAAAATTAAGTGTTAGATAGCATGATCTCTACCACATGTATTTATCAGTATGTTTGAAAACTAGAATAATAACTCAATATTAGCTAACATTAATTACAAAAGCATTGTACTTTGAAGTTGAACAAGCAGAATGAATATCAGTTGATCAACTAAAAAAAAAATAGATTAGCAGTGACAGTATATCCAGAATAAAATATTATAACACGAGGAATTATATCACACTGATTTCACACAAAGGTAACCAGTTAGAATGTTACAGTCCAAATGCAGAAGCTTTACCATGGTTCCATGGCATGTATTTTACCTCCTTCATAATTTTTTGACTAGCAGCCCTTTGTGAGTCATCCTTGCAACGAGCAAATGTCCTCTCCACGTAACCACGAAGCGATGACGGAAAAGCTCCCTGACAATATATATATATATATATATATATATATATATATATATATATATATATAAGCACAGTAAAAATTGATTTCCTCAAAAGCAACAGTGCAAGGAAGTCCATATGTAAATCGTGGATGTGTACACTTGCAACCACATGGACATCCATGCACCACACACACATAAATATTACATACTGTTGAGAAAATAGTTATCAACTGCAAGTCTAAATTCAGCATAAGGTTCTGGTTTTAAATAAGCCCCTTTCCAATGATTAAGGTGTTCAAAATATAATAGTAAAGGCTATGTGCTTGTTTCTAGGAAAGTGTCAAACATCCAAGCTTGTGCATCTAGTGATCATGTGTAAGCAAATGAAGAGCTTCACATATATGCATTTCACAAATCACAGTCAGGCAAATTTTCTATGCTTGTTGAGATATATGTGAAATAACTGTAGCCATAAAACTTTTCCAACATCAACTATCATAAAAGCAACAGAAGCATAAAACTATTACCTTCATAACGGCATCATCACTATCAAGAGAGGGCAATGTATTGCTGGGCTTTGGTACTGGAACACTAATGTAGGCTGGTTTCAATGCTGCATTAGTTGTTGTGCTCTCCTTTGGCATTCCCAAGCCCAAACCTGAAGCAATTCTAGGGTTTGTTGGAATCTGCAGTTTGCTTACCCGACGTGTCTCTGACATGGTGGAAGTTTGTAGATGGGATTGAATAGTCTCAGAAACCTGATTAATTGATGGAGGCTGTAAATTTGGACCTTGAGAATATAGTGTCATCTGTTGAGCTTCACATTTTTCAGGTTGTACAGGATTCAAATCCAAAGGCTTCTGAAAGCTTGAGGAAGTTTGATTCATTTGGTGGTTATAGGAAACTGGAGGTGCTTCCCAGGAAGCATTTAGATTACTTCTCATCACATTACTTTGTCCCTGCCATGCAGAAAACATATTAAGTAAATAATTCTGCAAAACTAAATAGAAGATTCAAAAATATAGAACTTATTAAAGTCCCGTCCAGAATCTATCTACACAGATGTTTTATATATTTATATGACACTTGATCCAGACAATACAATTCTGATTTTGAATGTCAATAACTAGTAAGACAGCACACTTAGGCTGAGCCTGTAATCAGAGCGCTATATCTCAATTTCAAGCTATCAACAGGATGAAGGGGTAGACTTCCTTTCCTCCTGATATGCAAAGCACTTATTCAAATTACTGTTTATTCATATCTACAAAATCTAAATAATTGAAAAACAAAATGTAAATTCTGAATTTTTTACATTCTTAAATAATTAAATAATGAGATAATACCCCCAAGTCAATCAAAAGCATTTTATCTTGAAAAGGAATCCAGTTAAATACAATGAAGAGATAATCGACCTTGCAAAACCAAGAAAGATTATTCTACTTCAAATTTTGATGCAGTTGTACACAAGTACGTTTTCACCTATGTTGTGCGGATACAAATATGACACAATTCAGACAATACGACACAGATTTGATACCAATTTTGGTGTGCCCTAGTGTATTTGGAGTGTGTATATTGTGTCCAAAACAAGGCAACACGGACACAACGTGATTTTTTAGAGTGTTTGTGCTTCCTAGGATTTCACGTATTATGTTCATGAGTGACAGATGCAATAACAAATTTTAAGAATTTTAATTCAAGAACATTATGCTAATTTCAGTGCCAAAATCATTACACTTGAACAGTAAACAAATAAAACAGAAAAACTTGTTAATTTGATAATGAAGAATGTATAATGACTCAAATCTGATTCTGAATCAATGTGATTAGAGCAAGGTTCAAAGTATCGGTATCGGAATCGGTATCGGACCATTCCTATGAGTATCGGGATCGGTAGTATCGGCGGTTTCGGATCGGAGTATCGGATTTTTTGGTATCGAAAAGCAAACAACTATTAGTAAATTATTAACATTTTAGAGAATATATTTTATACATTTATGCATAATTTAAAGTATTTTCAGTATTGTTTCTTAGTATTTTTGATATTGAATGAAATAGTAGTCATCCTTGTCGATTGATTTATATGCGATAGATAAGTTTTCCTATTTTATATGTTTTTACAACCTTACTACGCTTTTACATCCTTTCTAATTGGTCTTTTTAATTCAAATTTTTTTGCCGAATTGACTGGAAAAGCGACCTATAATGTCGGTATCGGTCAGTATCGGGTATCGGTCGGTATCGGATCGGGACATGCCAAACTGTATCGGTATCGGCCGTATCGGATCGGTATCGGCCGATACTTTAAACTATGGATTAGAGGCAGTCGCTTTTCTATGCTATGTCTATGTCACTGTTGTAAAAGGTAGCCGCCACAGGCATTCCCGTAGGCATTTCGGATGGCATGACTCCTAAGCAACTAGTATTTAGGCGGTAAAATCTTCAGGCGGTCGATTGGGTCGCCAAGCACCTTGACCCGCATTGACTTAGATGGAACAAGACCCAAGCCTCTTTTTCTAATGGGAATCTAGTCAGGCCAAATAACTTAGTGCAGATATTATTAATAATTAAGATATTAAAGAGTTTAAAACGAACACTTGTATTTTTCCTCTCGGTTCCTTTCCCTTATGTATCCATCCTAACCCATTGTATCTCATCTTCATCTCCGACTCCAAGGAAACTGTTATACACCAACAAGTCAATATCTATGTCTATCTCATTTTTTCTTGATTGTCAAGGCCCAAGGAGCCCAACCTGGTGAAGTGACTTCCAATGCTCCAATTATTGTTGATCTAGTCTCTCGTACTCTCCCTTTTTTTTGCTTTGGTGGAATTCTTGTTTTCTCAAGTAGGATGTTTTTTCCCTCGATTTCTCACATGCATTATTTTCAAATCATTTTCCCGTCTCATTTTTTTATTGTAAATTTTAAATTATATGTATTTAGTATTTACTTATGGTTATACAGATACAACAAAGCTTTATCTCAAAATAATGGGTCGGATGTTTGAATCTTTTTCTTTCATTCAGTTATGTTAAAGGTCATGTCTGCTATTACGCTAAAAAATTCATACCCTTCTTTAACACTTCAAACCACGTTTGTCTAGACCTACCTCTAGTCCTAGCAGCACCATAACTTCTATATTATCGCTACTTACGGGAGCATCTAATGGTCCGCGTTGTACATATTAAAATCACCTAACTTTTCAAATCTTGTCCTAAAATAGACAGCACTAACTTTTCTCGGATACACTTATTTCTTATTTTATCATTTAATGTATTATCACCCATCCATCTTAGCATTCTCATTTTTGCTACAGTAACTCAACATATTTATCCATAAAACATGGTTGGTCTTATAGCAGTCTTGTCGAACTTTTCTTTCAACTTCAGAGCTATCTTGCAACCACAAAGTACTCTAGAAGCACTCCTCCATTTCAACCATCATGTTTTAATTATATGCATGACATCCTTCTCAATCTCTCCATCATGATGAATAATTAATCCTAAGTACCGAAATCTATCACTCTTAGATATATCTTGTCCATCTGTATGGACTCCCCCCTCACTTCTCTAACTTCGGTTAGTAATTACATTTCATATAGTTTGTGATCTTTCTATTAGTCCTAAACCCCTTAAAATTGCAAAGTCTCTCTCCACACTTCTATTCAGCACAATGTCATCAGCAAACATCATACACCATAGAACCTCCTCGTAGATATGCATAGTAATTACATCCATAACTATAGCCAAAAGTTAAGGGGACAACTTTGATCCTTGATGTAAACCAATGGTAGTATGGAACATATTACTATCTCCTCCAATAGTTCACACAGACGCCATAACTCTTATCATTCATATCCTTAATAATCTCAATATAACTACTAGAAAGTTGTTTTTTCTTCAAAGTCCACCACAATATCTCCTTAAGAACTCAATAGTAAGCTTTCTCTAAGCATAAAACCATATGTAAATCTCTCATTTTCTCTTTCAATCATTCCATTAATATTCTTAGTAAGTAAATGGCTTCGATAGTAGAACTCTCCAGTATAAAATCAAACTAAATTTCTGAAATTCGAGTTTCTTTTCTTTATCATTGATCAACTACTCTTTTCCACGGTTTCATGGTAGGACTCATAAGCTTAATTCCTCAATAATTATTACACATTTGTATATCTTCGTTGTTCTTATATATGGGTATCATAATATTGCTTCTTTGTTCATCTAAGTATCTTATTAGTCCTTTAAAATTTGTTGAATAAATCCATAAGCAAAATCAATCATTTCTTTCCTAAACATTTCCAAACCTCGATAGAAATATTATCCAAGTCATACCATTTAATGTTCTTTAATGCAATTCTTAACTTCAGATATTCTAATTTTACAACAATAGCAATATAATTTATCTTGAGCTAACTCTAAATTTAAACTAACAAACTAAGCTTTTCTACATTGCTCACATAGAATAGCTTCTGAATTATTTAGAAAGATCCAAAGTAATATTATTTAGTAATAATTCTTGATTGAACACTTCATTTTAATTGATGTTGAAGTATAAGCCTTATGTATGCACTATGGGCAACAAGATTTGCATAAGATTTGAACCCTGAACCACAATAGAAATTCTCAATCGTTCAATATGACTCGCCCCATGCTATTTATTTTTCAATTTGGAATTCGACATGCCCAATAACTTAAAATTATAGACATCATTAATACTTTAATATAGATATTACAGAAGAAACAGTAATCTTTCCCCTTCCAGCACTCTTCCCTTGTGTGTTTGTTGTAACCTACTAAATCATATCTCCATCTTTGACTCAGACATGCAATAATAGACGCCAACATGTACATCTCTCTGTCTCTACATTAGGAAATATATATCCTATATACTATATATACTAGAATGCATATTCCTAATAAAAGAAACAAGTCACAAATGTGTGTGTGCGCGCGCGCGTGTGTGTACCATCAATCTACCATATATTTGTGAGCAGCAACCCTAAAGTTCTAACTTCAAAAGGGTGAGAGGCAACTCTTTTACAAAATAAAGAGTAACGAGTAATGTTAGACTTGTAGCAGAAACAATAAATATTGCAGCAGTTGCAAAAGACATTGAAGTCCAGTACACCAAGTTCTTTGATTGAGACTACAAGAGTTTCTTGGGTTTAGAGTACAATTTCCTCCGCATCTCTTGTACTCTCTTTGCATAGTAGAAATCTCCTGATCACCTTAGTCTGTGGAGGTAGATCAGCATAGTGTGAACCATGTAAATCCTTGTGTGATTTATTTCCCATCACCGTCAACTTTCCAGCTTTCTCAGTGTTTTGGTTTGTGGTTCTCTCGCATCCACACAGCAAAAGGTGTCAATAAGAACCTTCTACATCAATGAATAGAAAAAAAGCCAGAATTTTCCCATGGTCTTCTAGAGTTCAAAAAGTATCAACGAAGATGCTCATGTTGTAAATTAAGGTAAGGTTTATATAAAGGAACCATGAAATTATGAAGCAACAATAAGGAACCCTGTTGTTGTTGTCGTCGTAATTGATAGTACATAAGTTGAGACAATACACATTGTCCAAGTACACATCATACAAAAACAAATCAGCAACGTGCCTAACTTTCATAAAACTATGTATTGGTTTTATATGAATATGAGTATGACTCACTTATTTTATACGCAATCAAGGAATCTATGTGGAATTAAAGAACATAAATACTATGATACAGCACTGCAACAAATAGTAAAAACTCTACCACACCAACTTCAGTTGCACATAAGGATCTATACATTGTCTGAAGAATGATTTAAGACACTAGGTATTGGTTTGTGAATATCAGAAAAACAAATAAGTGGACCATTAGGTTCAGGAATTTATATTTCAGTTCATATTTACACTATATGTATGATTACATCCTCAGAAGTTAGGACCAGAAAGGCTCTCTTTAGCATTCTGTAACAAATATGAAAGAGAAACTTGCATGAAGCAAACATTAGAAAGATGGGGCATTCAGTCAGAAACATGATAATCACATAATCTAGCTTATGGGCTTGTATAAAAATTTACAAGAAGAACAAATCATTTACCCAAAATTTTGGAGTCGGCTAATCATGATCCCTAATGTGTACAGAAAGAATTATTTGCACAATGTTACAAAGGTATGTCCCAAGGCTCAAGACAAAAAAGTCAATGAAACGGATGAAAAGGGAAAACACTTGATGAAGTTAACTAGGGGTGTCAAGTGTCTACAGAGGTATTACCCTATCCTTAGTTATTTTCTTGCAGCAGATTTGAATATATATATATATATATATATATATATATATATATATATATATATATATATATATTTGGATGTTAATTTTTGACTAATTGGATTTGGATCAAATATGGAAACAGCTAGATAGTACCAAAAATTCCAAAGAGATCTAAAATCTCACACATAATTTAAAGGGGTTTGAAAACTCTTCAAATGCCATTCAGATAATTTGAATATGGAAGTATCGGTAACATATTTCCAACAGGCAGATAGTGGATACCCAACAACAACAAAGCAAGGTTCGCAGTATCCATATTGGAATTGGTTCGGACCTTTCATATGAGTATTGTTTCGGAGGTTTCAGTAATTTCGGATCGGAGTTTCAGAATTATTGGTTTCGGAGAGCCATTAGATAATAAAAAGTTATATAAAGATCTAGAAAAATATTTGCTACATTTAGACATAGTCTTATGTTTACTTGGTAGATATTATTGTTCATTCTACTTTCTTTTAGACGACAAAGTACCCCCATAATATATAGTTTTGAATGGAATAACATTATGATGTATGAACATTATGAAGTTACAGTGTACAACTCTCACAACTGATAATAGTTACTTCATGTCGATGAATTTTATCGACATCGTATACAACCTATACAATGTTTTAAAAAGTGTGAGGCGCACTCGAGGTGCTAGGATCCTCTGGAGCCTAGACACGGCACGTGCACGGCGAGGCTTGCTTCAACGAAGTGAGGCACACACTTTTAGCATTTTTAAATATATATTGAAATAAATAAACTCATATTACATCTAATCAATTCATAACACCATTAAAATATAGTCTCTAATCAATTCATATCACCATTATAGAATCAACAATTAAAAGTTAAACATCATCAAAAACTTAAAAGAAACTATCACAATTTCATAATAACAAAAATGGACAAAACCCTAATGATCCTCATTATCCATATTAGAATCTTCATCACGAACACTACCAGCGATTTTGTATCCTCCATCATCGTCTCATCATTATCAAATACAGAACATATTCATTACAATAGAAAGATTAGTTGGTTTGCTTTATACATTTGATACACTCGATACATTTGATAGTGTTATGTCATTCAAATCCAATTGGGGCCAATATTTTTTTTTCCAGGATCTTGTCTTCATTGACTTGACGACATCAAAATTCAATGTAAGAAAACGTATTAATTAAAATAGAAAGATTAGGTATATATATATTAAAATACTAAGACACATATCACAAAAAGAAAAGGTAAAATAAAAATAGGAAAAAATACTACACTATTGAGTCTCGTGCGTTTCTCAAAAGTATGTATGGTTGCATGAAGTGCAAGAGGCGCACACTTCAAACACTGGTGTGAGGAGCAGGAGGACCAGAGCTCACGTGAGCCTAGGTGAATGAGCCTCGCCTCATAGAAAATTAATCCTAGGTGAATAAGCCTCACCTCATAGAAAAATTAGGCACAAGGGTGAGCCTCGAGCCTCACGGGCTATTTAAAACAATAACCCTGTAGCATGTTGATCTGTGAAATGATCGAATCATTTCCACGTTGCCTTTTTCCATACTCATTTCTTTTCTTAAGTTTTTTTCTTGCTAAAATGACCAGAAAAGAGAGCCACAATTTTGGTATCGGTGATTATCGATATCGGTGGCTATCGGATCAGACATGCCAAAAACCACAAAATACAATCGATACGTATTGGTATAGGCCGATACTAGGAACCTTGAAACAAAGCCTTTATCCCAATTTTTTGGGTCTGCTATTTAAACCCTCTTCTTCCATCCGGCACTGTTAAGATCCATGTCCTTGGTAACACTAACAAAAACCATATCCACGTGCCCTTTAAAAATCAGATACATATCCGGATTTGGATTAAATTATCATTATTTGTTTACGACCCTATGATAAATATATAGTATGTTCTCTCACTATCTCATTCCAGACAATATTGACAGAAAGCCAACCTAAGTCCTATACTCAGAAATTCAGACAAACATTAAAACATCATCCATAATTCAGTATCCTTAGCAATACAGAAACCAGTACTTCAAGACTAAAAATGTACCAATAAAGACCACAGAAACTATAAACCACTATAAGATTGAAGGGTGAGAAAAAGAAACAGAGATAAATTTGTCAAAATATGTCGTTCTGATAGACAGCTGCATCTGCTTATATGTACATAGTTTGCTAAAATACACATCTAAAAGTCTTCAATGTATGGATCCGAACAAGGATTGCTAGACATGAGACAGCCTGAGTATAGCAGAGCACAAATTTTAATACAGATACATACTTCCCACTACCTCTCAATCTTATAGGCAGGGAGAGTATGAATCATACTGCAAACAACACAAAACTAGATATTTTATAAAGTTCTACCCTCAGTTTCAAAGGCATTATCAGATATGTCTTGTTCGCATAAGTAGGGGTAGAAACAGTTAGCGAAACTCATTTGAGGTATCCCTCTCACTAGTTTTTCTATCCTTTCAATAGTATATTATTCATGTATCGAAATCAAATATGGTTATGATCAACATTTCTCTATATTCATGAACAGAAGGCAAACTAGAATATGAAAGTAATACTCGTTATGGAAATAAGAAAAAACACCTACAAATCTATATGCCATTTATTTATATACTTTAATGGATTGAAAAATAATCACTTAAACCGATGCGAAAAAAGGAAAGATCCGAAGATGAGCTTTGGTTCAATATAAAAGAGAAGTTAAAAGTTAAATCATGACAGAAAATAAAGAAACAAAATCAGCAATAAAGTTACTAGAATTTAAAACAACTCTTTTATGCAGTTACTAGTGCTGTAACAAAATATATAAGCATTTCTACAACTAGGCCTCAGTGAAGGAAACTCCTTATAAATTACAGACCTGCATAGGAGGCCAATAGGTGCCAGAATTTCTTCCCCAGGATGTAGTGCCAGGAGGTGGCGGCTGGTTGCTTGGATAAGGGAAACCGCCACTTGTAGCTTGAATGGGAATAGTGGTAGTGGAAGCACTCGAAGCCAATAAATTTTCTGCCACAGGAGTGGAACTAACAGCAAGAGCAGATGCATTATAACCATACGGATGCTGACCATATTGCTGATAATGTACAGAGCTTGCAGGTAAATTGCTCGTTTGGGTAGAAATGTTATCCGAGGAAGGGTAACTCATATACTGGTTAGAGACATAACTTCCACCATTCCAATAATCGAACTGATCACCATAGTTGTTGTTTGGGTATCCAGCCACAGTCTGATGATCACCAGCATTGTTGTAAGTGCTTGAATAGCCTGTATGGTGAAATGAGCTAGAGGACTGATAAGGAGCACCTGAATTTTGATAAGCTCCCACTTGTTGAGTCGAAGAACCGCTAGCAGGTTGCTGATAGCCATAACGACTTTGATAGTCTCTGTTGTTGTATGCATAAGGATCAGCAGTATTTGAATAAGGTGGATAATTGGCATAACCTTGTGTGACACTTGCTGATCCCATACCCAATGAAGTAGATGCATTGGATGCGGAATTAACTCCACCATGGATATCTCCAGTAACAGTCATCACCTTATGTGCACCGTAATGGTAGCCATAAGTAGAAGAGGTCCCATTTTCCGTACGACTATTCTCTGTCCCATGTGGATTCCATGAGACAGTCACTGGTCCAGTTGATGAAGACCAAGAATGTTGCCCTGTAGTTAAAGATGCATGCCCTTCACTCGCATCCACCCCTTGATAATTCTGGTGAAGGAAAGGAGTCGATCAGTTTAGTTGGGACACATAAGCATGATACGAAGTATTGACATCTAGGAAACAACAAAGAGAAAGAATGGGAAAAAAAAAGTCATGTACATCAATACAATTATACAGAAATCCAAGGAAATCATGTGAAGTCTGCTTCAACACAATGTCACATGAGAGGCCGAACATAAAAGTCTGCAGACTATTCCTCCAAACTTTCTTCGATCAGGATGGGGTCAGCTATCGAGCAAGGTTTAAATTAAAATTGGCAGATAATGTTAGGTATCGGCTGAAACGCATCGGATTTGAGCCAGAATGAACCAAAACAGTATGATAAACGGTATAGGGCTACTATTGGAATATTTTGATGAGCTTGTAAACGAAATTGGCCAAAACTCACCGCAATTGCCATTTCCTTCCAAACGTGACCAAAAAATCATCAAAACTTCCCAAAGCTTTTCCAAAGTTAGATAAAATGCACCAACACAAGGCTAAATTTGACCAAAATATCTAAAACATTATTTAAACTACCCAATGTATGTACTTGTCCAGTTTTACTTAACTAATAAGTGCACGTGCTATGCACCTGGAGACATGCAACCCTGCTAGCTATTTCCTCTGTATTCAAGTTATAAACAGGATATTTAAAGTCGATCAATAAAGGAAGGTTTATGCAAGATACGGGAGAATGAGTTATTCTCCAAAACAATGAAAACTTTTTACAAGTGCTGGGCAAAACTGATCAATACATCTTGAAGTTTTTCCGAAATTAGGAAAAACTTTCCAAACAACCACGGTTACTCAATTCAAAATATCGAGTAGCTCGAGCAGGAGTTTTTGAAAAGCTGAGAAGCGAAAACCGGGATGCCGCACGGCGGAAACAAGAAACGGAATACCTAAGTCGCAAGGCAAGGGAGTACGGAACCTATATATAGTTTCGTGACCCAGGAATGGAAAGCGTTCCATGATTCACGAACCCATGTTCTGGAACATGGAAAGCTGGCAAATTAGAATGTGGAAATCTATTTTCCGCTAAACTTGAATTTTTTATGATGCTATATTGTGGTCCTCTATTTACCTGGACTTGGATACGGGTGTCGGGTACGGAACATATCCAAGAGTCGGGTCCTTCAAAATCATAATGAAGGATTAAAGAGATGGTTGAATCAAAATAATTCATTTTTAAGTTGATTTCTGTCCGAGGACAATATAAATGTTATACCATGTTCCAGTAAAACGCTCAAAGGATTATATGATATATCAGGTGTAGAAGTAGGCCAATAGAAGTAGGCCAACATTTATATTGGCAAATAGGAGGTTTACAAATTCATACCGAAATACTTATAACTTCTTGGATCGTAATTGCTATCTTATTAGGTCAAATGTTGGATACGGATACGGGGATACGGTTACTAAAATAATATATTTGTTAAATAAATATGATACTTGATTATCAACAAAGTCGAACAATAACTTATTATTGACTACCGCACAACTCGTTGTATTTATTACAAAAAGCCATACAGTAACTTACTATTGACTACTGACACAACTCGTAATATTTCTGTCTGCAAGGTAATTGTCCTATTAAACAACCTACATATTTATTATCAAGCATCATATTTATAAAGGACAAGCAGTCATTAATTGCTATTGACTATTGACACAACTTACTAGCCTATTTATTATCAATTAGTCTTTTCATCTTCTGTGCCAGCTAGGTTGGATGATGATGGTGGAGCCTATTTTTTATCAAGTAATGATGGAGGTTAGCTGCCTTGGACTGGATCCAACAGCCAATGGTTGTTTAGTTAGCAATGTATGTGCTAGCTTGATTTAATGTTTCAGGACAACGGCCACCACTTGATTTAACGTTTTAATATAAATTTTACATGTGTTTGACGGGGGATGTGAGGGGTCGGCACATGCCTTGCTCGTGCTAGGATTTATCAAGAGGGGAGAATCCCTCTCTTTTCTTCACTTCTTCCACTTGTGAATTTCTTAACCCTAATTCTCCAGCCCTTTCCAAGCTTCCATACTTCTTAACCCTAATCTCAAAAACCTCTCGATTCATCCATCACCTTCTCGAACCCATGGCGGCGATGTCCTAACCCTCATCAACCTCTTCGCATCCGCTCGAGGTGGCGATTCAAACATTTTTCCATTCAAAATTATACATACATATATATTTGGTGGATTTATGAGGAGAAATCATCATATTATTTATATTTTATCATTTGTTAGCTCAATCGACAAATACATGCAATTTATTGATTTTGTTCTCTTTACTCGAATCATAGTTTTGTCGTGTTCGCTATCACCCTGACGAGTTCGACCCGGATCCCGTACCCTTATACGTTCGTGTCTTCCCTGGTACCTCGGCCTAAAGTGCCGAGTCCGGATAACATAGGTGGTACTTGATGAAGTTTGAATCTTAAATATACATTACGTATTATATTATGTAATATATTTGTTCCTTAAAAGCATTTAGTGTTCCGGATACATGCATTACGTTCCGAAGAAGTCACCCCTTAACGTACAGCAAACCGAAAACTCCCATGTACCGAGTTCCGGTTTTCGTTCCGCATTCCGGAGCGTTCCATGTTCTAGGCAACCATGAGTTGACCAAACTTTATTTAGATTGGATAAATTATGTACTTATTTGGTTTTACTTTATCAGGTAAGTATGCATGTTGTAGATGTTGAGACATACAATGTTGCTAGCTATTTCCACTATATCTAACCAAAGTTGTGAAAAGCGCTAGGCGGACGGGTACCCGCCGCCTAGGCCGTCTAGATGTAGGCGGTTCAAAAGATATAAAATAAAATATAAAAAAAACTAATAAAAATTGCATTAAAAGTCCATAAAACCTCCATAGGATGCATAGTCGGACGTCAGGGGGACTAGGCGGGAGCCTAGGCGGGCATCGGACGGACACCAGCCGCCTAGCACCTAGGCGGCCGCTTAGAACAATGTATCTAAGTCTATCCATAAAGGAAGTCTAATAAATATTACCCCTTAAAAGTCAATAAATATAGATAACGCTTACAAAAGAAGTAAGAGATAAGGCTGATAGCAGACGTTTACAGAAGATGCAAGATAAGACTGATAGCAGACGTTTACAGGAGATGCAAGATAAGACTGATAGCAGACGTTTACAGGAGATGCAATATATGGCTGATAGCAGAAGGAATGCATGATATGCACGAGCATTCAATGTTTCTAGCTATTTCCTCTGTATTTGAGTCTGATCAGTATAAGAATTTTCAAGTAAATACAATATATAAATTTATGGACAATATAAGACGTACTGATATCGGATGGTATGTGATAAAGGGAAAATTAAAAGGCCTAGAAAAAAGATTGGTTAGAACTAAATAATTATATGAAAGATCTTGATTTGTTAGATAAGATATTATTTTGGGCTGTAGAAACATGGAAAAGATGCAGCCATGCGACCGACGTCCATGTGCCAACAAATAAAAATTCAACAGATGGATCGCACGGACACCATACGGCCCAGAAAAAGAACGTTCATGCGGTCCAAACAAGGGTCCTGACAACTGGCCGCAGGTCGACCTGACATGACGTCCTGACAGCAAAGATGACGTCTTGACAGCAAAGATGACGTCTGACACAAAATTCTGACAAAAAGAATTTTTTATGATCGCCTTGAAGGACGAGAACACGCTAAGAGGCAGAAGTCCCAAGAATGGCACAGAGCCACGTGGACAACACGACAAAAAGAACCCATGCGACTCTGGTCCATGTGTTCCAGACATCATGCGGTCCATGCGTCTTTGGCCCACGCGTCCCAGACTCCATGCGCCCCATACGACTCTGGCCCATGCGTTCCAGACTCCATGCGGTCCTTGCGTCTAGACCCGTGCGTTCCAGACTCCGTGCGTCCCGTGCGTTCCAGACTCCGTGCGTCCCGTGCGTCTTTGGCTACATGTGCCCCATATTCTACGACGACCAAGTCTTGCTATTACAACTGAGTGGTCCTCTCCAACCAAATAACGGCCACGTGTTCATTTGACCAAGTCGCGCCTACACAGTTGAGAACCGTCCAGATATTCAGCAACAAAAAAATCTTAACAAATATCCACGTAAGAGTTGAACCCCGATCTTGTGCACAGTTGTAACTCCTTGTTAGAAGACACGTGACAACCCCCAACGTCAATGCGGCCCAAAATCCATGCGGCCACTAAACGACTATAAATAGCAAGGTACTACTCCCATGCAAAATGCTGGCTGGCTATCTGCAAATTTACACTCGAGCAAGAGAGAAGAGCTTCCGCATCGATTGTCCGCGGAGTAAAGAGAGTTGCTACACTCCTAACCCTCCATCGTCATCCCCCCAGAAAATAAATTTGTACTTATATTGTCTCCTATGACTCTTCTTTGTACTTTCTTAGGTTGTTAAATCAAATCCATTTCTCTTCGTTCTCGTTTTTTATATAAAATGGCAAACACGGTGGCGACTCTGTTGGGGACTTCCTTTCCCTCTGTTGAGAAGTCGGTGACACAGTCCGATGCGGCCAAGCTCGGCTCGACACAAAAGATACTGGTGGTCCGCTTCTACCAGCAAGTGTTTGAGGACATGCTCTCCGGGGACAACGCGAGTCCTTCTCCGAGGCAAGCAAAGCCCAAGAAGACCCGCAGGACGTGGGTAGCAAAGGCCTCTGCGCCTCACCCAACTGCGGAGCAGGCGCTCCCCGTCTCTTTTCCAGCCGCAGGGACCGCACATCATGCGGCCATTGTCTATGCGGTAGCCTCTTCCAACCAAAAGGGTGCTCCCCACTCGAAGACCCGCACAACGTGGGTGGCCAAGGCCGCTGCGCCTCACCCAGCTGCGGAGCAGACGATTCCAAGTTCCAGCCTCTCACTTTGTTGCCCATGACGGTCGTCGGACGAACACCCATAACGTCCACATCTATGCGGCATCTCGGACTGACGCAGAGGCTGCTCAGCACCCAGACTCTGGCAGAGGAAAACACTACGATGCCAGACGTCCTGATACTGAGGCAGCTTCTATGCGGCCAAAGGGGAGGCCGCATAAGACTGCCTATGCGGCATCAACTCACAACCGCAGACGGCAGGCCGCATCTGACCCCAATAGCAACAGAACCTCGGTTTTCGACCGTATCTCATGCGGAGCGGATCCTATGCGACCCACTGAGAATGGTGAAAACCCAAAACTTGACTCTTCATACTACACACCTGCCGTAGCTAAGCTGAAGAAATCCAGGGCAGTGCGAGCACGTCAAGCTCAAGCAACTGCTCATACGACCGACGGCCAACAGGCATCGCTAGTTATTACGCGAACCTCTGACGGAAAGTTGTACAAGACTGATCCATGCGTCCAGCCTACAGGGACCAATGGACAGGGTCAGTCTCAAAAGTCTTCCACCAGTTCCTCGAGGCAAGTTTATATACAAACCCAGGCCAGGGAGCAAACACAGCACCTGTGCATCCGTGTCCTCGGGATACCCGGACTCACAAAGAGGATGCAAAGGTAAAACACCCTTCGCATGATTTGCGTGACGCGATTACTCACAAACGCAAAACAAGGGAAACAACTGCAACGTGCGACGTGACCTCTCCGAGGCACAGCTGCGCCAACATCATTATCAACTGCTGCTGCAATAAAGCAGCAGTACTCACAGACAAACAGTCGGCCTTCCAGCGACTGCACCGGAAAGCACCTACCCAGCAACAACCCGGAGATCAGGTGCAAGTATCAGAGGGGGGAGTTACCCTTCGCCTCATGCTACTCAACTGGAAAGCTTTCCGCTGCCAAGGGAATAAAGCAGTCAAACACCTCCAATCCGGCGCTCTCTACCACAGCATCGCGAAGGCGATTACCCGGAGGGCGGACAACGGCACCTGCGGAAGGCGTCTTCCAAGGCACCCTCTCAAGGAAGAAGCTGTCAGCCCTGCGGATAGTTCTTCCTCAGAACCTCTGAGGGTAGCCCAAGTTGGGGGTAGTGTCCCCCTGGACGTACGCAACAACCCGGCATTCCAAGGAGACAACGATTCTCAAGGAACGGACTCCGAGATCCCGGAGGGTAGCTATTTCCACCAAGACGACACAATCTTCTGCGCTGGGGGTAGTATCCCCTCCGAATCCGAGGAAGACACAACGGCTCCCGCCCTCCTTGAAGACTACTCACTATAAGGATATGAAACAGGGAGCATGGCATCCACTGACCCCTCCATTTCTTCCAGTGTGAGGATGGTGTACATGGTCGGAGACGACCATGAAAGCCCCAGTGACCGACAGCACCTCGAGATGCTCGAAGCCATGATGCACACAATGAGCACATCAATGCAAGTCTTGACCCAGACAATGCTGGAACATAGCCTCCCATCCAGCAAGAGCCTCCGGACAAGCAAACCTGGACCCCGAGACCAACGGGGATTCAAACTCGACCGCTCCTCCCACGAGATGTGATCCCCTCCTACCTGGCTCGTTCGCGCCTTCGACAGGAGATGAAGCTAAGGAAGCAAGGAGGGAGGTCCGATAACTTCGGGCTCGCCTAGACTCCATGAGCAATCGGGACTCACTCCGTGATCTCGGGGTGCGGCAACCATACCCGATAGAGTGGAGGGATGTACCGTATCCGCCCAAGTACAAGCCCTTCAGCATCAACATATTTGATGGAAAGTCCTCCCCTCGCCGTTTCATGAGCTACTTTGAGATCACCACGGGACACTTACCCCGCAACGACGCTATCCTTACCAGACTCTTCGTCGGATCATTGACGGGGGTAGCTTTCGATTGGTTCTGCAGTCTCGAAGATAACTGCATCTCATCGTTCGTTGATCTCAAACGTCTGTTCCTTAACAGATTCTATGAGGCAAGAAACGATATGACGATGTCCTCTCTGATGGACGTCGTCCAAGGAGAGAAGGAACTAACGCGAAACTACATCGAGCGGTTCCGACATGCCGCGTTAAGGTTGCCTCCTGGCAATCCCGAGACCACGCTAATAGAGATGTGCCAGAAGAACATGCTCCCGGCAGTCAGCCTCTGGATGGGCGAGAGTCAGTTCAAAGACTGAACGACGTTCATCATAAGTGCCATCAACTCTGAGAAGAAGCTCAAGGACGCTCGGCACTTGGGGATCCATATCCCTACTGCTGAGGAAAAGGGCAAGCGTCACAGCAACAACAACAACAATAGCGGCAATAGCAGCCGCGACGGAAAGGAAAAACAGGCTATGGTCGCTACCTTGACCAAGAAGCCTGAGCAAAAGCCGACAGAGCCTCCAAAACCAAAGGAGACTTACTCATTCGAAGATGCTGATGTCAAACCCATCTTCGACATGCTGATGCAAGGAGGCAAAATCCGGCTTCCCGACGTTAGACGTCAGCCTAAGGCGGCGGAGATTGCCAACCCAAAGTATTGTCACTTCCACCGCTACGTCCAGCACCCGACGTAGGAGTACTATACCCTGAAGCGGTACATCCAACGTCTGATAGACATCAAGGATCGTTCCATGGACTTCGATGACGTGACGGTCGACGCCAACATGGTGTCCCTCCAGTTTGGCAACTTCCCACCGACGGAAGCCCAAGACGGAGTAATTCCGGTCCCTAAGGCGACCTTGGAAGTGGTCAACCTTCCACCAGCTCGAGATCAGACGGCCGGGCTAATACCTCTTACCACACCACGCGGGGAGGTCATGTGGGTCCATCCCGACCTCGTGTCAGACTTGACGCAGCCGGCGGCATCCTCCACCGTCAAGTCCAAAAATAGGAAATCTAAGACCTGTTACACAGTTTCCTCCTCTGTTGAAGAGCTGCCAGTAGGTGCAACAAAGTCAGGCGCAATATACCAACCAATGCACGGCAATACGCCCCCGGTTGTCGTGCCTACCGCCACTGGTCCCGGGCCATCTCAACCCCCACCGGTGGACAAGTCTAAACAGAAAGAGACGCGCTTCGATAAGCCGTTGCGCAAGGATGCACCACAATGGCTGGAAAGGCCCTATAACTTCGATATCTTAGCACAATTAGCCCACACTTCGGCAAAATTGTCGCTATTTGAGCTTCTGCGGCTCTCTAAAGACACTCGGGCTGCCCTGAGTGAGGCACTGCAGAACGCCGATGTCTACCTGGCGCAAGTCAAGCCGCCAACCCAAGATCCTGCCGCTTGTCCACATTGCAACAACGCCATGGATGCGATATCCAATATCATCTTCTCGCAACAGGACATGTTGCTCAAGAACAATAGGCATGATCGGCCCTTGTACTACACTGGGTATATCGGCGATATCAAGGTGGACCGTGTAACGCCCCGCTCCGCGCCGGCGTTATATATCAAGGTGAGTGGGCAGAACTTCGTTCTCTGATTCTTGCACGCCTTAATAATAACCTGAGTTTTTGCTTGCAATGTTTTCTTAAGAGAATGATAGAACCTGCCTTGCATGTTAATGAACGAACTCACCTAGCTTGTCTTTGAATCAATGCCTGCTTAACGAGAATCCTGAATCGCCTGCTTAGAGTGCATGAACATGTTCACTATCGTCTATGCTTCGAGAGAACCATACTGTGCCTGAACGTGTTCAAGTGATAAGTCGGATTGCCCCGCAACAACGATTGTATTCTGATGGTTCGTCTCGTCTGCATACTAGAGTTTATTTGATAGTGTTTCATGCATTCGCACGCGGTCGGACAATGGCTTTTGGTGGAGAGCTGAACTGCATGCGTCATAGCCACCATGGGTCACAGCTGCCATTAGCATCAGAGAATGAGTCATTGGTACGCTGTTCCACCAGCTGCCGATCCTGAGATACTCGGGGACCGCCCTGCATATAGCTAAGTCATTGTGTTGGCTTGGATAGTGACTGCCCCTAAGATTGTGCATTGTGTGTCTAGCTTTGCATCTGACCCTGGAGTCGCACGAGACACGCTGCGCACACCCTGAAACATGAACGGTTTGCTTGCTTGCATATTCAATATGAAACTCTGTTTCCAAACATGTTTCCAAACAAGTAAATCGACTCTGCTAGAACTGCATGAAACGAACCTAGGTAAAACTAGAAAGATCACTAGTAATGTAATGTTTTATAACATGATTACTTAGTGCCTGTTTGAGTGAATGCATGTTTCTGTTCAGTTGATTTATCTCACCAGTACTTGTATAAAGTGCTGACCCACCAACAGTTTACTTGCTCGCAGGTACTGGATCGTCCGAGGAAGCGATAGGCGTGCCACAGTCCCTAAGACCCGGAATCCTGGTTTCGATTGTGCCCCGAAAATGCTATCGTAGTTTCCTTTAGCAAAGGCACACGTTCGTTCCATACATTATGCCCCCTTATACGATAGCATTTTCGGGGCACAATCGAAACCAGGATTCCGGGTCTTAGGGACTGTGGCACGCCTATCGCTTCCTCGGACGATCCAGTACCTGCGAGCAAGTAAACTGTTGGTGGGTCAGCACTTTATACAAGTACTGGTGAGATAAATCAACTGAACAGAAACATGCATTCACTCAAATAGGCACTAAGTAATCATGTTATAAAACATTACATTACTAGTGATCTTTCTAGTTTTACCTAGGTTCGTTTCATGCAGTTCTAGCAGAGTCGATTTACTTGTTTGGAAACATGTTTGGAAACAGAGTTTCATATTGAATATGCAAGCAAGCAAACCGTTCATGTTTCAGGGTGTGCGCAGCGTGTCTCGTGCGACTCCAGGGTCAGATGCAAAGCTAGACACACAATGCACAATCTTAGGGGCAGTCACTATCCAAGCCAACACAATGACTTAGCTATATGCAGGGCGGTCCCCGAGTATCTCAGGATCGGCAGCTGGTGGAACAGCGTACCAATGACTCATTCTCTGATGCTAATGGCAGCTGTGACCCATGGTGGCTATGACGCATGCAGTTCAGCACTCCACCAAAAGCCATTGTCCGACCGCGTGCGAATGCATGGAACACTATCAAATAAACTCTAGTATGCAGACGAGACGAACCATCAGAATACAATCGTTGTTGCGGGGCAATCCGACTTATCACTTGAACACGTTCAGGCACAGTATGGTTCTCTCGAAGCATAGACGATAGTGAACATGTTCATGCACTCTAAGCAGGCGATTCAGGATTCTCGTTAAGCAGGCATTGATTCAAAGACAAGCTAGGTGGGTTCGTTCATTAACATGCAAGGCAGGTTCTATCATTCTCTTAAGAAAACATTGCAAGCAAAAACTCAGGTTATTATTAAGGCGTGCAAGAATCAGAGAACGAAGTTCTGCCCACTCACCTTGATATATAACCCCGGCGCGGAGCGGGGCGTTACAGACCGAATGCATATTGACCCAGGATCGTCGATCAGCATCATCCCGAGAAGTTTACTTCAGACCCTGGGAATCCCGATGCATCGTCTGGCTGCCACCAATACCGCCATTAGTGGCTTCAACAAGGGGAGGAGCTACCCTCTAGGCAAAATTCGCCTAAAATGCCATATCGACGACTTAAAAACAGAGGTCACCTGCTACGTCATAGACGTAGATACGTCCTACAACGTCTTGTTGGGACGTCCGTGGATACATGAACACATGATCGTGCCATCCACCCTCCACCAGTGCCTAAAATATGTAGACGAACACGGTTTCGTCAAAACGGAGTTCGCTGACGTTGATCCGTTTAAGGATATCGAGATCTACTACAGCGACTCGATCCTCTACAAGGAAGTCCGCCAAGATGAAGGTGGCAACGAGACCGACGATGAAACCGAGGCTACAACAGCACCCGGGGAGCCTATGAGAATCTGCCTCAAGGCTCGCACTCCCGATGCGGCCGCACCTCTCATCGTCAAATCGCGCGGGAAGGCACCTGAATCTCCGGTACCTTCGGCGTCGCCAGAACCAATGGTCGTCCGCCTTCGCAGCCCGAATCGACCACCAAGAGGAGATTCCGCCCTATCTACGCCTTCCGAACCAATGGTCGTTCGCCTTCACAGGCCGAGTCGACCACCAAAGGGAGACCCGACCGCACCAGCAACTTCCGGACCTTTGGTGGTGAAATTACACAGAAAACCACCAAAGCCTTCGCTTATGCTGGGGGTAGCCGAGGAGAAGGATGAGCTGGAGGAATATATATCCGCCAAGGTCAACATCCCTTCCCCTGACGATGTAATCCCGCCAGAAGAGATACCTTATTTCCTCAATAAAGGACTATCTTTAAACTACTCGGAGCGTATGCATATAAGTACACTCTACTCCCTGGAGCACGATCTGGACCTTCATTTGAACACACAAGTGACCACTACCTGCACTGTGCACCGGCTTCGCTCTAGCCAGGATTCTTATTTCTTAGTCCCACCCAGGAAGAAGGGAGATAAGATCATCATCTTCGGCAGAGTGGAATGCCCCTGGTCCTTCATCCCAAAGGAAGTAGAACCAGAATCCGAGGTAGGCAGAATGCCACTCTACCGGTACCAGTGTAGTCAAAGGCGCGCCTCAGGCATGCCTAAGGCGCGCCTTGCTCCTAGGCGCAGGGGCAGCGCCTCAGGGCACTCCAGGCGAGGCGCAATTCTTAAAGCACACCTAAGGCGCGCCTAGGTGCGCCTTTTTCGAGCGCCTTGGAATAGCTAAGGCGCGCCTTGAAAATCTTGTGGAAAAATAACATGTTTAGACTATTTTTATAACTGTTGTACTGTTTTTAGACTGTTTTATGAACTGATGTACTTTTTTTTATTGTTTTCTCACTCACTCAATTCAAAGTGATTGCAACCTAGACATGGGAGAATTTGAAGCACACATGTTTATCAATGTAGAAATCCGATGTGAATATATATATATATATATATATATATATATATATATAATTTG
This sequence comes from Iris macrosiphon, assembly GCA_036927795.1. NCBI lineage: Eukaryota > Viridiplantae > Streptophyta > Magnoliopsida > Asparagales > Iridaceae > Iris > Iris macrosiphon. The sequence continues at coordinate 191,457,184 of JAYESA010000010.1, forward strand.
CGCCTTGTGTCGCTCGGGCGCGCGCCTTAAGTGCGCCTTGCGGCTCGGGCGATTTGGACTCTTTGCGCCTTGAGTGCGCCTTGCTCCTTTGACTACCTTGACCGGTACAGCCCGCAAGCCCTACACATTATCCAGAGGATGGGATACGACATGGAGGGTCACTGAAGGATTAAACTACGGCAAAGGCCGAAGGTCGCCTTTATGACTTCCCTCCCCCGTGGGCAAGTCCGAGGATTACTATCATAAGACTAAGCATGGCTTAGGATATGTAACGCCTCCTACAACCCCCGAGGGCGATAAAGAAGACGAAGAGCGCTCGTAGTCTTCAGAATCGTTAGCCTGTGAGTCTGACGTCAGCATCGGGAACATGCTCAAACAAATATTGTCCTCCAACATGGTGTCTGCCGACCTTGAGGAAGACAACAAGGATCCACCTGAGCTCTTTGAGATGGAACCTTGGGCCCAACACCTGGGTTCACAATAGGAGATGTGATTTGAGCAGCGAGAACCTCCTACCGAGGACGAAGTCGTTCAAGTCGATCTAGGTGACGAGACCTCCCCAAAGCCTATCTTCATCAACAAAAGTCTGTCCGACGAAAACCGAAAATCCCTATTACAACTTGTCAAGGAATACATCGATGCCTTTGCCTGGAGTTACGAAGACATGCCAAGACTGGACCCCCAAATCGCGGTCCACAAACTCAACATTCGGCCAGACGCCAAACCAGTCAAGCAACAACATCGACGGTTTCGGCCAGACGTGATGGATTCCATCAAAGCTGAAATCAACAAGTTGATAGCTAGTGGCTTCATCTGCGAGGAACAACACCCCGACTGGGTAGCCAACTTCGTGTCTGTCGTTAAGAAGAATGGGAAGATCCGAGTCTACATCGACTTCCGTGATCTAAACGCGGCATGTCCCAAAGACGAATTCCCTCTTTCAATCACCGACGTAATGATCGACAGCACTTGTGGCTTTGAGCGCATGTCCTTCATGGATGGCTTCTCAGGCTACAACCAAATAAAGATGTTTCCCGACGATGAGAAACATACGACATTCCGGACCCCGATAGGCGTATACTGCTATACGGTCATGCCTTTCGGCGTGAAGAACGCAGGTGCTAGATATCAGCAAGCTATGAGCACCATTTTCTGAGAGCATCTGCGCAAGACGGTGGAATGCTACGTCGACATCGTCGTCAAGAGTCGCTCCAAAGGTGATCAACTCCAAGATCTGAGGACCCGCCTCAAGATGAACCCTACCAAGTCCTTCCTGGGAGTCTCCAGCGACAAATTCCTGGGTTTCGTCATCACTTCCCGAGGTATTCACATAGACCCCGACAAGACCAAGGCCATCCTGGAGATGCACCCGCCGAGGAACTTCCGGGAACTCTGCGGCCTCCAAGGGAGGTTGGAATACATCAGGAGTTTCATATCAAACCTCTGGACGTTGCCGGCCGTTCACACAGCTCATGAAGAAATGTATCTCCTTTGTTTGGAATGAAGAGTGCCAACGATCGTTCGACAACAAAAAAGAACACCTATCAAACCCTCCTATATTGGTGGCCCCGGTCATGGGAAAGTCATTCCTGCTCTATGTACGCGCAATGGATCACTCTTTCGGTGTCCTGTTAGCCCAGAATACGAGAAGGCCATATAATACCTCAGCCGGATGATGGTAGGCCCAGAGCATAGATATACCGCCGTCGAGAAAGAGTACCTTGCACTGGTATTCGCCATAGAGAAAACTCGACACTACGTGACTGGACAGACCATTCATGTAATCTCGCGTGTCAACCCCCTCCGGGTCCTCATGACCAAACCTGGGACACTCAGTTCCCGCTTGGCTACCTGGGCAATACTATTATCTCCATATGATATGGTATTCGTCCTACAGAAGGCCGTCCAGGGTCAAGCATTGGCCGACTTTCTGGCAGCCCACCCGAGGTCAGAAACTTCAGAGCTCTATGAAGAGATTCCAAACAAAATGGCAGACGCCAACGTCACCTCATACAAACGGTTTGGCGAATGTTCTTTGACGGTGCTTCAAGAGCAGGGCCCAAAAGCAACATCATCGCTGAGGTCAGGATAGTGTGGATCTCCCCTTACGGTCTCGTCATCAATCGCGTATACTCTCTCACAGAGCCATGCTCCAATAATGTGGCAGAGTACAACGTCCTAATCATCGAACTCCAGCTCGCCAAACAAGTCGGGGTAGAGTACTTGGAAGCCTACGACAATTCTCAGCTTATCGTCAATCAAGTCCGGGGAGTATATGAAATCCGAAACGAAGACTTGATCCCCTACCACCAAGCTGCACACAACATCATCGCGACTTTCGAGATATTCTTTATTAAGCATGTCCCTCGGTTGCAGAACATCGAAGCGGACGCTTTAGTCGGCCTCGCCGCTTCCTTGGCAGTCCCAGACAACACCCATCACCTATCAGTTAATCACAGTAATCGGTCAAGAGCTGGTCTGTTCCAAAAGCAACCTATATGCCTCAGCTATGCAGCGGAGGTCGACACCAATACTCAAGATTGGAGGCTTTCATTCATCGACTACGCAGTCTATGAAATTATCCCTGAAAACCCAAAGGAAGCTACTTCAATCAGAAGACGCTCCCTCCGTTTCTATTACGACACGGAAACCAAAATGTTGTACCGTCGGTCCTATGACGGCCTTCTGCTCCGATGCTTGTTGAACGCAGAGGCAAAACAAGCCCTCTGCGAAGCTCACGACGGCGTTTGCGAGACGCATCAACCCGGTCCAAAGCTACAGGATCGTCTTCGGAGAATGGGCTACTATTGGCCGATGATGGTAGCAGATGCGGACAATTACGCAAGTGCCAAGCATGCCAAATCCACACGGACTTCATCCACCAGCCATCTGAGTTCCTACACCCAACGGTAGCATCTTGGCCGTTTGAGACGTGGGGAATGAACATCATCGGGCCAATCAGTCCACATTCATCAAAAGGACATCGGTTCATCCGGACGATCACCAACTACTTCTCCAAATGGACGGAAGTTATTCCGCTTGCTGAAGTCAAAACAACAAACGTGATTAACTTCGTCAGGCATCACGGCATATATCACTTCGGCTTGCCGCGTAGGATCGTCCACGACAATGGTCCACAGTTCGCAAGTCACGCCTTCTATCGTTTTTGTGACAAAAACTGAATCCAAAACATAGCCTCTACGGCATACAACCCCGCAGCAAACGGTCTGGCGGAAGCGTACAACAAAACCATCATCAAACTCCTCAAGAAATTCATGTCTTCCAACAAACGCGACTGGAACGAGAAGCTAGGTGAATGTCTGGGCCTACCAAACAACAGTATTGACAGCCACTAGGAACACGCCATTTTCTTTGGTGTACGGAAGTGAGGGTACTCCCGCTTGAGATCCAAATCCCTTCACTGCGAGTAGCTCTCTCCAACCAACTAACCACGGAGGACAACTATCGCCGACGGTTGCAGGAGTTGGAAGCACTCGACGAGAAACGCTCTTAGTTCAACAACGCATAGAGCTGTATCAAGCACGTCTCTCTGGAGCCTTCAACAAACGGGTAAAACAGAGAACGTTTCAAGTAGGTGACTCGTCTTTACAGTAAGAAGGCCGATGATTATGACTCAAAAGATGGCCGACAAATTCCAACCTAAATGGGAGGGCCCGTTCGTTGTGGAAACCGTGTTTTCCAACGGCACGTACCGGCTAGCAAAACCAAACAGCGACTTGCTTCTGATGCCTATCAACGACAAGTTCCTCAAAAAGTACTACGTCTAAATTAGACTGGTACTCCTCTATTACCAAACTACATCGTATTTTCCTGGACGTTAGTTCATGTCAACAGGACCTCTGGGTTGTCGCTCTAATACACTACTCCGGCGAAGCCTGCCATGTCCATATTAGCTCTGAGCAAACTCTCCGGCCCTAACCATCGATCATCACGACTATATTACCTCTAATATCGATTGTCTGCCAACTTATCACCCGTACCCAATCCGAAGTATTCCCGCAGTGTTAAGTCCACAAAAACGGCCACGTCCATATTATCTCTGGCAGGACTTGTCTCAAATCTATTACTTGTACTAACGTGCACAAAAAGCAATGGGTCCACAAAACCTATCACATCCATATTACCTCTGATAGGGTTTGTTTCGAATCTATTACTCGCACCCCAAAGTGCGCAAAAGGGTAATAGATCCACCAAAATCTCCCAACGGGATGTCCTTAAAATCCACAAAACCTATCACATCCATATTACCTCTGATAGAGTTTGTTTCAAATCTATTACTCGCACCCTAAAGTGCGCAAAAGGATAATAGTTCCACCAAAATCCCCCAGTGGAATATCCTTAAAAAGCTACGGTATGGTACTACATTCATATTATCTCCAGTACAATACCCAAAAGTCTACAATATACAAAAATTCTGAAAAATGTGAGACTTCATTAATTAATATTCAAGATCATGAGCACATATGATGGAAATCCATTAAATTCAAGGGTTCTCATTAGTATTCAAGGTCATGAGTACATATGATGAAAACCTGTTTTAAAGGGTCTTCCATGAAGTCTCGCTGATACAAAACTTTTTCATTAGAAACGCCCCTCCGTGCTGTCGTCGCTACTGACACAAGTCGAGCCTGCAGCAAAACTCAATGCTTTCTGGCTCACTACTCCACAGTGCAAAACTCAGTATATGAAAAATCCACACTGATGGATAGCAAGGGAAGAGCAGGAGGAGACGCTCTACAACCATGTGGGAAAACCGACAACAGGAATGGCAATTAATCCAAATCATGTCATCGACCCCGCAGTCTCCCGGCCGATAGCGAACCACATAAAAGGGAGAAAAGCAGCTGACGCACTACATGAACAAGGGCAGCTCAGCGTATGACGAGGGATGTTCATCCTCGTCTCCTGGATTAGTTCTTGCCAAACTGACCGCATCTCCTGGAGAAAGGTCGCATAAGGTTGGTTTTCATTCCGAACAACGGGTGTTATGATATCCTTCCATGCCCCATCATAGGCAACACGAGCGAAGACAAAACCTGCATAAAGAAGACGCATCAGTCTCAGCAAAGATTATAAAAAGGTATAATCGCCGCATACCGCAGCCACGTGCAGTTAAGTCTGTACGGACGAGCAAGATGAGACATCACCCATGCGGCCAAGCCACATACAGGCTCTGCACGCATAAAACAAATAATTCTCCATCCATGCGGCCTCGCCAAAGCTCAGCGCACATGTCAGACAGATCATGCATTCACGCCACGAAGTGCTCACCCACACGACAGAGCTCTGTGAAGAGGTCTGCACATGTCCAAGGGGAGCCTTCATCTATGCGGCAGAACTTTGCTAAGGGTCGACTTACGTTAGGGGGAGGATTTCCTACCCACACAGCAAATCTGTGTACCAGTGGCTCTGTGACCTTAGCAGCCCAACACGAGAGACAGGGTACCCCCTTACCTCGAAGTAGAAGCCCGGCATCAGGGGGCCACGGATCAATCCTGCTCTCGACCGATTCCTCGGCGAGAGAGACAGCAACATACAGCATCTTTTCGAAGGAGGGGGGACGGAAGACAAAATTATCCCTCATCCCCAAATTGCCTACTTATAAGCTCCAAGAGACGCGTGAAGAGATCGAGATGACAAACGGGACAGTTATGGCGATGAACCTGACGCCTCGATTTTTGTGTGCCACTTTTATCTCCCTGGAAACTGCCGCCTAGAGCCCCGCATCAGGAGATGGTGCAGAATCCGAACAAAATTCACTCAAGGGTCAAAGCAAATCTGGCAGTTAAATGCATAGCTGACATCCTGGCAGCGTTCGCCCATGCGGCTCAATGTCCATGCAGCCCAGACGTACCCCATCCATGCTTCTTATTCAAAGTATTTCAAACTTATCAGTTTGAAAACTTTGAATGAGATCTTGTAGAAGCATGGAAAAGATGCAGCCATGCGACCGACGTCCATGCGCTCCCAAATAAAAATCAACAGATAGATCGCACGGACACCATGCGGTCCAGAAAAAGAACGCACATGCGGTCCAAACAAGCGTCTTGACAACTGGTCGCAGGTCGACCTGACATGACGTCCTGACAGCAAAGATGGCGCCTGACACAGAATCATGACAAAAATATTTTTTTTCTAATCGCCTCGAAGGACGAGAACATGCTAAGAGGCAGAATTCCCAAGGATGGTACAAAGCCACGTGGACAACACGACTAAAAGAACCCATGCTACTCTGGCCCATAGTTCCAAACTCCATGCAGTCCATGTATTTCTGGCTCACGCGTCCCAGACTCCATGCGTCCCATACGACTCTGGCCCATGCGTTCCAGACTCCATGCGGTCCATGCGTATCTGGCCCCGTGCGTTCCAGACTCCGTGCATCCCGTGCGTCTTTGGCCACATGTGCCCCAGATTCCACGACAACCAAGTCTTGCTGTTACAACTGAGTGGTCCTCTCCAACCAAATAGCGGTCACGTGTCCATTTGACCAACTCGCACCTACACAGTTGAGAACCGTCCAGATATTCAGCAACAAAAAAATCTTAACAAATATCCATGTGACAGCTAAAGCCCGGTCTTGTGCACAGTTATAACTCATTCCTGTTAGGAGAAGACACGTGGCAACCCCCAATGTCCATGCGGCCCAAAATCCATGCGGCCACTAAACGACTATAAATAGCAGGGTACTACCCACATGCAAAAGGCTGGCTGGCTATCTGCGAATCTACATTCGAGCAAGAGAGAAGAGCTTCCGCATCGGATTGTCCACGGAGTAAAGAGAGTTGCTACACTCATAACCCTCCATCGTCACCATCCAGAAAACTAATTTGTACTTAGATTGTCTCCTAGGACTCTTCTTTGGACTTTCTTAGTTTGTTAAATCAAATCCAGTTCTCTCAGTTCTTGTTTTTGATATAAAATGACAAACATGGGCAACTGGGAATATGGCAAGGATATACAAGGAAAATGTTTAAACCTTAAAGTTTCAAGCTATTTACATATTATCAGCACCTGATTCAAATTTGAATCCTCAATATAAGAAAATAAAAAATGGAAGTGTATTATATTTAGGAAAGAGAGGCAGGATGCAAAAGAGAGAGACTTATGATTACTTGACACGAACAAGAATGACACTTTCACATGGAAACGGAGTGTCTAGCACGACTGACTCAAAAAAATCTAGACCAGGATATAGCTATATATATGCATCTTTCAAAATGTATTTTGAACATGTATTTTCATGTGGTTATTTTGTGTTCAGATATTAAGGAATTTAATAAGTACAAAATGGGCAAGTGTATTGAATATTTATATGCTAAATAAGGACATGATACTCGTCAAATTGCGAAAAAAAAAATTTATTCATAAAAACATAAGCATCAAACATACATGTTGTGTTAGATACAGATGGATAAGTCGTATTTTAATGGAGAGAAGCGTCCTATATATCATATTATCATATGAGAATACTGAAAGCCCTTCTGGGGAAAGAGGTACTGAAAGGGGGTCACAAAAACATTGCTCATACATTCTATCAATTTTTTTGTAGAGTAATAGACTTTTGTGCTTAAAAAAAATCAAGAATACATATGGTAAGTTGCCTATTAATTAAGTGAATATCTTGTTATAATTTGATAGACAATGCAAATGGATTTATTCACCGTGCCAACATAAGAATATACATGATACATTTATAAAATTACATTAGAACCATAGCATTTTACTTCTTTATTGTTATATTTATTAATTTAATAAATTATAATCATTCAGTTTTTCCTGAAGTATCAGAGCTCAAAAAGGTAACAATTCTCTTACTCCTTGTGTGCTTTGTAGGAACAAAATTTTATTGAAACTAGAATAAATATCATGTTTTCAAAACAATCAGCACTCCATGGAATGCCCAATTTTTACTTCCAAAATTGGAAGAAGACCACATTTAGAAAAGAAAATGTGCAAAAGATCGTGTGCAACATATCTAAGCCAAATCGAATGAACTAACATTTCAACCTATTCCAACAAATAAATCTACGACATAAAAGTTATTATACATAAGAAACAAATTTTGGGTGCTCATTTGTAGAGGAACAGTCACTGACGGGAATTTGAATGTTCATTTGGCGACGAGTCACTGCAGGAGGCCAGGTGCTCATTTGCGATGAGACGAGTCACTAGCAGGAATCCAAGTGCTCATCCGATGAGATGTCGAGTCACTACTGGAACCAGAGTGCTCATTCTGAAAGAAAAAAAAACCGAAGCACCCACCAGAACTGAAACTATGCTCGTGAACAAAGTTTGCCCATTAGCCTTCTGGTTTTTTGGCACTGTCATCTTATGAATTGGATCTTCATAGCGTGAATGTTGTCAAAGACAGAGGCAAGATTAAGTTATATCACGAACTCTTTAATGAAAGCTAGGAATTCAAGCTACAGCAGCTTCAACTAATCATCAGATCATTCCTTTTCTGTTTTACAGTTTTTATCTTTGTGTTTTTCTCTCTAGGAGTTATCTACTTGTACTTTTGGTGATTGTTTCGTTAGTTACCATCAATGGAACACACAAGGTATTTTTCCCGCCATTTAGTCCCCCAAAAAAAGTCTCAAATTAGTTACCTTAGCTATATTCGGATCCAACCCAGAGCCACCTTGATTCATCATTTTTGCCGAATCCAAGCTTTCATCCAGTGCCAAAAATAAGTTTAGTAAAAATTTCACGGAAATGAGAAGCACATTATACCCATGTATCTTGCGATGTTGACATCAAAAAGTCACCTCTGCAAAAACAAAGATCATTTCAACATCATAAGAATGCCTAGAAAATCATACGAGGAACATATGATATAACATGTAAAGGTGACTCGATGGCCTACGATAATCATATTTCAAGAAAATGGGTGCCAACTACATGCAAACTATAAAAGTTGGACCAAGGCACCACATTTATTCTACGAGTTTCCAGAAACTTAAACCGATTCAAGGAACTAACGAACAAATTGGTGTTACGATGCCGACAAAGAAATCTTTATCACCAACACTACCACTTCATATATAAAGTTAAAGCGATCGGATCCCTAATAATCGATCATAACCATTTTTGTCCGAGATCTCCTTGATCCCGTATAACTGACAAACCATTATGAAGCCTAATCTTACATAGTTCAACCAGGGAATGAATTACTCCATGCATGTGTTGACAAAGACAATATTTTGATCAAAAAAACTCCATAACGTTGTTTTTCCTGCTATAATGAAACATAAAAGTGAAATAGTCCACTCATAAATTGCACTCAAGAAGGCTGAAAATGGACAAAAGAACAGGAATTTATACCTAACGAATCCAGCAAAGGGTTTTTATTTAGCAAGGCAAAATATACAATTATTATTTTTTTATCTTGATTTTAGGATTATAGGGTTTTCAAATGGACCTGGAGTTGATCAGTTGTTCGGTGCAGCTCCGCCGTCGATGACGTGTTTCTAGAAAATGGAGGGTCAAGTGTTAAGATTTGGCTCATACTTAGCAATCCTAATAGTAATATGATTGGAACAAAGTCCTAGTCCTACCTAGTCAATAAGCTTCCAAATATGGAAACTTATCTCGTGCCTACTTAGCATTTGATTTCTATGCATGGACACATGACATGCTATATAAAGGATCATAGGGTCCTTATGTGATAGATGATTGTGCTCAAAAGAAATGTGTTGGGTAGCCATCAATAGGTCGAGAGAAAGAAAGAGTAAAGAGAAAGAGAGATTGAAGAAGAAAAAAAATGGATTTCTCACATCTTCTTATGAGTAATCTCTAGGGATTTCTTCGGTTCTCTTTCTGTACTTTCTCTTGTAATAGGGTTACGAAATTGTAGCGATCTTGTAAAGCTTTATAATCTTATTTAGTAGTGATCTCACTTTGCCAATAATTTTTTACCGGTTAAGATATTTTACTTAATTATTGTGTTTTTCTTTTGAATTTTTTTAGCAATCTTGTAAAGCCTTATAACCTTATTTAATAATGATCTCAGTCTTCTAGTCTATGTTGTGAAAAGCGTGCTTAAGCGAGATTTGGCATTTGGACGCCTCGCTTAACGATTTTTTGCCTCAGAACATAAATCAGCACTTAAGCGTCGCTTAGTAGCGCCTCGATTAACGAATTTTTTAAAAAAAAGTTCTATTTTATAAACCGAGCCGAAGCTTTTGTTATTTACATAGTTGAATAGTTGAAAAACTTTAAGTAAAAACTTTGAGACTTAGTTTTTATGTTTGATGGTATTTTGATGACTATGTAGTATGTATGCATTGTGTGCCTTACAGTTTGCATTTTGATTCTAGTATTTATATTGTTACTTTGCTTGATTGATGATTGATATTGTTATTCATGCATATGCTAGTAGTATTGTATGAAAAAATATTAAAATTTATGTGTATATAGAGTAGTTTACATGTATGAGAAAAAAAATTGAGGCGACAACTAAGCGCCGCTTAAGCGCTATTAAGCGAGGTGACGACATCGTCGCCTTGCCTCGCCTCACGCTTAATATAACATAGCTTCCCATAGTTTTTTACCGGTTAAGATTTTTCATTTAATTCTTGTGTCTTTTTTCAATTTTTTATCTTTATTTTTCTACATAAGTCAACCAGCGTGTTTGGTGTTGCGGGTGTTAGTTCGTCGTGAACGCTCATCTTGGAAAATAGTTTCCATTGTTATTCCCAACATCAACGACAAACGAGCCGTAAAAGTCAGACCAAGGCACATTTACTCTACATTTTTCTAGAAACTTAAAACCATTCAAAGGAGCTAACAACAAAATGGTGATACGTTGACAATAAACAAAGAATTTTTATCCCGCAAACAAACCTTCCATATACTTATCAATCAGATCACTAATAATCAATCATAATAATTACAATATCTCCTTGATCCCATATAACCCACAAACAATTATGAAGCCGTAATCTTATAAAATCGAACCAGGGATGCATGTGTTGGCAAAGACAATATTTTGATCAAATAACTACATAAGATCTTTCTTCCTGCTATAATGAAACCTAAAAAAGGAACTACTCCACTCGTAAAATTGTCATGAAGCTTTTGGAACTGAAGATAGAACACAAAGAATAGGAATTTATACGTACCAATTCAATTCCAGCAAGGGGGTTTGATTTAGCACGCAATAAATTATACAATTTGACTTCTTTTTTCTTTCTCCCTCTTGGTTTTAGAATTTTTATGATTTTTAGGGTTTCGAGAATTAGGATTAGGGTCTTCGAAAGGGACCTGGAGTTTATCGGTGGAGCTCCGCCGCCGCAACAGTCGCCGCCGTCGTGGAGGTCAAACCGGAGGAAAAATGGATTTGGTGGACAGGAATTGGGGGACACAAAGGAGGCGCGTGGTTTTTAAAGGACCGAGACCGGGACACGATGGAAGAAGAGGTTTTGTCCGGTTTAGGAGTTTCTAAAATTACACAATCATAATTGCTAAAGACACTGCAAAAGTTACTCATGATAGTCCAATTATTTTTTATTTATCAATTTGCTACCGAAAAAATTTACTTACGTCTATCCAATTTTTTTTGGACAGTCCTACCAATATACTGGACTGTTAAGAAAATTGACAGTCCAAAAAAGGAATATGTAGGACTGTCAAAAATGTTAATAGTCATTATAATAGGTAGGACTGTCAAAATGTTTGACAACATGTATTCTTTGACAATCTTTTTATTGGAAGGACTGTCAAAAAATTTGGTAATCCTCATCGAAATCTACGCGAGGGCGAGGGTCGTTGGTCGAACCCAACCAACGTTGTGGGCGGCGGATGAGCCGCCTCTCCAGCTCGACCAACTGCGTCTCCTTCGTAGAGCCAATTGATCAAGGCTCAGACCGCACGACCTACTAGAATTGGGTTCCCGTGGTCGGAGCTTCTTTATGCTCAGTCGTCGAACCATGATCCACGACGGCAAGATCTCGTGGACGGAGAGATCGGGTGTCAATGCTCGGAGTTGTTCGACAATGGGCGGCGGTTCATTAGCTACGAAGGGGGATGATGGAGTTGCTCAGATGTGGCGGCGGAGGCGTCGAGATTAGGGAGATCGAATGTGGCGGTGGTGGATTGAAGGGTATTCATATGTGGCCTCTCCTAACAGGGAGGAGGCAGGGTAGTGGCCCAGTGCTGACGGGCTCGGGGAGCTCAGATGTGGCGACGGCTCGGTCGATGATGGAGGTGAGGGTATTCGAAGTGTGGATGTCAAAAAATAAGTCATCCGTCGTCCTCGGCGCCATCCTCGCCGGCGAAGGTCAAGGTCGAGGGTTAGGGTCAAGTGATGGGGGGATTGGAGGATGGACAGCCCATAGTAATTTTTTTGCTGTCATGAGTAAAAGTTGCTTCAAACTGGACTAGCACCAAGTAATGAGATGTCCTGACTAACTTTTGGTGTGCCTTTAGCAAAAATCTATATTTATATGATCAGTAACTTCTTAAGTAGTTACTGATCATATAATACTAAGAACATTTAAGATGGTTGATTTTTAGTTTTCTTAAGTAGTTTTAATAAAGATTATAATAATTATAACATTTTAGTCTTTTTCCTAATAATCTATAAAATATATGTTTTAATAATAATCTATAAAATACGTGCAAAGCACGTGCATATATACTAGTTACCAATAATACTAAGAACACACCAAAATCTATCATATTTTATCACATGATGTGCCAGCTTATATGTTGATAACATTAATGTGATGGTCCCATACATGATCAACTATAGACTGTGGTTAGATTTTTGATGTTGTCCTGACATTATCCTTATATTACTAGTAGACTATTGTCATAAATCTTTCTATTTGCTTACAAGCGAATCAAATGCAACATATAAGCAGCGTCCGCCTAGCTTAGTTGAAAGAATAACCCTATGTTTTGGTTATAGGACCAGAGGAAGTAAGTACATGTAAATGCATGCACGTCCGAGCGAAAAAAATATTATTAGCTACACAACATGCATTGAATACTAAGAGCCTAAATTGTGATAGATTAGTGGAACATCTTACAGCATGCAAGCATTTGCTAGTTACATTGCTTGGTTGGTGGAACAAATGTAGAATGCATGCATGCATGCATATATTGTATGAGTAAATGGTGCATGCACATTACGATGAACTAAGAATTGAAAGGTTTGAAAATTGAATTCATTTTTTTAATTATCGACTTCTTAAGCTTCCTGGTGTGGTGACGGTACGCAACACCGTCAAGGTAAAGACAAGTCAAAGTTATTATAGTTAAGTATAGAGTTGATAAAAATATTATTTGTTCTTATGTAAGTATCACAAATCTACCTTATTTTTACATTAAAAAAATGATGTTATGCTGCTACAACAGTACTACGTATATGATACTCTCATTTAGAGAGGGAGAATATTTTCATCACTCGAACTTGCATCCTGTATGATGTGAGCACCGAGTCATACCTTGTTATTACATAAATCCTACAAAATAGTGTTCACTGTTTAGATTCCTACTCACTGAAAATTATATTACCATTCTAGCAACATCTATGTCAATAACAACAAAATGTAATCTTGTGTGTTTGTGTATTTTTGAAAAAAATAATTTTATTTATTGATTTGATAAATTATAATGCTATCACATGTGAAAAGCATACACCGACAACTCATTTAGATCATACAATTAACATCATATTCAATATTATACAAGATTTCTATTAGGGAGGTTCTTAGATTGTCAAATATTTCTCTCTCTCTCTCTCTCTCTCTCTCTCTCATGTAGTTGCAGACAACTTGATGTGTGCATGTTTGTACCATCGCGTGCCCCTGCTTCGAAGATTGAATATATGCTCAATTTGTTCTTGTAAGTCTCTACATGCATCCATCACTATGTTAAGTTTGGAGCTTTGAGTATTCCAAATGTTCCATGTAAAATCACAATTGAAGAATAAGTGTGACAATGATTCTTCATGATGATCACATAGCTTGCAACACTGCCCTTACACCTGAACTACAAGTGTGTGTGTGTGCGTGCGCGCGTTGCACGTAAAATAAATTTTTTCTTCTAATATTAATATAAAAATATTTAAAAATATTTAATTTAAAATTTATTATCTTTTTTATATTTTAATTAGAATTTGGTATATATTTGATTATATTTCAATTATAATTAGATATAGATATATTTTTACTTTTCATAAAGAGTCTTAAAAACGGTTAGCTATTTAATATTATCTAATTATAAACAAAAATCTCTTGTAACGCATGTGGTTAAGGTGGAAGATATCCTCCTTGGTTGGTTAAGTTTGAATCCTTGTAGTGTTACTTATAACATATTTAAAAAAATTCAATAAATTTTTATGTAATATTTTTTTAAAATAATCAATTGGTGATATATATACATACGGCTTAGACAACACTTTTGAGCCATTTTGAAGCCTTATTATATTATGGAAGATGGAATATATATATATATATATATATATATATATATATATATATATATATATATATATATATATAACAATCTTATAATGCCATTTGGAATTTGCTCAAAATTGAGCCGTCCAAGTTGTAAGTAAATACTCAACCAATTATTTTTATAAAAAAAAAACTTACGGAGATAAATAAAAACTGAAACCAACTTCCCTCTTATTCATCCAAGCCATAACAAATACTCAACCAATTAATTTTTTTTTAAACTTACGGGATACTAAAAAAATCTAAAACCATAAGTAAATACTCAACAAATTTTTTTTTTTAAACTTACGAAAATAAATAAAAACTGAAACCAACTTCCCTCTTACCCGTCCAAGCCGTAACAAATACTCAACAAATTAATTTTTTTTTAAAACTTACGGGATATTAAAAAAATCTAAAACCATAAGTAAATACTAAACCAATTTATTTATTTTTAAAAAAACTTACGGGAGATACATAATTTTTATAAATAGTAGAGATATATCCATAACAATTTATAATTAAAATATAATTAAATCTATAATAAATCATAATTAAAATGTAAATATATATGTAATAAATTTTAATTCAAATAGATTTAAATATTTAAAGTATTTTACAATAATATCAGAAAATTTTATTTTACATGCAACTCACGTGCATTTACTAGTATATATATATATATATATATATATATATATATATATATATATATATATATAAAAACGAAATATGAATCATAGTGCTCATATTCCTAAATGAGCTATGCACATGTGGACCAATAGGAATATACTCCTACATCACATGTGTACCCATGTGCACTAGTACACTCTTCCTATTGGTCCATATGTGTATGGCTCATGTAGCAATATGAGCACAATGACTTGTATCCCGTTTATCCTATGTTAAACAAATAATATATATATATATATATATATATATATATATATATATATATATATATATATATATATATATATATATATATTAGAACATGATAAAATTGTCTCTCGTATTAGTGGACAATTTAGATTGACAAACTATGTTTCCTCCTTGCCAATTGAAATTACCATAATTAATAACAAAGCTCGTACTTTCATTATTTCACAACTAATTATTTTTCCTAATATACATTGAGATATTATTCTAAAAAATAATTTTATTCAAATAGTCTATCCATTTGAACTGAAGGCTAGGGGTCTGAAAGTAT